>JABWPP010000048.1:12042134-12572134 GCA_016920855.1 Puya raimondii
ACTTAATTTAATTTAACAGTTCAATTTTGAGAAATAGTAAAAATGCTGGTACTCAATAAATAGTAAGATTAAATGGGGGATGAAATAAAAAATCGATAAATCCATAATATATAAATATATAGATGCACCATGTACATGTAAGCAATAGTTTACCATTTGTAGTCAATATATATAGGGACTAAAATAAATTTTTTTTTAAAAGTTTAGGACCGGTCTATAACATTGAAATTAAAAGTTCGGGGACCAAAATAAAATCTAACTGAAACTTCGTAGGCAAGTGGTGCAATTTATTTCTTTGTTTATTATTTCTTATTATTTTTATTTTTATTTTTTTGGAAAATCGCCCTAATTAGACTTGAACCATGCATGCCCCCTGCATGTTACTCTCTCCGTAAATGCTCCAACCCAAGACCGAACATCACTCATCCCTGCTAAAATGTTGATAGCCTTAAAAACTAGTGTAAAATCCGTTGTCTTCCCTTAAGCTCATTTGCATTTGGTCTTTTGGTCATTTCGCGTCTCTATGGTTAGAATAATTTATTATTTAAGGATAATTTTAAATATCATTCTTTAAAATTTTAAAATATCTTTTATATATATATATATATATATATATATAGAGTAGGGCTGCTGTGCTCTTAAGAGCACAGCAGCCCTTGTGCTATAAAGGTCTCCACCCTCCATCTTTGTAGATGGAGGGCTGAGATTTAAAGGGGATCAAAGATGGATCCCCTGTTAAAGGACCGTCACATTTAACAGAGGCCCACCTTTCTCTCTCCTTTTTTTTTGTTTTTGCTTTTGTCTTTTCCTGCTTCTTCTCCTCTCTTCCCCATTCTCTCTCTTGCTCTTCTCCCTCTCCTGTGAGCAGCCACCCCTGTTGATCCGTTCGTCGCTGCCGGAGAAGAAATCGCCCTCCGAAGGTACGCCCCTCCGCTCCACCCCATTCTCTCTCCCGCTCCCTTCCTCTACCCCCCCCCCCACCCCGGTTTGCCCCCTCGCAGCCCCGCGGCTCGCGGCACCCCCCGCCATGACCGCAGGCAGCCGCCCCCCCCGATCGCGGGCTGTGGGTTGGGGGGTGCCGCCTGCGGGCGGCCGCAGCCCCCCACATCTACCCCCACCCCGGTTCGCCCCCTCGCAGCCCAGCGGCTCGCGGCACCCCCCCGCACCCCCCGCCATGATCGCAGGCAGCCGCCGACCCCTTCCCCCCGGTCGCGGGCTGTGGGTTGGGGGGTGCCGCCTGCGGGCGGCCGCGCGGGGAGGTCGCGGGCTGTGGGTTGGGGGGTGCTGCCTGCGGGCGGCCGCAGCGGTGGTCGCGGGCTGTGGTTGGGGGGTGTCGCCTGTGGGTGGTCGCAACTCCCCCCCCTCCCGGCAGGAAGTTATTAAAAAAAGGCCAAAGAAATGGGTAAAAAAACTGCATGTAGCTTTTTTTGCTGCAATTTTTTTGTAATTTTTTTCTAGTTAATATACTGTCTAATAAATATGTAACTGAGCTTGCAGCCTCCCCACTCCCCTTCCCTTTCACCAGAAAAAAAAGCTCAGTTTATTATTACTTATTGATTGATTAGTTTATATATATATTATTGTAGATGGAAATTGGCAATACGCCGGAGTCAGATAATCAGTTCGAGAATATGCCCGATGAAGGTGCCTCTAAGATTGGTTCGACATCTACTATTTTTGGTACCGGTAATACTCAAACCACCATTGATACTTTCGACACCGAAAATGAGATTCAATGGAATCATGAACCGGAAATTATTGATTCTGATGGGGAAAATGAAACTCGACGTGATAATGAGTTAACAATTGAAGACGAACAAACAATCAGGCCCTGTTTGGATGCGCAGTAAAAAAATACCATGGAGTCTAAATACCGTAGTTTTGGTCTGGATGAAATGCAGAATCCTGTAACTCCAAAGAAATTCCATGGAATCATTTTAAAAGCCGTTTGGATACAAATTATACAATTCCATAGGATTTCTCACAATATTTAAAAAATTAGCCATTAGAAATTTTAAATTTAAATTACAAGCTATTTGAATTCACATAGTACGATTTCAAAAGATTTCTACAAACTAAAAAAATTAAAAATTAAAAATTAATTTTAAATTTTAAAAATTTGAAATTAAATTTTTTTTAAATTTAAAATCTAAATAAAAATTAAATTTAAAATTTAAAAATTTAAAAGTTATAATTTAAAATTTTCAAAAAAAAAATTTGAAATTTGAAATTTTATAAATAAATTTTATAAATAAATTTGAAATTTTAAATTTTGAAATTTGAAAATTAAAATTTGAAATTTGAAATTTCAAAAATTTGAAATTTGAAATTCAAAAATTAAATCTAAAATTTAAAAATTTATAAGTTATAATTCCAAATTTTATAATTTTAAATTTGAAATTTGAAATTTGAAATTTAAATTTTAAATTTTAATTTTAAAATTTTAAATTTTAATTTAAATTTAAAATTTTTAAATTTAAAATTTTTAAATTTAAATTTTAAAAATAAATTTTATAAATAAATTTGAATTTTGAATTTGAAATATAAAATAAAAAATTTAAAATTTAAAATTTAAAATTTGAATTTGAGATTTGAGATTTGAAAATAAAAAGTTTAAAATTTTAAATTTGACATTTAAATTAAATTTTTAAAATTTAAATTTTTTTTATTTAAAATTTAGAATTTAAATTTTGAAATTTAAAACTTAGTACATTTTTAGGGTGAGAGAGCTAGCCCAATAATGGTGGAATTTTTTTCCTTTGGTTGGATTGGATTATAAGTTTACTCTATTTTTTGGAGTATAGTCTAACTATACTCCAAAAATTACTTCATTTTTTTTTCTTCCAAACGCTTCGCAGGAAAGTTTTCCTACGGGCGTAGCATAGTTTAACTATGCTACGTTTTTAGGTCCATCCAAACGGGGCCTCAATGAGCCATATATTGGAATGGAGTTTGGTAGTGCTGATGAAGATACTTTGGATATTTTGTTTCCAACGTTTGAATGCTCCATTTGAATGTGTAATGCACTTTGGATGTTCAAATATTGTATTTTAGATGTTTAGTGTATTTGTTTGGATGTTGTAATTTATTTGGAATGGTGGAAGTGATGTTGTGTCTTTTTTGAATGTTGTATTTTAGATGTTGTACATTGTGATGTTTAAGATACTTTGGATATTTTGTTTCCAACGTTTGAATGCTCAAATTGAATGTGTAATGCACTTTGGATGTTCAAATATTGTATTTTGGATATTTTGTTTCTAATGTTGAATGCTCAAAATACTTTGGATATTTTGTTTCTAATGTTGAATGTGCAATGCACTTTTATTGTTCAAATATTATATTTTAGATGTTAAATGTAGTTGTTTGGATGTTGTAATTAGATGTTCATTTGATCATAAAAAAATAGAGAGAAAATTTACAACATTCACCTATAAAAGTTCTTACATGACATCTAGAATTAAATAAAGCTCTAACACATTCATATAGAAAAGTTCATTTGATCGTAAAGAAATAAAGATGAAACTTACAAAATTCATCTATAAAAGTTCTTACATGACATCTAAAAATTAAATAAAGCTTTAACAATTAACAAACAAAGTAAGAATAAAAAAAAAATACATCTTCTTCTCATAATCCCCTTTGTCTGTATTAATCCTTGCCGATAGTTCTTCGAATTTGGCTTTCAAGATCTGAATTTCTTCGTGCATCTCATTCACTTGCTCCAATAGCAGTTGCTTTGAAGATATCTCTGATGTTACTTTCGATGTGTGATCAAAAAATTTATCAGCTTTTGAATAACTTGAGCTACCAATTTCAGAGGTATCTTTATATTTTAGATCACGCCACATGAAAAAATCACAATAATTTTCGGAGATCTTTCCATACTTCCGACATCCAAAAAATTCTTTTCCTTTGCTTTTAGGTTGTTGTGAAACTCGAATAACAGCCGGCTCATTACAATTGCAATGAACGACTTTACTTTCACCAAAACTTTTTTTCAACAAACCCATCTAATGAAATACTTATTTTCAATATCCTGCATGCAAATAGCTGTTAGTCAGTATATTAAGTTAAAAAATTTACAAAAAATTCATAACTTTTTTTTAGTTTTGGAAGAAGGTAGCTTCATGCAGATTTTTTTTGGCTTTTTTGTTGTGTGTGTGGTTGGGGCGGTCATTGGAGGGATGGGGGGGGGGGGGTATGGGGGGTTTATCGCGAAGCTGCCGCCCCCCCGTCCCGTTCATAGGGATGGGGGGAGGGAGGGGGGCTCTGCGCACACCCTCGCGGCCACCCCGACGACACAGCCACCCCACCCCCCCCATATATATATATCCCCCCCCCCCCCCTCCCCCCCCCCCCCCCCCCCCCCCCCCCCCCCCCCCCCCCCCCCCCCCCCCCCCCCCCCCCGCGCGGCCGCCCGCAGGCGGCACCCCTCAACCCACAGCCCGCGACCGGGGGGAGGGGGGGCGGCGGCTGCCTGCGGTCATGGCGGGGGGTGCGGGGGGGTGCCGCGAGCCGCGGGGCTGTGAGGGGGCGAACCGGGGTGGGGGTAGATGTGGGGGGCTGCGGCCGCCCGCAGGCGGCACCCCCCAACCCACAGCCCGCGATCGGAGGGGACGGCTGCCTGCGGTCATGGCGGGGGGTGCCGCGAGCCGCGGGGCTGCGAGGGAGCAAACCGGGGTGGGGGGTAGAGGAAGGGAGCGGGAGAGAGAATGGGGTGGAGCGGAGGGGCGTACCTTCGGAGGGCGATTTCTTCTCCGGCAGCGACGAACGGATCAACAGGGGTGGCTGCTCACAGGAGAGGGAGAAGAGCAAGAGGGCGAGAGAATGGGGAGGAGAGGAGAAGAAGCAGGAAAAGACAAAAGCAAAAAAAAAAAAAGGAGAGAGAAAGGTGGGCCTCTGTTAAATGTGACGGTCCTTTAACAGAGGATCCATCTTTGATCCCCTTTAAATCTCAGCCCTCCATCTACAAAGATGGAGGGTGGAGACCTTTATAGCACAAGGGCTGCTGTGCTCTTAAGAGCACAGCAGCCCTACTCTATATATATATATATATATATATATATATATATATATATATATATATATATATAGAGTAGGGCTGCTGTGCTCTCAGGAGCACGGAGCCCTCCGTGCTCCTGAGCCGTTTTCGACGATGAAACTCCCGAATCGACGATCGGCTCCGTTAGACTTGATCTAGTATATTTGAAGTATCTAGAAAATAAATTTTGCGATTTTTGATATTGTTTACTTAATGATCGAAAAAGTTCAAAATCAACGGCTGAAAATAAAAATCTCAAAATCAACGGCTGAAAATAAAAATCTCATAAAAATTAGTGATATAGTACTATAATTTTCGATCAGAGATATTGAACTTGCTGTAGATAGTATAAAGAATTTTCTATCAAAATTTCATATGTTTTGTATATTTCTACACCGTTAAACTTGAAACGGCAGATATTAACCATTAAAAGTTATTAATTTTCAACCCTTTAGATTGCTACGTAAATGATATCGAAAAATCGTAAAATTTGTCTCACGCCCCGCCGGCCCTTTAACACCAACTAGGTGGAAAGGATAACCGCACGGGCGCATGCCCCAGACCCGCCGAACGGATAGAGTCCTTTCTACCCGCCCAAGGCGTCACAACACAAGCTTATCCACAATGTTCCAACTAGGAACGGGGTACAAGAGTTGCACAAGGAAAGCATCAACATAAAGAAGTTCTACTTCTATTACATCACATGGCACAATATACATGTCCAAATTTTTTCTTTTCTTTCACTTTCATTCCATACATCATGTTTCAAAACTATGGAATATACAACATTCATACAAGAATGAAAATCCCCTATGCTATCATAGTCCAAAAATAGGGGTACAACTCTATGCATCACCAAAATGGAAGGGCCGCTATCTAAAGAGCCAAACCCTTGCCTCGCTCCGCCGCCTCACTCGCGGAAGGACCTGGAAAATGTGGGGTGAGAACTATAAACATAGTTCCCAGTGGGTAAGGCCACCCAAGAGAGAAGCTCGACCCACCAGGTCCAAAGAAACACCATATGCATAAGTTAGATCATATATAACTATGCAACAATTATTTACATGCTTAGTAAATAAACATAAAGGATGCAACCAAATGAAATATAATTTATCATTCTCTCCTAGGTTCATCCTATGTTCCACATTGACTAAGTTCTTTACTTGTCATTTACTTATGGTTTCGGAATCGCCGTCTCACCATATTTGTTCCAACATTCAAGGAGTGAGCTTGTCACCTCCTAGTTCGAGTAGCGAAATCGTCGCATACTCGGGATAGCGAAATCGTCGCATACCCCGTCTCAACACCGCCATCACATGGCATGGTAGCGAAATCGTCGCATACCCGGGATGGCGACCTTGTCGCACATCTCCCCCTCGACACCGCCAACACGTGGCGCGGTAGCGAAATCGTCGCATACCCGGGATCGCGAAATCGTCGCCTATCCCATGTCGGCACCGCCAACTCGTGGCATGGTAGCGAAATCGTCGCATACCCGGGATAGCAAAATCGTCGCACATCCCATTCTTCACATTACTTGCCAACCTAAATCTCATGATCTTAGGTTCAAGTCACTAAGTCTCGCCTATGTCTGATAACACTAGGCTTACTTTCTCATTGCCAACCTAGGTTCCATGACTCTAGGTTCCAATCACATGTCCAACCTATGTTCAATGACACTAGGTTTCAATCTCACATGTTCCAACCTATGTTCAACAACACTAGGTTTAATCTCACATGTTCCAACCTATGTTCAATAACACTAGGTTTAAATCTCACATCCAACCATGCAACAAGTATCAATAATTGAATTGTACTTGAAATATCCATCATGCAATAGGAGTTCATTGTTCTACCTATCATGATTTTACCTTTGCCAACATGCAAAATGCTAGGGTTCTCAACACATACCATTTTATTTTTAAATGGATAATTACCCTAGACATGGAAGTGACCTAATCACTTCGGTAAACACAAACCCACCTCAAGAGCTTTCAAATCCTTGTATTCTTCAAGCTCCTAAGTGTCCAAGCTTTGAGTTCTTGCTTCAACCCAAGCTTCTACAAGAAAACGGTTCGTTACTCGTTACGAACCCTAAAATCAACTCAATATATGAAATCAAGTGCTCCAACATGATTTCCTAAGCCTCAATTGCAATTATCGAAGGTCCAAATATTTTTAGAACCTCACATTGCAAAAGCCCTCATTCTACCTAGGGTTTGCATGCATGCAAGCCAAACCCTAGATTTCATGGCCAAACACCCACCATTTGTGGTTTAGATTGCCAAGGGTTCCCAAAAATCTCATTTCAAAGGATTAAATCTAAGGTTTGAACCCAAAACGTGAGGTACTAACCTTAATCACGAAATCCCCAAGCTCCTTCTTGCACCAAGAAGCTTCTTTTCTCCTTTGGAAGCTTTTTTCAAGATCAATCCACCTTTTCTCCAAGTTTTGGAGAGATCTCTAGAGAGAGAAAGTGGGAGAGATGGAGAGGAGAAGTGGAGAAGATGATCTCTGAGAAAGGGGGGTGTTCCCAGCCTTTCTAATACCCCCACGCATGTGAAAAGACCAAAATGCCCCTCTCCACAAACAACACAACAACCAGCCAAAATCTGGACATTGTATACCGGTATGCGCATATGCATACCGGTATACCTCAGGAATCCTGCAGAATCCCAAGAGCTGGTCTCACTGTCTCGCACATTGTATACCGGTATACCATTTCTCATACCGGTATACCCCGGAAAATTCCGCAAACCCGAGAGCTGGGTTTCTCGGTTTTAACACAGCATTCCGGTATACCATTTCACATACCGGTATACCAAGCTCCAATTCTGGTATTGGAGTTCACATACCGGAATCCAGTGCAGACTTCCCAAGTTCGCAGTTTTTAACTTCTCGAAGTCCATTTTCGCGCCTCAATTGCGCCGAAAACACTTCGCAGAGTCCCGAACTTGGCCAAAGCCTCACATATAGCCTCTTATGCCATTTTCTCACTAGAGCTCTACAATTTGTAGAAGTTCAGTACGATGCACTGAAATTCAGTGTACTACATTCCACCCCCCTTAAAGAGAGTTTCGGCCGCGAAACTAAAATCATACCTCAGCTGGACTCAGCGAAGAGGTAAGGAAACCGCTCTTTCATCGAGCTTTCCAATTCCCATGTAGCCTCGCGCTCACCGTGATTCGTCCATTGTACCTTTACATAAGGAATTTCACGGTTCCTCAAACTTTTCACCTCGCGATCCATGATACACAAGGAAAACTCCTCATAAGTCATATCCTCATGAAGCTCCATAGGTACATACTCGAGGACGTGCGCCGGATCATATACATACTTGCGGAGGGTCGATACATGAAACACATTGTGTATCCCCGCAAGCTTCGGCGGCAAGGCTAGCCGATATGCCACGGATCCCACACGTTCCAAAACCTCATAAGGTCCAATGTAACGGGGACTCAACTTACCCCGAACACCAAATCGCTTCACCCCTCTCATGGGTGATACTTTCAAGAAGACGCGGTCTCCTACCGCGAACTCCAAATCTCGTCGACGCCGATCCGCATAACTCTTTTGTCTAGATTGCGCCGTCGATAAGCGTTCGCGTGCCAAGCGGACCTTTTCCTCCGCTTCACGCAACACGTCCGGTCCTAAGACCCTTCTCTCGCCGACTTCACTCCAATGAATAGGAGAGCGGCATTTTCTTCCATACAAAACCTCAAAATGTGCCATACCGATGCTAGCTTGATAGCTATTATTGTAAGCAAATTCAGCCATCGGCAAATGAGTAGGCCACGCACCTTTGAAATCCAACACACACGCTCGAAGCATATCCTCCAAAATCTGAATTGTCCTTTCCGATTGACCGTCAGTTTGAGGATGAAATTGCTGAACTGAAATCGAGCCGTGTACCCAAAGCTTCTTGCAAGCTTTTCCAAAAATGCGATGTGAAACGGGGATCTCGATCTGAAACTATCGAGGTCGGGACCCCGTGCAATCGCACAATCTCGTCCAGGTAGACTTGTGCTAACTTGTCTCTCGACCAAGTTGTGTGGATTGGCAAAAAGTGTGCCGACTTTGACAAACGATCCACCACCACCCATATCGCATCGTGGCCACCTAGCGATCGAGGTAAGCCCACAACAAAATCCATCGCGATATTCTCCCACTTCCAAACTGGAATGGGCAATCCTTGTAATTTTCCCGCCGGAAAGCGGCGCTCGGCCTTTACTTGTTGGCATACTAAGCATTGTGCCACGAAGCGTCCAACATCAAGTTTCATCCCCGGCCACCAATAATGCACTTTGAGATCCTTGTACATTTTAGTGCCGCCCGGGTGAATCGCATAGGGAGAAGCGTGAGCTTCTTTCAAGATCTCCCTGCGAATGTCCTCAACTTTCGGCACGCACAATCGATTTTGAAATCGAATTGCGCCCTTCGAATCTACATGATAATCACCGGCACGCCCGCTCTCGATAGTACCCCGCACCTTTTGGAGCTCCGGATCACCGGATTGCTTTTCCTTTATTTGCTCCAACAAGGTCGGCCACACCTCGAGACTCATAAGTTTAGCGGGGACGCCCGGGGCCACGACTTCCAAGTCAAACCGGCCCATTTCCTTGATTAACGGCATTTGTCCCGTCATCTCAATTGCGAAGTTCTCCACGGATTTTCTACTGAGCGCATCGGCCACCACATTGGCTCTACCGGGGTGGTACAAGATGGTTAAGTCGTAGTCTTTTATCAACTCCAACCACCTCCGCTGCCTCAAGTTCAACTCCTTCTGAGTGAATAAATACTTTAAACTTTTGTGATCCGTGTACACCTCACAATGTTCCCCGTACAAGTAGTGTCTCCACAACTTCAGTGCGAAGACCACCGCCGCAAGCTCTAAGTCGTGGGTGGGATAATTCTGCTCATAGCTCTTCAGCTGTCGAGAGGCATATGCTATTACTTGTCCTCTTTGCATAAGCACACACCCAAGACCACGCCGTGATGCGTCACTATACACCACAAAGCCCTCCCCCGCAATCGGCAAGTCGAGAACCGGAGCCGAAGTCAACCTTTCCTTGAGCTCCTTGAAGCTTTGGTCGCATTCCTCGCTCCAAACATATTTGGCTCCCTTGCGGGTAAGACGCGTTAGTGGACTGGAGATTTTGAAAATCCCTCCACGAACCGCCGATAGTATCCCGCAAGACCCAAAAAGCTTCGCACCTCCGTGACATTGGTCGGGCGAGGCCAATCCTTGACTGCCTCAACTTTCATAGGGTCCACCGATACTCCTCCTGCGGAAATTACGTGACCCAAGAAAGCGACCTCACGGATCCAAATTTCGCACTTTTTCAATTTGACGAATAACTTGTTCTCTCGAAGAACTTGAAGCACAATCCTCAGGTGCTCCCTATGTTCCTCTTCACTCCGAGAGTAGACAAGAATATCATCTATGAACACAACCACAAATTGATCCAATAGTGGTTTGAACACACGGTTCATTAAGTCCATGAACGCTGCCGGGGCATTAGTAAGCCCAAAAGGCATAACCGTGAATTCATAATGTCCATACCGCGTTCTAAACGCGGTCTTATGCACATCCTCCGGTTTGATCTTCAATTGGTGATAACCGGATTGCAAATCAATCTTTGAGTACACCCGAGACCTTGCAACTGATCGAACAAGTCATCAATTCGGGGTAACGGGTACTTATTCTTGACGGTCACTTTGTTCAACTCGCGGTAATCCACACACAACCGCAGCGAACCGTCCTTTTTCCTCACAAATAGAACAGGGGCTCCCCAAGGTGACACACTTGGCTTCACGAAACCCTTGTCCATCAAATCTTGCAATTGTGCTTTCAATTCCTTCAGTTCCGCGGGTGCCATCCTGTACGGGGCCTTAGAGATCGGCGCCGTACCCGGGAGCAAATCTACCACAAATTCTATTTCCCGATCCGGTGGCATTCCGGGCAACTCCGTCGGAAACACATCCGGGAACTCTTGGACTATAGGAATGTCCTCGAGCCCCAACACTTCCTTACGGTCATCCACTACCGTCGCCAAGTAGGCAATGCAACCACTAGCAATAAGCTTTCTTGCTTGCGACGTGGACACCATTGAAGCAAAAGAGTGAACTCCTACATCCACGGTACACAAACTCTTTGTGCCCGGGTTCTTTAAACTTCACTATCCGGCTCTCACAATCGATAGTAGCGTGATACTTAGAGAGCCAATCCATTCCTAGGATCAAATCATATTCACTCATTCGATTTAATACCAGCAAATCAGCTGGCATGATCCAATTTTCAACCCTCACGGGGCAATCTACACACGCGTGATGTACGCAAAAAGTGTGTTCAGGTACTTGCACCGTTCTTGCATGTGTGGCATCTATGATTTCTATTCCATGTGCAATAGCAAATGATCGAGCAATGAATGAATGCGATGCACCAGTATCAAACAAAGCTCTACATCGAATGCCTTTAATTAACAGAATACCTGCCACAACGTCCTCCTGGGTAGCAGGCTCCTCCACCTGAGAGGCGAATACTCGTCCACTGGGTGCTGGCCGCTGGCCCTCCAATGGTCTCGGCGGCTGTGCAAGACCAGCCGACATCGCCGCGGTGGGATGCCCGCAAGCTGCCTCGGTGGCGCAAACGCCGACGCCGACGACGGTGCTCGGCTATCGTCCGTCGGACAATTGTACCGCATATGCCCTTGCTGTCCGCATTTGTAGCACCGGCCCTCATGATAGTCACATTGTTGAGGGCCGTGGGGGCCGCTACAAATCGGGCATTGGGTCGCGGATCGATTCCGTCGGGACCCTCGGGACTGATTCTGCGGCTGCGAGTGCTTCGGGGGCCGCTTAGAGCTAGATTGCCCCCCCGAGCCACCCGCCGGTCGCTTCTTTCCCTTCTCTTTATCTTTTTCTTTCTCCCACGATTCGCGCTCCTCGCGCGCACATGCATTCCCGTGCTCCACCCAAAGAGCACGGTCCAAGACCTCCGCAAAGGTCCGTAGCTTAAGGGCGTGCACCGCCCGAAAGATATCCGGTCGAAGTCCGCGCACGAAACAATCGACCTTGTCCAACTCTCCGCGGACAACGTGCGGCACGCAATTAATGATGTACGAGAACTCCCTCTCGTACTCGCGCACCGAGCGGGGGGGTTCCCCTGCTTCAACTTGCGGAACCTTTCTTGAAGCTTCCTTTTTTCGCTATCGGGGAAATAGGTGGCGAACACCATACCCCGAAACTCTTCCCACGATGGTGGCGGAAGGCTAGAGAGTCGATCACGTCGGACCCCCCTTCCACCACACCTTCGCCGACCGCTCTAGACAATGAACGGCGAGGTGCACCTTGTCCCTCTCCAAGGTATAAAGGTCCTCGAAGAGCGTCTCGATAGCGTCGATCCATGTCTCTACATCCCACGGATCCACGTTCTCCCCGCTAAAGATAGGCGGGTTGAACTTTTTGAACCTCATTAGAGCCGCAAGCGCGCGCTCTCGCTCCGTATCCTCCATCTCGGAGTCGAGCATAGGGGCACCCGACCCCTCGGCCACAGCCGGTGGCGCGGGTGGCACCACGGCCGGTGCCGGTGTCGCCTCCTCGGCCGGTGCCGAAGCAGAGGCCGGAGGTACTCCCGACCTCACCTCCCCAGTCGCAGCCGCCTGCTGCGCCATCATATCCTGGAGCCTTTTAATTTGCTCCTCTTGTCGCTGCATGGCTTCGGCCTGTTGCCGAACCACGCCCATCAGCTCGGTCAACTCATTGCGAAGAGCCGAGTTCTCGCCCTCCCCGAGTTGCTCGGGAGCCGCGCCCGACCCTCCGGGCCCGGTCTTCGCAGGAGGCCGACCACGTACCATTATCTCCTGAAAACACAATGACTTTGGTCATTTCATGACATTCAAAGTCATTTGCGACATAACATTTCACGAAAGTAAACGTGAACCCAATCTAGGCGAAAGTCACACAAGGGTCCTTATTCCCCTCACTTGGTTTTCATGTTGTCGGCCGCCAACATGAACACTCTTGGTGAAGAATAAGACACACCTCGAATCTACCTCTATTTCCAACTAGAGGCATAAGGACATAACCCAATCACTTATCTTTCACCACATCAAAGATCTCGTCACTCACGAGCCTACACTCCTAGGGTCTTTTCCATCCTAGGGTTTCTTAGGTCAACCTAGACCGTTTCTATGCTCTGATACCACCTCAGTCTGTCACGCCCCGCCGGCCCTTTAACACCAACTAGGTGGAAAGGATAACCGCACGGGCGCATGCCCCAGACCCGCCGAACGGATAGAGACCTTTCTACCCGCCCAAGGCGTCACAACACAAGCTTATCCACAATGTTCCAATTAGGAACGGGGTACAAGAGTTGCACAAGGAAAGCATCAACATAAAGAAGTTCTACTTCTATTACATCACATGGCACAATATACATGTCCAAATTTTTTCTTTTCTTTCACTTTCATTCCATACATCATGTTCCAAAACTATGGAATATACAACATTCATACAAGAATGAAAATCCCCTATGCTATCATAGTCCAAAAATAGGGGTACAACTCTATGCATCACCAAAATGGAAGGGCCGCTATCTAAAGAGCCAAACCCTTGCCTCGCTCCGCCGCCTCACTCGCGGAAGGACCTGAAAAATGTGGGGTGAGAACTATAAACATAGTTCCCAGTGGGTAAGGCCACCCAAGAGAGAAGCTCGACCCACCAGGTCCAAAGAAACACCATATGCATAAGTTAGATCATATATAACTATGCAACAATTATTTACATGCTTAGTAAATAAACATAAAGGATGCAACCAAATAAAATATAATTTATCATTCTCTCCTAGGTTCATCCTATGTTCCACATTGACTAAGTTCTTTTACTTGTCATTTACTTATGGTTTCGGAATCGCCGTCTCACCATATTTGTTCCAACATTCAAGGAGTGAGCTTGTCACCTCCTAGTTCGAGTAGCGAAATCGTCGCATACTCGGGATAGCGAAATCGTCGCATACCCCGTCTCAACACCGCCATCACATGGCATGGTAGCGAAATCGTCGCATACCCGGGATGGCGACCTTGTCGCACATCTCCCCCTCGACACCGCCAAACACGTGGCGCGGTAGCGAAATCGTCGCATACCCGGGATCGCGAAATCGTCGCCTATCCCATGTCGGCACCGCCAACTCGTGGCATGGTAGCGAAATCGTCGCATACCCGGGATAGCAAAATCGTCGCACATCCCATTCTTCACATTACTTGCCAACCTAAATCTCATGATCTTAGGTTCAAGTCACTAAGTCTCGCCTATGTCTGATAACACTAGGCTTACTTTCTCATTGCCAACCTAGGTTCCATGACTCTAGGTTCCAATCACATGTCCAACCTATGTTCAATGACACTAGGTTTCAATCTCACATGTTCCAACTTATGTTCAACAACACTAGGTTTAATCTCACATGTTCCAACCTATGTTCAATAACACTAGGTTTAAATCTCACATGCAACCATGCAACAAGTATCAATAATTGAATTGTACTTGAAATATCCATCATGCAATAGGAGTTCATTGTTCTACCTATCATGATTTTACCTTTGCCAACATGCAAAATGCTAGGGTTCTCAACACATACCATTTTATTTTTAAATGAATAATTACCCTAGACATGGAAGTGACCTAATCACTTCGGTAAACACAAACCCACCTCAAGAGCTTTCAAATCCTTGTATTCTTCAAGCTCCTAAGTGTCCAAGCTTTGAGTTCTTGCTTCAACCCAAGCTTCTACAAGAAAACGGTTCGTTACTCGTTACGAACCCTAAAATCAACTCAATATATGAAATCAAGTGCTCCAACATGATTTCCTAAGCCTCAATTGCAATTATCGAAGGTCCAAATATTTTTAGAACCTCACATTGCAAAAGCCCTCATTCTACCTAGGGTTTGCATGCATGCAAGCCAAACCCTAGATTTCATGGCCAAACACCCACCATTTGTGGTTTAGATTGCCAAGGGTTTCCAAAAACCTCATTTCAAAGGATTAAATCCAAGGTTTGAACCCAACGTGAGGTACTAACCTTAATCACGAAATCCCCAAGCTCCTTCTTGCACCAAGAAGCTTCTTTTCTCCTTTGGAAGCTTTTTCCAAGATCAATCCACCTTTTCTCCAAGTTTTGGAGAGATCTCTAGAGAGAGAAAGTGGGAGAGATGGAGATGAGAAGTGGAGAAGATGATCTCTGAGAAAGGGGGGTGTTCCCAGCCTTTCTAATACCCCCACGCATGTGAAAAGACCAAAATGCCCCTCTCCACAAACAACACAACAACCAGCCAAAATCTAGACATTGTATACCGGTATGCGCATATGCATACCGGTATACCTCAGGAATCCTGCAGAATCCCGAGAGCTGGTCTCACTGTTTCGCACATTGTATACCGGTATACCATTTCTCATACCGGTATACCCCGGAAAATTCCGCAAACCCGAGAGCTGGGTTTCTCGATTTTAACACAGCATTCCGGTATACCATTTCACATACCGGTATACCAAGCTCCAATTCCGGTATTGGAGTTCACATACCGGAATCCAGTGCAGACTTCCCAAGTTCGCAGTTTTTAACTTCTCGAAGTCCATTTTCGCGCCTCAATTGCGCCGAAAACACTTCGCACAGTCCCGAACTTGGCCAAAGCCTCACATATAGCCTCTTATGCCATTTTCTCACTAGAACTCTACAATTTGTAGAAGTTCAGTACGATGCACTGAAATTCAGTGTACTACAATTTGTTTTCTACATATTTCAAATATGCTAGATCAAGTCTAATGGAGCCGATCGTCGATTCGGGAGTCCCATCATACTATATATATATATATATATATATATATATATATATAGAGTCCGGCTACTATATGAATATAGACCCTTTTGTACTCATAAGTTTTTGACCGTTAGATCTACCCTTTTGACCATTTTCACCCGTTAGATCATACTATTCAACCAACCACCCACTCAACCCTAGGGGACCACTATCATCCTAGCCGGGGACCATTATCATCCTAACCGCACATCCCTTCATCTAACGGTTAAAAACTTATGAGTACAAAGGGCTCTATACTCATAAGAGTATAGTAGCCCTAGCCTATATATATATATATATATATATATATATATATATATATATATATATATATATATATATATATATATATATATATATATATATATATATATATAGAGTTTTGCTAGAATACTATCGGTAGTAAATCGAGCGGTTTACTACCGATTTGTTTTCGATGCTGGAGCTTCCAAATCGACGATCGGCACCGTTGAACATGATCTAGACCATTCAAACTATCTGGAAATCAAATTTCACGCTTTTTCGATATTGTTCTCTTGTCCATCAAGTGAACAGAAAATGAATGGCTGAAAATGAATATCCTATAAAAAGTGATGATAGAAGTCTTGTAATCAAGATCAAGAGTACAGATCTTATTTTAAATAGTTCAAAGAATTTTCTAACAAAAATTTAGTTGATTTGGATTCTTCTATACCGTTAAACGAGCAAACACACCATATCGGCCATTAAAATTACAGATTTTGTAACCTTTTGATCGTTCGGTTAATGATATCAAAAAAGCATAAAATTTAATTTCTAGATAGTTTAAATAGTCTAGATCATGTTCAACGGTGCCGATCGTCAATTTGGAAGCTCCAGCATTGAAAACAAATCGGTAGTAAACGGGGCGGTTTACTACCGATAGTAGCCCAGTCAAGCTCTATATATATATATATATATATATATATATATATATATATATATATATAGTAGGTCTTGTGTGCTCTCAGGAGCACGGAGGAGACCTCCGTGCTCCTGAGCCGTTTTCGATGATGGGACTTCCGAATCGACGATCGGCTCCGCTAGACTTGATCTAGCATATTTGAAATATGTATAAAATAAATTTTGCGATTTTTCGATATCATTTACATAGCAATCTAAAGGGTTCAAAATCAACAACTTTTAATGGTTGATATCTGCCGTTTCAAGTTTAACGGTGTAGAAATATACAAATCATATGAAATTTTTCTAGAAAATTTTTTATACTATCTACAGCAAGTTCAATATCTCTGATCGAAAATTTTAGTACTATATCACTAATTTTTATGAGATTTTTATTCTCAGCCGTTGATTTTGAACCTTTTCGATCACTAAGTAAACGATATCGAAAAATCACAAAATTTATTTTCTAGATACTTCAAATATGCTAGATCAAGTCTAACGGAGCCGATCGTCGATTCAGGAGTTCCATCATTGAAAACGGCTCAGGAGCACGGAGGGCTCCGTGCTCCTGAGAGCACAGCAGCCCTGCTCTCTCTCTCTCCCTCCCTCTCTCTCTCTCTCTCTCTATATATATATATATATATATATATATATATATATATATATATATATATAGGCTAGGGCTACTATACTCTTATGAGTATAGGTCCCTTTGTACTCATAAGTTTTCGGCCGTTAGATGAAAGGATGTGCGGTCAGGATGATAGTGGTCCCCTAGGGTTGAGTAGGTGGTTGGTTGAATAGTATGATCTAACGGATGCAAATGGTCAAAGGGGTAGATCTAACGGTTGAAAATTTATGAGTACAAAAGGGCCTATACTCATAAGAGTATAGTAGCCGGACTCTCTCTCTCTCTCTCTCTCTCTCGCTCTCTCTCTCTCTCTTTATATATATATATATATATATATATATATATATTTGTAAGAAGATGAGGTGCTTTGGTTTAGAGGTAGTTTTTTTGAGATCTTAGCAAGACTTATATCTACGGTCCAGTAGAATTATATTTATGGTTTTGCAATCTACACTCCTGTAAAGGATTAAAGAAAAATAGGGTGAAGACCCGAACTTGACAAAGATCCGAGAAGGGGTAGAGAGTGGACATACAGAGGAGTTCAATGTTGACGCCCCAGGAGTATTTCCATTTCGAGACTGATTGTGTGTGCCAATCGATCCAGAGATCCGTAAGAAAATATTAAAGGAGCATATAGTTCTCCTTATACAATTCACTCTGGAGGAACTAAAATTTATAAGGACTTAAAGATATATTATTGATGTGTCATGCCCCGGAGGCGAGCCTCTTGATAAGTCTTTTCAGAGTATGGTCCGGTTTGAAAACAGAGTCAGCGGAAAGTGTCTTCTTTTTTGAAACATAACCTTATTCACAGGACGGAACAGACCCATCATAAGTACAGAAATTTCTCTGTCCATTTGGATAGAGTCTCCCCTATATATTTGCACGGCGTAGCATCTATTACAACATCCACAACACATAACATCACTCACGCAAATCAGCAAACACGAGATAGATACTCATGCGTTCAATCAGCTAATCATTCTTAAGATGATGCATGCTCTAAGCACTTCTTAGATGAAGGATGATGCAAATGCACAATATACTAAACAACTCTATCATTTAAAAATATTTTTCATGCAAAAATTTTATTTTAAAAATCTAGTTCAGCGATAAAACCGGAAAATTATTTTGAAAACCGTTTGCCACACGAAAATCTATTCTTTTGAAGTCCAACTATCACGAGAGATAGAAAACTATTTTCATCATAAAACCACAAGTATAACATTACCACTATCTCAAATAGTAAATAAAATTTACCATTCATTTATTCTGAAAATAAACATTCAATTAAACCAAACAATCAATTAACTGAACTATGACAGTCTACTTATTAATGAATAAGCAAAGAGGAAAAACTAGAATAACCAGAGTCGAATGACGAATGTATGGGACCTCTGAAGCTCGCTAGTTAATCACGTCTCACGCACCATCCCGATTGTCACCGCCAAGATCACCTGAAATGGGGAGGGGGGGAGGGGGTGAGAAACCAACAAAAGGTCTCCCAGTGGGTACCGCAAGCCGACGGGGACAAGTATACTCACTAGTAATCGAGAGGTATAATAACATGATATGAAATATATAGTAGCAAGTATGAACTGAAAAGCAATAAGTATAAATATGCAACTGCCGCTACTATAGAAAGTAAAAACATACGTCAACCGTACGAATAGTCCGAGAATACCCAATCCATTCGCCATGTTGGTCTAAAGACCTCAGGCAAATGCCACGCTTCTCTATCTGGCATGTGACCCTAGCAATAGACCGCTTAGGGCTCATGGATCGGAAGTACGACCACTCTTTCGGAAAAAAACACCGATACGGTGGCCAAACCGCTGGTGTACGTAAAATGCACACGAGCTGTGGCGATCGGTGCAATATGATCAATCGCTATCCGTCGGCAAATAGCCAACACCGAATCCACATAGAATACACCGAAGAACTAGGTCAACCAATCTCATAGATCTCACAACAAGCCGACCACTCAGGTCCAATCCGTGACAATCGTGCAAAGTCATCACATAGTACCGCTCTACTATCAAATCACAATAAGCATAGATGAGAGCTAAAGTAAGGCGACAGAAAGCGAAGGTAAGTGGTGAAGTGCGCAACATGCAACGAGTGTATATAAACAGAAAGAAGAAGAAAAAGAATATCACTGAGCTAGCACCACAATACCGACTTCGGATCGAAGCACCGACCTGAACCGAGGTGCACTAGATCATCAACCGGACCTACGAAAGATTCATCAAGTCAAGATCTAACCCTAGATGATTCACAGACACCGAACTCACAAACCCATAACTACCGGAAGATCGGTTTCCTTTTTTCGTTCCCTCGCCAGGAATTTTCAAAAATCCGCCGGAACACTTCTGAAATTTCCGAAGTGTCCCGAAAGGTACCAACTCATACGGTAAACAATTTGCTGACCCGAATCACACCAATTTGGGTGCCCGGGCAGGAAACATATGATTTCATGCCATTAATTGCATTTACTTATGACTCTGTCGTACCAGATTTTCGAAAATGCCGTTTTCGGTACCGGAGGCCTCCGCTCAGCCGCTATCTCCAAACACCCGAGACAGTAAGAGCAACTAGCCAATAAGGCTCAACGACAAACCTGGGGCATTTACATTGACGAAAGCAAAACCCACACTGAAAATCACGTTTCGCCGACAATTTTGCTAGAAAACGCACTAACACCCAGAATCGACTTTGCAAGGGCCACCGGACCTTGGACAATGAGTCCAAAGGTCCCACACTATGGTTTCAGCTGTCCGAGGCAACCCACAACATCGAAATTGCATTAAAGCTCCTAACTCTATATTTCTATTTGTAATTTTATATGGAAAAGGAGAGGTTCTTAGACCAACCAGCAGTGCCCGCTGATAGGTTTCGATGCATCAAAGCTCATGCTCGCTGTTCGGAGCGCGAGCGGAGGTCGAGGCTATGCTAACTCTAGTTTCCAATGTCATTGAGAGCAACAATGCTGGATCCACTAATCAGGGCCTCACCAACAGCAACCAAGGTGAGCACAGGTATCAGCGGTGCCTCGGGGTCACCATGCTCACCTTCCAGAAGATCATCAGTCACCCGAATGGCCTGAACGGTGAGATCAGCCCAAACTCAACCCTAACTTGGGCTTGCCTAGGGCATGCAGCTTCTTTCTGAGCTTCGGCGGCTAGGGAGCTCGCGTGCCAGTAGGGGGAGGACGTGGCCGATGAGGGGAGACCAACAGAGTCAGTTGCCGGCGCGGGAGGCGGCGGTGGTGTTGAAGAAGCCATGGCCAGCCTTAGATAAATTCGGGCTGGGTCTTCAGTGTCCAGCCAAAGCGGAGGTCGAAGGGGATTGGGGAGGCACTGGGGGGTCCTCCAGGGAACTCCCGTGCCGGCGGTGTTGGCGGGAGGCGGCAGTGATGTCCGCAACGAAGTTGCAGCCCGGCCCCTATACGGATCAGATTCAGAAGGGGGTCTTCAGCCTAGGGAGGTGCATGCGCTGGGCCTACTTAGAGGATAGTCATCGAAGATCTACAGTGCCGGTGGCGATGTCCTCGAGACGGTGTGGCCAAAGGTAGGGGCTCGGGTCACCTTGTTCAGGGAGGGGAAGAGAGGAAAGTTGGAGAGAGAGAGAGGTTGGGATGGCTCGGCCGCAGCTCTGGAGGCCTAAAGAGGTCGCCGAAGGTCAGGAATTGGGCGGCAGCGTAGAAGGGAGGGTCTACTGACGGCTGAGAGACTCGAGAGGGGTTGAAGAGGAGCTAGGGTTAGGGAAACCGTAGATATATATAGTATCTATATTGCAGATTTGCAGGTTAACAACCTCTACAGTTGGTATTTTGTTCTCAATCCTTCACAGCTCGAGCAATATGCATAAAACTCTCTCTATGTGCGATTTCATGTAATCCTACACATGAAATACTAGGAATTCTTTGAAATTACAAGATTTTCATGTTGGGCCCCTCTCGCGTTTCAGGATCATCCGCACAAAAAGGCTCGCCAAAATCGAACATGGACTGCACCAAGATGTTCAGCACTGCCGGACTGCTAGATTTACATTTTTGTTTCATCAGAAACGATCACCGATTCGCGGGTAACCCATCTCTCTCATTCTGACTCAACTATATATATATACACAAACTTTGAATTTAAAATTTTGAATTCAAATGATTTCAAACTCCAGAATCTCAGTTATTACGTCATCTCCCCTTACAAAAAGTTTCGTCCCTGAAACCTAATTACATTGCCCCTGCAAACAGATGCGGATACCGCTACCGCATATCAGTTTCAAATTCCTATGTAGCCTCGCGCTCGTGATTTTTCTACTTAACCTTTACATATGGAATGCTCCAGTTTCTTAGTTACTTCACTCATGTGCTAATATCCGCTTTGGAGCCTAATCATAACTTATATCCTCCTGCAGCTGAATAGTCGTCGGGCTGATGACATAGGAAGGATCCAGAATATACTTCCGAAGTGTGGACATATGGAACACGTTATGCACCCGGGCGAGACTCAGAGGAAGAGCCAACCTGTACGTCACCAGATCAATGTGCTCAAGGATCGCAAACATTCCAACAAATCGCGGATTAAGCTTGTTCCGCAAATTGAACCGCTTGATCCCCCTAGATGGCGACACCTTGAGCAGCACATGCTCACCGACCTGAAACTCCAGGTCACGCTATCGTTGGTCCGCATAGCTCCTATGTCTGCTCTGTGCAGTCAGTAACTGCTGCCTCGCAATACGAATCTTGGCTTTCACATCCTTCACTAAGTTTGGCCCGATCACCCGGTGTCCACCGACATCATCCCAACAGATGGGGGAACGACATCGACGCCCATACAGTGCCTCATATAGTGCCATCTCAATGCTCGCCTGGTAACTATTATTATAGGCGAACTCCACCAAGGATAGATACTTGAACCACCCATATCCGTAATAGCATATCCTCGAGAGTCTGAATGACACGCTCAGACTGGCGTCGCTCTATGGATAGATGGCAGTACTGAAATTCAGCTTTATAGCCATAGCCTACTGTCAGCTTCTCCAGAACTGGGATACAAAGCGAGTGTCTCGATCCGCCACAATCGACACCGGCACTCTATGAAGCCGGATGATCTCGTCGATATAGAGTTGTGCTAGTCGATCCCTAGACCACGTCGTGTGCACTGGCAGAAAGTGGGCCGATTTCGTCAATTGGTCTATAATGACCTAGATTGCATCGTGGCCTCGCTATGATCGAGGCAAACTTGTGACGAAATCTATGATAATCTGTTTCCACTTCCACGGAGGCACTGGAAGTGGTTGCAGCTTTCTACTAGCCGCTGGTGTTCAGCTTTCACCTGCTGACACACTAAGCACTGAGCCACATGCTGGGCCACATCCAACTTCATTCTCGGCCACCATAAATTCTGCTTTAGATTCGGTACATCTTGGTTCCGCTGGGATGCACGGTATATGGGGACCAATGTGCCTGGGATAGGATATCCCTCCTCAACTCTAATGATCATGAAGGATAGCTCAACTGATGATTGTTTCCAGCTCAAGGCGTCCGCCACTACGTCCACCTTTTTCGATGGTACTATATAGAGAGGTCGTAGTCCTCTAAGAGCTCGAGCCACCGCCTTTGCCTGAGGTCCAGCTCCTTCTGGGTGAAAAGAAACTTCGGGCTCTAGTGGTCCATGAATATCTCGTAGTGTGCCCTATAGAGTTAGTACCTCCATAGCTTAAGGGCGAACACTATTGTCACAAGCTTGAGATCATTTGTCGGGTAGTTCATCTCGTAGTCCTTCAACTGGTGTGACGCATAAGCGATGACCTGATCCTGCTGCATGAGCACGCACCCCAACCATATCCGTGAGGCGTTGCAATAGACCACGAAGTCCTTACCTGGTCGTGGCAAAGCTAGGATGGAGGCGTGGGTCAGCCTGTCCTTCAGCTCCTCTAGTGACAATTTACAAAGTTCGAACCAAAAATTTTAGTAAATTAAGTTTGACGACCAAAAGTGTAATTTAGCCTAAATCCAAATAGGCCATACGCACAAAAGACTTATTTGGATGCAAAAGTACTTTGTTCATGATATCTCTTTTGTTTACTTAAGAAGCATTTAGTTTTGATAAGAAGCATATATATAGGCTATTATACTATTACTAGTACCAAGTCATTGGTGCTATTAGGTTTTTCAGCTCTTGGATGAAGGGAAATGCGGTTAGGATGTTAGTGTCCCCTAGGGTTGAATGGGTGGTTGGTGGAATAGTATGATGTAAAGGGTGGAAATGGTCAAAGAGGCAGATCTGACGGCGAAAAACTTGGTAGCACCAAGTACTTGGTGCTATTGATAGCATAGTACCCAGACTCTATATATATAAACAGAGAGAGAGAGAGAGAGAGAGAGAGAGTAATTAATTGACAAAAGTATGATTAGATACCTTTAACAACAAACTATATTTAACCTTCTAAATCTTTATCTTCGAATAAGATAAATCATCTTCTAGGTGATAAACACTAGTAACAAGTTGCACTATTCATCAAGACATTACTAAGAGATAAAATCAAGCTTTTAATTTGCAATTACAAAATAAATTCTCATAAAACTTAAGTTGTCACGAGATAACTTATTCAAACATCCAAACTATATATCCTAAATTTTTATAAAACATTTTATGCGACTCATGTCATTCTCAGAGTAATATTGCTGGCATATCCTCTATTTTACCCTTGGAAAGCTGTTAAGTCGAGCATCAGTGGGTAGGTGGGCGTTTATGCATGGTACAGCTTAAAGAAATTAGTAGACCACACATTTCTTTAATGTCCTATTGAGAAACTTATACAACTCAAGGAGCACTTCTCACTCCTATATTGTGGAGGAGGTTACAACCATAAACTCTCAAGAATAGGAAACAAATTTACAAATTTCTAAAATATCAGGTTGTGTTTGGTGCGGTTGGGTCGTTTGATGCGGTTGGGTTGTCCTCTTAAATTCCGAATTAATCTTGATTTAGTAGGTTGGTTGAATTGGCTCAATATGGTTTGATTTGATGCTTCAATACTCCCTCGCAAACGAATTTGGTTCTAAAACCAACAAAGCAGTCTCGAGTCAATGGTTTGGTAAAAATGTCAGCAAGTTGTAAAGAAGATGGAACGTAATGAGTGATAATAGAATTGAGGGCAATCTTTTCTCGCACAAAGTGATAGTCGATCTCAATATGCTTGGTTCGAGCATGGAAGACTGGATTGGTTGTGAGATGCAAAGCAGATATGTTGTCGGAAAAAAGCAGGGAAGGCCGAGGTTGAGAAATGCCAATATCACGCAAAATATGCGAGATCCATGTGAGTTCAGCAGTTGCTGAGGCAAAGGCCCGGTATTCGGCCTCGGCAGTGGATCGAGACACAGTGGGTTGCTTCTTTGCACACCAAGAAATACAATTAGATCCAAGAAAAGAACAATAACATGTGGTAGATCGTCGGGTAAGTTTGCATCCCGCCCAGTCCGCATCAGCAAAGGCGAATAAGTCCAGCGAGCTTTGAGCTAGGATGCGAAGCCCTAGATGTAGACTTTCCCGTAAATATCGGAGGATACGCTTTACCATTTGGTAATTGGCATTAGTAGGAGCGTGCATATGCTGACAGGCGACATTGACCGCGAGTAAGAGATCCGGGAGAGTAAGGTTGAGATACTGAAGAGCACCGACAATGCTTCAATAGTGCGAGGCGTCACTATATGGTTGATCTCCTTCCTTAAGTAAAGGCGGTTTGGAGGTCATAGGGGTGGCAATAGGCTTGCATTGCTCCATAGAGGCCCGAGTTAAGATATCATAAGCATATTTTCTTGAGAAGAAATAAATCATTAGAAGATCAGTGTACTTCAATCCCCAAGAAGAAATGGAGTGGACCTAAATCTTTCATAGGAAAAACCTGACCAAGAGCAAAAAAAGTCGATCTAGAAGGCGGTGTGAGTCACCTGTGAGGACTTAGAATAATAGTGTGACCGTCATGACGATGATAAATAATGATGGATCGAAGATACTACAAACGAACCCATAATCGATGAGGAAGTCACTGAATTTGTCGAACCATGCCCGAGGAGCTTGCTTGACCCGTACAGTGCGCGCCGAAGTAAACAGACACGATCGAGATAAGTCAAGTCACGAAAGCCAGGTGGTTGCTCCATATAAATCGGTACTGCGAGGTCGCCATGTAAGAACGCATTTTTTAACATCCAATTGACGAATCGGCCAATGTCGAACAGTGGCTATAGTGAGTACGATGCAAATAGTACCCGGCTTTACAACCGGACTGAATGTCTCAAGAAAGTCGACCCCCTCCTCCTGATGAAAGCCTTTGGCCACAAGACGGGCTTTGAGTCGATCTAGTGACCCATCAGCATGGAGTTTCGCCTTGAAGAACCATTTATAGCCGATGACATTCATCGAGGGACACCGTGGAACAAGCTGTCATGTTCTATTCGTTGCAAAAGCGTCCAATTCCTCACGCATCGCTGCTGTCCACCCAGAATATTTAAGAGTCGATTGGACAGAGCGCGGTTCAAGACGAATTGGTGAGGGAGCAAGATTGGCATACCGGGGGTTAGGCTTGAAAATTCTAATCTTGGAGCGGGTCACCATAGGATGCACGGAGAGAGTGGCCACTTCTGGCGCAGTTGGTAGGGCATCGACTGGAGGCATAGACGAAGAGCTGGGAGGAGCAGTAGGTTGCAAGTTTGCTGAAAAAGTAGTTGTAACCTCATCGGAGAATAATTGAGCAACTTCTCATGGGTCAGTTAAATCAAAGAGAGGAGTACGGCTAGATTGAGTAGAGTTAGTAGAGTCGAGAGTGGAGCCCCAATGCAAGAGATCCCCGATAGAAGTTGTAGCGACCTGAGAGGAAGTAGCAAATGAAAAATAATCTTCATAAAAAATAACATGCTGAGAAATATAGATGCGACCGGTAGATCGATGAAGGCAGAGATAACCCTTGTGTTTCTCACTGTAGCCTAAAAAGACACAAGGCAATGATCGTTTGTCGAACTTATTCATCATATAATTGCAAAGATATGGATAGCAACAAGATCCAAAAGTACGAAGATGTGAATAGTCGGGATCCTTTTTGAAAAGAACCAAATATGGGCTTTTCTTGCCCAGTGCTGTAGATGGAAGCCGATTGATCAGATAATTAACAGTGGTGAAAGCCTCTACCCAGTAGCAGCAGGGCATTGAGGCCTTAAATAGTGCGGCGAGCCCAAGTTCAACAATGTGGCGATGCTTTCTTTCGGCAACACCATTCTGCTTTGGTGTGTCTGGACATGAAAGTTAGTGTTGGATGCCGCAATTGCGAAGATGAGATAGAAAGGCATTACTAATAAATTCATCCCTTCCATCTGATTGAAAATTTTTAATTTTTCTTTCAAATTGATTTTCAACCAATTTTTGGAAGGTGAGAAAAATATTCAAAAAATCTAATTTGCACGTCAATGGATATAACCTACAGTAATGAGAAAAATCATCAATAAACACTACGTAATATCGAAAATGTCTACGTAATATCGAAAATGTTGCACTGAAGATACCGGCGCAGGTCCCCAAATATCACAATGTAATTTATTCAAAGGAAAAGAGCATTGAGAATCAGATATATAGAATGGTAATTTTGAACTTTTGCTGATCTAACAGCTTGTACACAAAGTGCTAGAAGACTTAGTTACTGAAATTAAATTATTACTCCGCAAATACTGCAAGATTTGGCTATTCGGGTGGCCCAATCGATGATGCCAAGTGAGTTCATTAGTCGCCTTATTTCGCTGAGAGAAGAAAGCTGCAAGGTGCGGATCTTTATTGGTGTAGCCCTTGATGATTATTTCCCATCATTAGTGTCACGCCCCGTCGGGCCTTTAACACCAACTAGGTGGAAAAGATAACCGTACGGGCGCATGCCCCAGACCCGCCGAACGGATAGAGTCTTTTCTACCTGCCCAAGGCGTCACAACACATGCATATCCACGATGTTCCAACTAGGAACGGAGTACAAGAGTTGCACAAGGAAAGCATCAACATAAAGAAGTTCTACTTCTATTACATCACATTGCACATTTATACATGCCCAAAATTTTCTTTTTTTTCATTTTCATTTCATACATCGTGTTCCAAAATTATGGAATATACAAGTTGCATACAATCAATGTAAACCCCTATACTATCCAAGTCCAAGACTAGGGATACAACTCTATGTATCACCAAAATGGAAGGACCGCTATCTAGAGAGCCAAACCCTTGCCTCGCACCGCCGCCTCACTTGCGGAAGGACCTGAAAAACGTGGAGTGAGAACTATAAACATAGTTCCCAGTGGGTAAGGCCACCCAAGAGAGAAGCTCGACCCACCAGGTCCAAAGAAACACCATATGCATAAGTTAGATCACAAATAACTATGCAAGAAATATTTACATGCTTGTAAATCAACACAAAGGATGCAACCAAATGAAATGTAAATTTTCATTCTCTCCTAGGTTCATCCTATATTTCACATTGACCAAGTTCAACTACTTGTCATTTACTTATGGTTTCGGAATCGCCGTCTCACCATAATTGTTCCAACATCCAAGGAGTGAAATTGTCACCTCCGAGTTCGGGTGGCGAAATCGTCGCATACCCGGGATAGCAAAATCGTCGCATACCCCATCTCAACACCGCCATCACATGGCACAGGTAGCGAACTCGTCGCATACCCGGGATAGCAACCTCGTTGCACATCCCATTTCAACACCGCCATCACATGGCATAGGTAGCGAACTCGTCGCATACCCGGGATAGCAACCTCGTCGCACATCCCGTCTCAACACCGCCAACTCATGGCACGGGTAGCGAAATCGTCGCATACCCGGGATAGCAAACTCGTCGCACATCCCATTCCAACACCGCCAACTCATGGCATGGGTAGCGAAATCGTCGCATACCCGGGATAGCAAAATCGTCGCACATCCCATCTCAACATTTTACACTTGCCAACCTAAGTCTCATGACCCTAGGTTCAAGTCACTAAGTCTCACCTATGTTCAATGACATTAGGTTTACTTTCTCATTCTCAACCTAGGTTCCATAACGCTAGGTTCCAATCTCATGTCCAACCTATGTTCAATAACACTAGGTTCCATTCTCATGTCCAACCTATGTTCAATAACACTAGGTTCCAATCATACATGTTCCAACCTATGTTCAATAACACTAGGTTCCAATCATACATGCAACCATGCAACAAGTATAGATAATATAAATATACTTGAATTCTATAACATGCAATAGGAGCTCATGGCTCTACCTATCATGATTTTTATTTTTGCCAACATGCAAGTTATAGGGATCACAACACATACCATTTTATCTTTAAATAGATATTTACCCTAGACATGGAAGTGACCTAATCACTTCGGTAAACACAAACCCACCTCAAGAGCTTCCGAATTCTTGTATTCTTCAAGCCCCTAAGTGTCCAAGCCTTGAGTTCTTGCTTCAACCCAAGCTTCTACAAGAAAACGGTTCGTTACTCGTTACGAACCCTTAATTCAACTCAATACATGAAATCAAGTGTTCTAACATGATTTTCTATGCCTCAATTGCAATTCCCGAAGGTCCAAATATTTTTAGAACCTTCCAAGGCAAAAATCCTCATTTCACCTAGGTTTCACATGCATGCATGTAGAACCTCAAAATTTCTTGGCCAATCTCCACATTTTGTGGTTTAGATTGCCTAGGGTTCCCAAAACCTCATTACAAAGGATTAAATCCAAGGTTTGAACCCAAAACGTGAGGAACTAACCTTAACCACGAGTTCCCCAAGCTTCTTCTTGTACCAAGAAACTTCTTTTCTCCTTTTGGAAGCCTTTTCCAAGCTCAATCCACCATTTTCTCTAAGTTTTGGAGAGATCTCTAGAGAGAGAAAGTGAGGGAGAGGGAGAGGAGAAGTAGAGGAGGAAGATGACTGAGAAAGGGGGTGTTCCCTACCTTTCTAACACTCCCTCGAGTGTGAAAAGACTCTTTTGCCCCTCTCCACAAACAACACTTCCAACCAGCCAAAACTGGAATTTCGCAACACTGTATACCGGTATTCACATTGACATACCGGTATACGGGTGTTAGTTCCGGTATACCCCGGAGAATTCCGCAGAACCCGAGAGCTGGATTCTCGGTTTCAGCCTCCGCATTCCGGTATACCACATCACATACCGGTACTAATCACTTCAGTACCGGTATGGAGATCCACATACCGGAATCCAATGCAGACTTCACAAGTTCAGCAGTTTTAACTTTTTGAAGTCCGTTTTCGCGCCTCATTTGCGCCGAAAACATTTCGCACAAGTTCCAAACTTGGCCGAAGCCTCACATATAGCCTCACATGCTATTTTCCTACCGAAACTCCACAATTTGTAGAAGTTAGGTACGATGCACTGAAATTCAGTGTACTACATTCCTCCCCCCTTAAAGAGAGTTTCGGCCGTGAAACTAAATCATACCTTAGCTGGACTCAGCGAAGAGGTAAGGAAACAGCTCCTTCATCGAGCTTTCCAATTCCCACGTAGCTTCGCGCTCACCGTGATTCGTCCAATGCACTTTTACATAAGGAATTTTACGGTTCCTCAAATTTTTCACCTCGCGATCCATGATACACAAGGGAAATTCCTCATAAGTCATATCCTCATGAAGCTCCATAGGCACATACTCGAGGACGTGCGCCGGATCATACATGTACTTGCGGAGCGTCGATACATGGAACACATTGTGTATCCCCGCAAGTTTTGGCGGCAAAGCTAGCCGATATGCCACGGATCCCACACGCTCCGAAACCTCATAAGGTCCAATGTAACGGGGACTCAACTTACCCCGAACACCAAATCGCTTCACCCCTCTCATGGGTGATACTTTCAAGAAGACGCGGTCTCCTACCGCGAATTCCAAATCTCGTCGACGTCGATCCGCATGACTCTTTTGTCTGGATTGCACCGTCGATAAGCGTTCACGTGCCAAGCGGACCTTTTCCTCCGCTTCACGCAACACATCCGGTCCTAAGACCCTTCTTTCGCCGATCTCACTCCAATGAATAGGAGAGCGATATTTCTTTCCATACAAGGCCTCAAACGGTGCCATACCGATGCTAGATTGATAGCTATTATTATAAGCGAATTCAGCTATCGGTAAATGGGTAGGCCATGCACCCTTGAAGTCCAACACACACGCTCGTAGCATATCCTCCAAAATCTGAATTGTCCTTTCCGATTGACCGTCAGTTTGAGGATGAAATGCTGAACTGAAATCGAGCCGTGTACCCAAAGCTTCTTACAAGCTTTTCAAAAAATGTGATGTAAAACGGGGATCTCGATCTGAAACTATCGAGGTCGGGACCCCGTGCAACTGCATAATCTCGTCCAGGTAGACTTGTGCCAACTTGTCTCCCGACCAAGTGGTGTGGATTGGCAAAAAGTGTGCCGACTTTGTTAAACGATCCACCACCACCCAAATCGCGTCGTGGCCACCTTGCGATCGAGGTAAACCCACAACGAAGTCCATTGCGATATTCTCCCACTTCCAAACTGGAATGGGCAGCACTTGCAATTTTCCCGCTGGAAAGCGACGCTCGGCCTTCACCTGTTGGCATACTAAATATTGTGCCACAAAGCGTCCAACATCAAGTTTCATCCCCGGCCACCAATAATACAATTTAAGATCTTTATACATTTTGGTGCCGCCTGGGTGAATCGCATAGGGAGAAGTGTGAGCTTCTTTCAAATCTTCCTACGAATGTCCTCGACTTTTGGCACGCACAATCGATTTCGGAATCGAATGGCGCCCTTCGAGTCCACATGAAAATCACCGGCACACCCACTCTCGATAGCACTCCGCACCTTTTGGAGTTCCGGATCACCGGATTGCTTTTCTTTTATTTGCTCCAACAAGGTCGGCCACACATCGAGATTCATGAGTTTAGCGGGGACGCCCGGGGCCACGACTTCCAAGTCAAACCGGCCCATTTCCTTGATCAACGGCATTTGTCCCGTCATCTCAATTGCGAAGTTCTCCACGGATTTCCTACTGAGCGCATCGGCCACCACATTGGCTCTACCGGGATGGTACAAGATGGTCAAGTCGTAATCTTTTATCAACTCCAACCACCTCCGCTGCCTCAAGTTCAACTCCATCTGAGTGAATAAATACTTTAAACTTTTATGATCCGTGTAAACCTCACAATGTTCCCCGTACAAATAGTGTCTCCACAACTTAAGTGCGAAGACCACCGCCGCAAGCTCTAAGTCGTGGGTGGGGTAATTTTGCTCATAGCTCTTCAGCTGTCGAGAGGCATATGCTATTACTTGTCCTCTTTGCAAAAGCACACACCCAAGACCACACCGTGATGCATCGCTATACACCACAAAGCCCTCCCCCGCAATCGGCAAGGCGAGAACCGGAGCCGAAGTCAACCTTTCCTTTAGCTCCTTAAAGCTTTGGTCGCATTCCTCGCTCCAAACATATTTGGCTCCCTTGCAGGTAAGACGCGTTAGTGGACTGGAGATTTTGAAAATCCCTCCACGAACCGCCGATAGTACCCCGCAAGACCCAAAAAGGTTCGTACTTCCGTGACATTGGTCGGGCGAGGCCAATCCTTGATTGCGTCAACTTTCATAGGGTCCACCGATACTCCTCCCGCGGAAATCACATGTCACGCCCCGCCGGCCCTTTAACACCAACTAGGTGGAAAGGATAACCGCACGGGCGCATGCACCAGACCCGCCGAACGGATAGAGTCCCTTCTATCCGCCCAAGGCGTCACAACACAAGCTTATCCACAATGTTCCAACTAGGAACGGAGTACAAGAGTTGCACAAGGAAAGCATCAATATAAAGAAGTTCTACTTCTATTACATCACATGGCACAATATACATGTCCAAATTTTTCTTTTCTTTCACTTTCATTCCATACATCATGTTCCAAAACTATAGAATATACAACATTCATACAAGAATGAAAATTCCCTATGCTATCATAGTCTAAAAATAGGGGTACAACTCTATGCATCACCAAAATGGAAGGGCCGCTATCTAAAGAGCCAAACCCTTGCCTCGCTACGCCGCCTCACCCGCGGAAGGACCTGGAAAATGTGGGGTGAGAACTATAAACATAGTTCCTAGTGGGTAAGGCCACCCAAGAGAGAAGCTCGACCCACCAGGTCCAAAGAAACACCATATGCATAAGTTAGATCACATATAACTATGCAACAATTATTTACATGCTTGTAAATACACATAAAAGATGCAACCAAATGAAATATAATTTATCATTCTCTCCTAGGTTCATCCTATGTCTCATAATGACTAAGTTCATTTACTTGTCATTTACTTATGGTTTCGGAATCGCCGTCTCACCATAATTATTCCAACATTCGAGGAGTGAACTCGTCACCTCCTAGTTCGAGTAGCGAACTCGTCGCATACTCGAGATAGCAAAATCGTCGCCTATCCCGTCTCAACACCGCCATTACATGGCATGGATAGCGAACTCGTCGCATATCCGGGATAGCAACCTCGTCGCACATCCCCCCTCGACACCGCCAACTCAAGGCGAGGTAGCGAAATCGTCGCCTACCCGGGATTGCAAACTCGTCGCACATCCCGTGTCGGTACGGTCAACTCATGGCATGGTAGCGAAATCGTCGCCTACCCGGGATAGCAAAATCGTCGCACATCCCGTCTCAATACGGCCAACTCATGGCATGGTAGCGAAATCGTCGCCTACCCGGAATAGCAAAATCGTCGCACATCCCGTCTCAATACGGCCAACTCATGGCATGGTAGCGAAATCGTCGCCTACCCGGGATAGCAAAATCGTCGCGCATCCCGTTGTTCACGTTTTTCACTTGCCAACCTAAGTCTCATGACCTTAGGTTCAAGTCACTAAGTCTCGCCTATGTTCAATAACACTAGGCTTACTTTCTCATTATCAACCTAGGTTCCATGACTCTAGGTTCCAATCTCATGTCAAACCTATGTTCAATGACACTAGGTTTCAATCTCACATGTTCCAACCTATGTTCAATAACACTAGGTTTAATCCTCATGTCCAACCTATGTTCAATAACACTAGGTTTAGCCTCATGTTCAACCTATGTTCAATAACACTAGGTTTAACCACACATGCAACCATGCAACAAGTATTAATATTTGAATTATACTTGAAATATACATCATGCAATAGGATCTCATTGTTCATCCTATCATGATTTTTACCTTTGCCAACATGCAAATTCTAGGGTTCACAACACATACCATTTTATCTTTAAATGGATATTTACCCTAGACATGGAAGTGATCTAATCACTTCGGTAAACACAAACTCACCTCAAGAGCTTTCAAATCCTTGTATTCTTCAAGCTCCTAAGTGTCCAAGCTTTGAGTTCTTGCTTCAACCCAAGCTTCTACAAGAAAACGGTTCGTTACTCATTACGAACCCTAAATTCAACTCAACATGTGAAATCAAGTGTTCTAACATGATTTCCTATGTCTCAATTGCAATTCCCGAAGGTCCAAATATTTTTAGAACCTCTCATGGCAAAAGCCCCAAATCTACTTAGGTTTCACATGCATGCATGTGAAACCACAAAATCTCTTGGCCAATCTCCACGTTTTGTGGTTTAGATTGCCTAGGGTCTCCAAAAACCTCATGCTAAAGGATTGAATCCAAGGTTTAAACCCTAAATTACAAGAACTCACCTCAAAGCCCTAGCTCCCAAGCTTCTTCTTGCACCAAGAAGCTCCAAATCCACCTTAGAAGCTTTTCCCAAGGTCAAATCCTTCACTTCTCCAAGCCTTGGAGAGATCTCTAGAGAGAGAGAGTGAGGGAGAGGGAGAAGGAAGTGAGGAGAAATGGAGGAGTAATGAGGAGAGGGACCCCAGCCCTCTATATATAGCCTATCCCCCATGAAATTACCAAAATACCCCTCACTGGGCATTCTGCCTCAGCCGGTTCCGGACCTTGCAGATGGGGTCCGGACCCCGCACTGATAACCGCCCAGCGCGCAGGCCGGGTCCGGACCTTGGCATCAGGGTCCGGAATCCGTACGCACCCCAACCTCGCCCGCGGCTCGGGTCCGGACCTCAAGTCCCGGGTCCGGAACCCGTACGTTCCCCATCTCGGACATCGGCTCAGGTCCGGACCGTGGCTGCCCGGGTCCGGACCGCAGCTGCCCGCGGACTTCATTGTCCGGAACCCAGCTTCCAGGGTCCGGACCCCGTGAGCAGTTTTGCTCCGGTTGGTCCTTTTTTCACAATTTTTCGATTTCCGGGTTTCCACTCGTACCCATAATGTTCCGAAACCTTCGGAACTCAATTCCACACTAGCCATTACCGGCTCTCTCCGAACTTCATCAACTTTAGTAAAGTTCGAGACAACGCACCGAAATTCAAAGTGCTACATTCCTCCCCCCTTAAAGAGAGTTTCGGCCGCGAAACTAAATCATACCTCAGCTGGACTCAGCGAAGAGGTAAGGAAACCGCTCATTCATCGAGCTTTCCAATTCCCACGTAGCTTCGCGCTCACCGTGATTCGTCCATTGTACCTTTACATAAGGAATTTCACGGTTCCTTAAACTTTTCACCTCGCGATCCATGATACACAAGGGAAATTCCTCATAAGTCATATCCTCATGGAGCTCTATAGGCACATACTTGAGGACGAGCGCCGGATCATACATGTACTTGCGGAGCGTCGATACATGAAACACATTGTGTATCCCCGTAAGTTTTGGCGGCAAAGCTAGCCGATATGCCACGGATCCCACACGCTCCAAAACCTCATAAGGTCCAATGTAACGGGGACTCAACTTACCCCGAACACCGAATCGCTTCACCCCTCTCATGGGTGATACTTTCAAGAAGACGCGGTCTCCTACCGCGAATTCCAAATCTCGTCGACGTCGGTCCGCATAACTCTTTTGTCGAGATTGCGCCGTCGATAAGCGTTCGCGTGCCAAGCGGACCTTTTCCTCCGCTTCACGCAACACATCAGGTCCTAAGACCCTTCTCTCGCCGACTTCGCTCCAATGAATAGGAGAGCGGCATTTCCTCCCGTACAAGACCTCAAAAGGTGCCATTCCGATGCTAGACTGATAGCTATTATTATAAGCGAACTCAGTCATCGGCAAATGTGTAGGCCATACACCCTTGAAGTCCATCACACATGCTCGCAGCATATCCTCCAAGATCTGAATTGTCCTTTCCGATTGACCGTCAGTTTGAGGATGAAAAGCTGAACTGAAATCGAGCCGTGTACCCAAAGCTTCTTGCAAGCTTTTCCAAAAATGCGATGTGAAACAGGGATCTCGATCTGAAACTATCGAGGTCGGGACCCCGTGCAACCGCACAATCTCGTCCAGGTAGACTTGCGCAAACTTGTCCCCCGACCAAGTGGTGTGGATTGACAAAAAGTGTGCCGACTTTGACAAACGATCCACCACCACCCAAATCGCGTCGTGGCCACCTAACGATCGAGGTAAGCCCACAACAAAATCCATCGCGATATTTTCCCACTTCCAAACCGGAATGGGCAATCCTTGCAATTTTCCTGCCGGAAAGCGACGCTCGGCCTTCACTTGTTGGCATACTAAGCATCGTGCCACAAAGCTTCCCACATCAAGTTTCATTCCCGGCCACCAATAATGTAGTTTGAGATCCTTGTACATTTTGGTGCCGCCCGGGTGAATCGCATAGGGAGAAGCGTGAGCTTCTTTCAAGATCTCCCCACGAATATTCTCTACTTTTGGCACACACAATCGATTTCGAAATCGAATTGCGCCATTCGAGTCTACATGAAAATCACCGGCGCGCCCGCTCTCGATAGCACTCCGCACCTTTTGGAGTTCCGGATCACTGGATTGCTTTTCTTTTATTTGCTCCAACAAGGTCGGCCATACATTGAGATTCATAAGTCTAGCGGGGACGCCCGGGGCCACGATCTCCAAGTCAATCGGCCCATTTCCTTAATTAACGGTATTTGTCCCGTCATCTCAATTGCGAAGTTCTCCACGGATTTTCTACTGAGCGCATCGGCCACCACATTGGCTCTACCGGGGTGGTACAAGATGGTCAAGTCGTAGTCTTTTATCAACTCCAACCACCTCCGCTGCCTCAAGTTCAACTCCTTCTGAGTGAATAAGTACTTTAAACTTTTGTGATCCGTGTAAACCTCACAATGCTCCCCGTATAAATAGTGTCTCCACAACTTAAGTGCGAAGACCACCGCCGCAAGCTCTAAGTCGTGGGTGGGATAATTCTGCTCATAGCTCTTCAGCTGTCGAGAGGCATATGCTATTACTTGTCCTCTTTGCATAAGCACACACCCAAGACCACGTCGTGATGCATCACTATACACCACAAAGCCCTCCCCCGCAATCGGCAAGGCGAGAACCGGAGCCGAAGTCAACCTTTCCTTTAGCTCCTTAAAGCTTTGGTCGCATTCCTCGCTCCAAACATATTTGGCTCCCTTGAGGGTAAGACGCGTTAGTGGACCGGAGATTTTTGAAAATCCCTCCACGAACCGCCGATAGTATCCTGCAAGACCCAAAAAGCTTCGTATTTCCGTGACATTGGTCGGGCGAGGCCAATCCTTGACTGCCTCTACTTTCATAGGGTCCACAGATACTCCTCCTGCGGAAATTACGTGACCCAAGAAAGCGACCTCACGGATCCAGAATTCGCACTTTTTTAACTTGGCGAATAACTCGTTCTCTCGAAGAACTTGAAGCACAATCCTTAGGTGCTCTTTATGTTCCTCTTCACTCCGAGAGTAGACAAGAATGTCATCAATGAACACAACCACAAATTGATCCAATAGTGGTTTGAACACACGGTTCATTAAATCCATGAACGCTGCCGGGGCATTGGTAAGCCCGAAAGGCATAACCGTAAATTCATAATGTCCATACCGCGTCCTAAACGCGGTATTATGCATATCCTCCGGTTTGATCTTCAATTGGTGATAACCGGATTGCAAATCAATCTTTGAATACACCCGAGACCCTTGCAACTGATCGAACAAGTCATCAATTCGGGGTAACGGGTACTTATTCTTGACGGTCACTTTATTCAACTCGCGGTAATCTACACATAACCGCAGCGAACCGTCCTTTTTCCGCACAAATAGAACAGGGGCTCCCCAAGGTGACACACTTGGCTTTACGAAACCCTTGTCCATTAAATCTTGCAATTGTGCTTTCAATTCCTTCAGTTCCGCGGGTGCCATCCTGTACGGGGCCTTAGAAATCGGCACCGTACCCTGGAGCAAATCAATCACAAATTCTATTTCCCGGTCCGGTGGCATTCCGGGCAACTCCGTCGGAAATACATCCGGGAACTCTTGGACTATAGGAACGTCCTCAAGTCCCAGCACTTCCTTCCGGTCATCCACTACCGTCGCCAAGTAGGCAATGCATCCTCTAGCAATAAGCTTCCTTGCTTGCGACGTGGACACCATCGACGCAAAGAGTGAACTCTTACACCCACGGTACACAAATTCCTTGTGCCCGGGTTCTCTAAACCTCACTATCCGGCTCTCACAATCAATAGTGGCGTGATACTTCGAGAGCCAATCCATTCCTAGGATCAAATCATATTCATTCATTCGATTTAATACCAGCAAGTCAGCTGGCATGATCCAGTATTCATCCCTCACGGGGCAATCTACACACGCGTGATGTATGCAAAAGGTGTGTTCAGGTACTTGCACAGTTCTTACATGTGTTGCATCTATAATTTCTATTCCATGTGCACTAGCAAATGATCGAGCTATGAATGAATGCGATGCACCAGTATCAAACAAAGCTCTACATCGAATGCCTTTAATTAACACAATACCTGCCACAACGTCATCCTGGGCAGAAGGCTCCTCCACCTGAGAGGCGAATACCCGTCCACTGGGTGCTGGCCGCTGGCCCTCCACTGGCCTCGGCGGCTGTGCACGGCCTGCCGACATCGCCGCGGGTGGGATACCCGCAAGCTGCCTCGGTGGCGCAAACGCCGACGCCGACGACGGTGCTCGGCCATCATCCATCGGGCAATTGTATCTCATATGCCCTTGCTGTCCGCATTTGTAGCACCGGCCCTCACGATAGTCACACTGCTGAGGGTTGTGGGGGCCGCTACAAATCGGGCACTGGGTTGTGGGTCGATTCCGTCGGAACCCTCGCGATTGGTTTTGCGACTGCGAGTGCTTCGGGGGCCGCTTAGAGCTAGACTGCCCACCCGAGCCACCCGCCGACCGCTTCTTCCCTTTTTTCTTATCCTTTTCCTTCTCCCAAGACTCGCGCTCCTCGCGCGCACATGCATTCCCGTGCTCAACCCAAAGAGCACGGTCCAAGACCTCCGCAAAGGTCTGAAGCTTGAGGGCGTGCACCGCCCTAAAGATTTTCGGTCGAAGTCCGCGCACGAAACAGTCGACCTTGTCCAATTCTCCGCGGACAACGTGCGGTACGCAATTAATAATGTACGAGAACTCCCTCTCGTACTCGCGCACCGTACGGCTCCCTTGTTTTAACTTGCGGAACCTTTCTTGAAGTTTTCTTTTCTCGCTATCGGGGAAATAGGTGGCGAACACCATACCCCGAAACTCTTCCCATGATGGTGGCGGAAGGCTAGAGAGTCTATCCCGTCGGACTCCCTTCCACCACACCTTCGTCGATCGCTCTAAGCAATGTACGGCGAGATGCACCTTGTCCCTCTCCAAGGTATAAAGATCCTCGAAGAGCGTTTCAATAGCATCGATCCATGTCTCTACATCCCATGGATCCACGTTCTCCCCGTTGAAGATAGGCGGGTTGAACTTCTTGAACCTCATGAGAGCCGCAAGTGCGCGCTCTCGCTCCGCATCCTCCATGTCGGAATCGGGTATAGGGGCACCCGACCCCTCGGCCACAACCGGTGGCGCAGGTGGCACCACAGCCGGCGCCGGTGTCACCTCCTCGGCCGGTGCCGAAGCAGAGGCCGGAGGTACTCCCGTTCTCTCTTCCCTAACCGCAGCCGCTTGCTGCGCCATCTCGTCTTGGAGCTTTTTAATCTGCTCCTCCTGTCGTTGCATGGCTTCGGCCTGTCGCCGAACCACGCTCATCAACTCGGTCATCTCATTACGAAGACCCGAGTTCTCGCCCTCCTCGAGTTGTTCGGGAGCCGCGCTCGCTCTCCCGAGCCCAGCCCTCAAAGGAGGCCGTCCACGTACCATTATCTCCTGAAAACACAACGACTTTGGTCATTTCATGACATTCAAAGTCATTTGCAACATTATATTTCACGAAAATAAACGTGAACCCAATCTAGGCGAAAGTCACACAAGGGTCCTTATTCTCCTCACTTGGTTTCATGTTGTCGGCCGCCAACATGAACACTCTTGGTGAAGAATAAGACACACCTCGAATCTACCTCTATTTCCAACTAGAGGTATAAGGACATAACCCAATCTCTTATCTTTCGCCACATCAAAGATCTCGAAACTCACGAGCCTACACTCCTAGGGTCATTTCCATCCTAGGGTTCTTAGGTCAACCAAGATCGTTTCTACGCTCTGATACCACCTCAGTCTGTCACGCCCCGCCGGCCCTTTAACACCAACTAGGTAGAAAGGATAACCGCACGGGCGCATGCACCAGACCCGCCGAACGGATAGAGTCCCTTCTATCCGCCCAAGGCGTCACAACACAAGCTTATCCACAATGTTCCAACTAGGAACGGAGTACAAGAGTTGCACAAGGAAAGCATCAATATAAAGAAGTTCTACTTCTATTACATCACATGGCACAATATACATGTCCAAAATTTTCTTTTCTTTCACTTTCATTCCATACATCATGTTCCAAAACTATGGAATATACAACATTCATACAAGAATGAAAATCCCTTATGCTATCATAGTCCAAAAATAGGGGTACAACTCTATGCATCACCAAAATGGAAGGGCCGCTATCTAAAGAGCTAAACCCTTGCCTCGCTCCGCCGCCTCACCCGCGGAAGGACCTGGAAAATGTGGGGTGAGAACTATAAACATAGTTCCCAGTGGGTAAGGCCACCCAAGAGAGAAGCTCGACTCACCAGGTCCAAAGAAACACCATATGCATAAGTTAGATCACATATAACTATGCAACAATTATTTACATGCTTGTAAATAAACATAAAGGATGCAACCAAATGAAATATAATTTATCATTCTCTCCTAGGTTCATCCTATGTCTCATAATGACTAAGTTCATTTACTTGTCATTTACTTATGGTTTCGGAATCGCCGTCTCACCATAATTATTCCAACATTCGAGGAGTGAACTCGTCACCTCCTAGTTCGAGTAGCGAACTCGTCGCATACTCGGGATAGCAAAATCGTCGTCTACCCCGTCTCAACACCGCCATTACATGGCATGGATAGCGAACTCGTCGCATATCCGGGATAGCAACCTCGTCGCACATCCCCCCTCGACACCGCCAACTCAAGGCGAGGTAGCGAAATCGTCGCCTACCCGGGATTGCAAACTCGTCGCACATCCCGTGTCGGTACGGTCAACTCATGGCATGGTAGCGAAATCGTCGCCTACCCGGGATAGCAAAATCGTCGCACATCCCGTCTCAATACGGCCAACTCATGGCATGGTAGCGAAATCGTCGCCTACCCGGAATAGCAAAATCGTCGCACATCCCGTCTCAATACGGCCAACTCATGGCATGGTAGCGAAATCGTCGCCTACCCGGGATAGCAAAATCGTCGCGCATCCCGTTGTTCACGTTTTTCACTTGCCAACCTAAGTCTCATGACCTTAGGTTCAAATCACTAAGTCTCGCCTATGTTCAATAACACTAGGCTTACTTTCTCATTATCAACCTAGGTTCCATGACTCTAGGTTCCAATCTCATGTCAAACCTATGTTCAATGACACTAGGTTTCAATCTCACATGTTCCAACCTATGTTCAATAACACTAGGTTTAATCCTCATGTCCAACCTATGTTCAATAACACTAGGTTTAGCCTCATGTTCAACCTATATTCAATAACACTAGGTTTAACCACACATGCAACCATGCAACAAGTATTAATATTTGAATTATACTTGAAATATACATCATGCAATAGGATCTCATTGTTCATCCTATCATGATTTTTACCTTTGCCAACATGCAAATTCTAGGGTTCACAACACATACCATTTTATCTTTAAATGGATATTTACCCTAGACATGGAAGTGATCTAATCACTTCGGTAAACACAAACCCACCTCAAGAGCTTTCAAATCCTTGTATTCTTCAAGCTCCTAAGTGTCCAAGCTTTGAGTTCTTGCTTCAACCCAAGCTTTTACAAGAAAACGGTTCGTTACTCATTACGAACCCTAAATTCAACTCAACATGTGAAATCAAGTGTTCTAACATGATTTCCTATGTCTCAATTGTAATTCCCGAAGGTCCAAATATTTTTAGAACCTCTCATGGCAAAAGCCCCAAATCTACTTAGGTTTCACATGCATGCACGTGAAACCACAAAATCTCTTGGCCAATCTCCACGTTTTGTGGTTTAGATTGCCTAGGGTCTCCAAAAACCTCATGCTAAAGGATTGAATCCAAGGTTTAAACCCTAAATCACAAGAACTCACCTCAAAGCCCTAGCTCCCAAGCTTCTTCTTGCACCAAGAAGCTCCAAATCCATCTTAGAAGCTTTTCCCAAGGTCAAATCCTTCACTTCTCCAAGCCTTGGAGAGATCTCTAGAGAGAGAGAGTGAGGGAGAGGGAGAAGGAAGTGAGGAGAAATGGAGGAGTAATGAGGAGAGGGACCCCAGCCCTCTATATATAGCCTATCCCCCATGAAATTACCAAAATACCCCTCACTGGGCATTCTGCCTCAGCCGGGTCCGGACCTTGCAGATGGGGTCCGGACCCCGCACTGATAACCGCCCAGCGCGCAGGCCGGGTCCGGACATTGGCATCAGGGTCCGGAACCCGTACGCACCCCAACCTAGCACGCGGCTCGGGTCCGGACCTCAAGTCCCGGGTCCGGAACCCGTACGTTCCCCATCTCGGACATCGGCTCGGGTCCGGACCGTGGCTGCCCGGGTCCGGACCGCAGCTGCCCGCGGACTTCATTGTCCGGACCCCAGCTTCCAGGGTCCGGACCCCGTGAGCAGTTTTGCTCCGGTTGGTCCTTTTTTCACAATTTTTCAATTTCCGGGTTTCCACTCGTACCCATAATGTTCCGAAACCTTCAGAACTCAATTCCACACTAGCCATTACCGGCTCTCTCCGAACTTCATCAACTTTAGTAAAGTTCGAGACAACGCACCGAAATTCAAAGTGCTACATCACATGACCCAAGAAAGCGACCTCACGAATCCAAAATTCGCACTTTTTCAACTTGGCGAACAACTTGTTCTCTCGAAGAACTTGAAGCACAATCCTTAGGTGCTCTTTATGTTCCTCTTCACTCCGAGAGTAGATAAGAATATCATCTATGAACACCACCACGAATCGATCCAGTAGTGGCTTGAACACACGGTTCATTAAATCCATGAACGCTGCCGGGGCATTGGTAAGCCCGAAAGGCATAACCGTGAATTCATAGTGTCCATACTGCGTCCTAAACGCGGTCTTATGCACATCCTCCGGTTTAATCTTCAACTGGTGATAACCGGATTGCAAATCTATTTTTGAATACACCCGAGACCCTTGCAACTGATCGAATAAGTCATCAATTCGGGATAACGGGTACTTATTCTTGACGGTCACTTTGTTCAACTCACGGTAATCCACACATAACCGTAGTGAACCGTCCTTTTTCCGCACGAATAGAACATGGGCTCCCCAAGGTGACACACTTGGCTTTACGAATCCCTTGTCCATCAAATCTTGAAATTGTGCTTTCAATTCCTTCAGTTCCGCGGGTGCCATCCTGTACGGGGCCTTAGAGATCGGCGCCGTACCCGGGAGCAAATCGATCACGAATTCTATTTCCCGATCCGGTGGCATTCCGGGCAACTCCGTCGAAAATACATCCGCGAACTCTTGGACTACAGGAATGTCCTCGAGTCCCAACACTTCCTTTCGGTCATCCACTACCGTCGCCAAGTAGGCAATGCATCCACTAGCAATAAGCTTCCTTGCTTGCGACGTGGACACCATTGACGCAAAGAGCGAACTCTTGCACCCACGGTACACAAACTCCTTGTGCCCGGGTTCTTTAAACCTCACTAGCCGGCTCTCACAATCAATAGTAGCGTGATATCTCGAGAGCCAATCCATTCCTAGGATTAAATCATACTCATTCGTTTGATTTAACACCAGCAAATCAGCTGGCATGATCCAGTTTTCAACCCTCACTGGACAATCTACACACGCGTGATGTACACAAAAGGTGTGTTCAGGTACTTGCACAGTTCTTGCATGTGTGGCATCTACAATTTCTATTCCATGTGCAATAGCAAATGATCAAGCAATGAATGAATGCGATGCTCCAGTATTAAACAAAGCTCTACATCGAATGCCTTTAATTAACACAATACCTGCCACGACGTCCTCCTGGGCAGAAGGCTCCTCCATCTGTGAGGTGAATACCCGTCCACTAGGCGCTGGCCGCTGGCCCTCAACTGGTCTCGGCGGTTGTGTACGGCCTGCCGACATCGCCGCAGGTGGGATGCCCACAAGCTGTCTCAGCGGTGCAAATGCCGATGCCGACGACGGTGCCCGGCCATCATCCATCGGGCAATTGTATCGCATATGTCCCGGCTGTCCGTATTTGTAGCACCGGCCCTCACGATAATCACATTGTTGAGGGTTGTGGGGGCCGCTACAAATCGGGCACTGGGTCGAGGGTCGATTTCGCCGGGACCCTCGAGACTGGTTCTGCGACTGCGAGTGCTTCGGGAGCCGCTTAGAGCTAGATTGCCCACCCGAGCCACTCGCCGGTCGTTTCTTTCCTTTTTCCTTATCCTTCTCCTTCTCTCTTTCCCACGACTCGCGCTCCTCGCGCGCACATGCATTTCCGTGCTCCACCCAAAGAGCACGGTCCAAGACCTCCGCAAAGGTCTGTAGCTTGAGGGCGTGCACCGCCCGAAAGATCTCCGGTCGAAGTCCGCGCACGAAACAATCGACCTTGTCCAACTCTCCGCGGACAACGTGCGGTACGCAATTAATGATGTACGAGAACTCCCTCTCGTACTCGCGCACGGTGCGGTTCCCTTGCTTCAACTTCCGGAACCTTTCTTGAAGTTTCCTTTTTTTGCTATCGGGGAAGTAGGCGGCGAACACCATACCCCGAAACTCCTCCCATGTCGGTGGCGGAAGGTTAGAGAGTCGATCACGCCGGACTCCCTTCCACCACACCTTCGCCGATCGCTCTAAACAATGAGCGGCGAGGTGCACTTTGTCCCTCTCCAAGGTATAGAGATCCTCGAAGAGCGTCTCAATAGCATCGATCTACGTCTTTACATCCCATGGATCCACGTTCTTCCCGTTGAAGATAGGCGGGTTGAACTTCTTAAACCTTATGAGAGCCGCAAGTGCGCGCTCTCGCTCCGCATCCTCCATCGCCGAGTCGGGCATAGGAGTACTCAACCCACCGGCTATAATCGGTGATGCCGGTGGCGCCACAGCCGGTGCCGGTGTCACCTCCTCGGCCGGTGCCGAAGCAGAGGCCGGAGGTACTCCCAACCTCTCCTCCCTAATCGCAGCCGCTTGCTGCGCCATCTCGTTTTGGAGCTTCTTAATTTGCTCCTCCTGTCGCTGCATGGCTTCGGCATGTCGCCGAACCACGCCCATCAACTCGGTCAACTGATTATGAAGACCCGAGTTCTCGCCCTACCCGAGTTGTTCGGGAGCCGCGCTCGATCCTCCGAGCCCAGCCCTCGTAGGAGGCCGTCCACGTACCATTATCTCCTGAAAACACAACGACTTTGGTCATTTCGTGACATTCAAAGTCATTTGCGACATAATATTTCACGAAAATAAACGTGAACCCAATCTAGGCGAAAGTCACACAAGGGTCCTTATTCCCCTCACTTGGTTTCATGTTGTCGGCCGCCAACACGAACACACTTTGTGAAGAATAAGACACACCTCGAATCTACCTCTATTTCCAACTAGAGTTATAAAGACATAACCCAATCACTTATCTTTCGCCATAATCAAAGATCTCGTCACTCACGAGCCTACACTCCTAGGGTCTTTTCCATCCTAGGGTTTCTTAGGTCCACCTAGAGCGTTTCTACGCTCTGATACCACCTCAGTCTGTCACGCCCCGTCGGGCCTTTAACACCAACTAGGTGGAAAGGATAACCGCACGGGCGCATGCCCCAGACCCGCCGAACGGATAGAGTCTTTTCTACCCGCCCAAGGCGTCACAACACATGCATATCCACGATGTTCCAACTAGGAACGGAGTACAAGAGTTGCACAAGAAAAGCATCAACATAAAGAAGTTCTACTTCTATTACATCATATTGCACATTTATACATGCCCAAAATTTTCTTTTCTTTCATTTTCATTCCATACATCATGTTCCAAAACTATGGAATATACAAGTTGCATACAATCAATGTAAACCCCTATACTATCCAAGTCCAAGACTAGGGATACAACTCTATGTATCACCAAAATGAAAGGGCCGCTATCTAGAGAGCCAAACCCTTGCCTCGCACCGCCGCCTCACTCGCGAAAGGACCTGAAAAACGTGGGGTAAGAACTATAAACATAGTTCCCAGTGGATAAGGCCACCCAAGAGAGAAGCTCGACCCACCAGATTCAAAGAAACACCATATGCATAAGTTAGATCACAAATAACTATGCAAGAAATATTTACATGCTTGTAAATCAACACAAAGGATGCAACCAAATGAAATGTAAATTTTCATTCTCTCCTAGGTTCATCCTATATTTCACATTGACCAAGTTCAACTACTTGTCATTTACTTATGGATTCGGAATCGTCGTCTCACCATAATTGTTCCAACATCCAAGGAGTGAAATTGTCACCTCCGAGTTCGGGTAGCGAAATCGTCGCATACCCGGGATAGCAAAATCGTCGCATACCCCATCTCAACACCGCCCACATGGCACAGGTAGCGAACTCGTCGCATACCCGGGATAGCAACCTCGTTGCACATCCCATTTCAACACCGCCATCACATGGCACAAGTAGCAACTCGTCGCATACCCGGGATAGCAACCTCGTCACACATCCCGTCTCAACACCGCCAACTCATGGCACGGGTAGCGAAATCGTCGCATACCCGGGATAGCAAACTCGTCGCAAATCCCATTCCAACACCGCCAACTCATGGCATGGGTAGCGAAATCGTCGCATACCCGGGATAGCAAAATCGTCGCACATCCCATTCCAACACCGCCAACTCATGGCATGAGTAGCGAAATCGTCGCATACCCGGGATAGCAAAATCGTCGCACATCCCATCTCAACATTTTACACTTGCCAACCTAAGTCTCATGACCCTAGGTTCAAGTCACTAAGTCTCACCTATATTCAATGACATTAGGTTTACTTTCTCATTCTAAACCTAGGTTCCATAACGCTAGGTTCCAATCTCATGTCCAACCTATGTTCAATAACACTAGGTTCCATTCTCATGTCCAACCTATATTCAATAACACTAGGTTCCAATCGTACATGTTCCAACCTATGTTTAATAATACTAGGTTCCAATCATACATGCAACCATGCAACAAGTATAGATAATATAAATATACTTGAATTCTATAACATGCAATAGGAGCTCATGGCTCTACCTATCATGATTTTCATCTTTGCCAACATGCAAGTTCTAGGGTTCACAACACATACAATTTTATCTTTAAATAGATATTTACCCTAGACATGGAAGTGACCTAATCACTTCGGTAAACACAAACCCACCTCAAGAGCTTCCGAATTCTTGTATTCTTCAAGCCCCTAAGTGTCCAAGCCTTGAGTTCTTACTTCAACCCAAGCTTCTACAAGAAAACGGTTCGTTACTCGTTACGAACCCTTAATTCAACTCAATACATGAATCAAGTGTTCTAACATGATTTCCTATGCCTCAATTGTAATTTCCGAAGGTCCAAATATTTTTAGAACCTCCCAAAGCAAAAATCCTCATTTCACCTAGGTTTCACATGCATGCATGTAGAACCTCAAAATTTCTTGGCCAATCTTCACATTTTGTGGTTTAGATTGCCTAGGGTTCCCAAAAACCTCATAACAAAGGATTAAATCCAAGGTTTGAACCCAAAACGTGAGGAACTAACCTTAACCACGAGTTCCCCAAGCTTCTTCTTGTACCAAGAAGCTTCTTTTCTCCTTTGGAAGCCTTTTCCAAGCTCAATCCACCATTTTCTCTAAGTTTTGGAGAGATCTCTAGAGAGAGAAAGTGAGGGAGAGGGAGAGGAGAAGTAGAGGAGGAAGATGACTGAGAAAGGGGGTGTTCCCTGCCTTTCTAACACTCCCTCGAGTGTGAAAAGACTCTTTTGCCCCTCTCCACAAACAACACTTCCAACCAGCCAAAACTGGAATTTCGCAACACTGTATACCGGTATTCACATTGACATACCGGTATACGGGTGTTAGTTCCGGTATACCCCGGAGAATTCCGCAGAACCCGAGAGCTGGATTCACGGTTTCAGCCTCCGCATTCCGGTATACCACATCACATACCGGTACTAATCACTTCAGTACCGGTATGGAGATCCACATACCGGAATCCACTGCAGACTTCACAAGTTCAGCAGTTTTAACTTTTCGAAGTACGTTTTCGCACCTCATTTGCGCCGAAAACACTTCGCACAAGTCCCAAACTTGGCCGAAGCCTCACATATAGCCTCACATGCTATTTTCCCACCGGAACTCCACAACTTGTAGAAGTTCGGTACGATGCACTGAAATTCAGTGTACTACAATTAGTACTTGGTGTGTCCTGAAATCCTTAATAGAAAAACCAGATGCATCAAATTAAAATAGCATGGATGATCTTTTGTCAATTTGGAAACAGAGAGAAAATTTTTCTTCATTTGCGGGACAATCTGGACATTATGAAGCGAAAAATGATGAATACCATTACCAAAAGAGCCGGTACTCACATGAGTAATCGGTAGAGAAGTTCTATCTCCTACCATCACACTATCAGATCTAGAATAAGGAACCAAGTTAGTAAGGTTACCTGGCTTATCTGTGATATAAGCATTGGCACAAGTGTCGGGATGCCATTCATCATCATGCGCATAGTGATATGGAGAGTATCTAGACCACGGGGAATGTCGTCCCTTTGATAACTGTTATCGAAACGAAACCAGCATCGCAGAGCATCATGGCCTCACTTTTTATAGATTTGACAAGTGAGAGGATTGCTGTAGGTAGAAGTCAAGGCTAGGCGATCAGCCCCAGGCGGTGGAGTAGATTGATAGCTCCCTGATCTGCCAACTTGGGTCGTCTGAGGAAAACCCCGGCCTTGAGAGTTGAAGTTAGGGCCCCTACCTCTGCCTCTGTGCCGGTTGCTTTCGCGTCCTTGTTGGGACACAAAAGCCATAGACACATCAGGAGCTGGGCTTGAGTGTCGCTTGATTCATAGATCATAGCTTTGGAGTTGGGGAACCACCTTCGTATATAGCGGAATAGGAGGTCGGAACACAGTTGTCTTGAACAGCTTATAGCTTTCATCGAGCCCTTCTAGTAACCTGAAAACTTTGGTAGAATCTGAAATAGGTTTGCCAATAGCATGCAATTGATCACAAATTGATTTAAAATTATGAAGATAAGTAGGTAAAGGATTATTTCTTTTCTTGATGTATTGCATCTGTGTGAGTAGGTTGAATTCACGGGCAACCGAGCTCTTCTTGAAGTGATTGGTTAACGCTCTCCACACTTCATCTACTGTTTGAAGACCGACGGCATGACTGAGAACCTTTTCGAAGAGAGTGCCCACGATCCATGATTTCACAAGGCGATCGGTCCGTACCCAAGATGTGTAGTCTGGGTTGTTGACAGTGGCTCTACTTTCTGAAGTTGACATCTTAGGCGGTGCGATAGTCTCCCCCGTGAGGAAACCAAGTAAGTCCTGACTCTCGATCAGTGACAGTACTTGTGTTTTCTAGAGCAGATAATTGTTGTCATTGAGCTTCAATGTGACGAAATTTGCCACATTAATGGTGGAGGGAAAGAAAAATTTTGGGTTAGATAAGGATGCCATTTGTTTAAGATCTTTGGTGCCCTAGCGTGGCTCTGATATCATAAAGAAATTAGTAGACCACACATTTCATTAATATCCTATTGAGAAACTTATACAACTCAAGGAGCACTTCTCACTCTATATTGTGGAGGAGGTTACAACCATACACTCTCAAGAATAGGAAATAAATTTATAAATTTCTAAAATATCAGGTTGTGTTTAGTGCGGTAGGGTCGTTTGGTGCGGTTGGATTGTCTTCTTGATTCCGAATTGATCTTGATTTAGTAAGTTGGTTGAACTGGCTCAATATGGTTTGATTTGATGCTTCAATACAGTTAAGTGTAATCAAAATGTTTTCGTTTTATATATTATTGAGTATTTAATTATATGGAATCTAATAACATTACACATATTTGCAAACATGTTACCAACCTATGGAGATTAATTTTCCACAACTTGCTATACCTAGAAAAAACCAAAAAAAAAAACAAGTCTGTGCACGAATCATTTGTACTATATATATATATGCACCTAATGTGTGCCCCAGCTGTTACAACTCACAAGGGCCATAGAGCATGTTCCTTTATTTATGCATGTGACATAAATTCATTGTGAAGTCATTTCGCGTGGGACCCGTGTTAATTGTCGCATTTGCCCTGTCTCGGGGACTACATTTACTAGAAATTAATGGAAAGCCTTTTATTATGAGATTAATTACTCAACCTAGTTCCAAATTTATAATTCTAAATTTTCCAAAGTATTACATATATAATTTTGAGCAGGAGATGATCAATGATCTTGCCGCTTATCACTGGTGGGATAAATTCACAATCATTTGATGCAGACAGTGATGTTACTCACTGTTAGCATTATAATATTTTATGGAGGATTTCTTCAAAAGCTTCTCATCAAAGAAGAAGATGAAGGACCCAATGATGATGGGGGAGTTGAGAAAGGTGACGAAAGAGAAGTAGGAGGTTCCGATGCATGTTGTTCCTGATTTTTGAAATTATCTTTAAATTTAATGATAATGCCATCATTTATTTTTCCTTTTTCTTATTTTCATGATTTAGCTTCATCAAATTTTAAATCTCTACTAATAATGACCTTTTATTTTACTAGACATATATTTATAAGGTTTTATATTTTTCGAATAAGTGATACAAATTTATCTTACTACTTTGTCATCCAATTTTTTTCTCACTTGCTTTAGAACTGTGCATACTCTACGCATTTGGAAATGCGAAGATGTGCTACAAAAGCCTTTTTTCCACTCTATACTTCTTCTAGTGTCTTTTCTATCACACTGCTTATTGAACATCTATTTAACACATAAACTGCACAAGAAATAGTTTCAGCTCAAAAGTTTTTAGTTGTACATTTTCCAATAGGCATGCTTCTTGATTCGCTTTGATACAATAATGGTCTCAGAGCCGGGAGCGAAGGCATATCAGAGTTGTGAACTGCCAGACAATGGTAGAGCTAGACAAAGCACAGAATAAGATGTAGGCTACATCAAAGCCAGAAGACTCGTTGCAGATCGATAAAGGTAACATTCAACTAAAACCGAAGCGAAGGAATCACCTCGAAAATGTTGGCCTTCACATAACACATAAGACTAGGTGGTTGTGATGCTTGACGAAAAGAGAGCGAAGAGAGCCTCCATAGAGATCAAAGAAGACTTAAATCAGATAGCCAGGGGGGCTAGACAAGTAAAACAAAATATAGAGAACTCAGCCAAATCTCTCAAAAATAAGGTTAAAACATCATCGTATTAAAATGTACATGTTTGAAATTAAATTTTAAGAATTCTTTTAGTTCTATTACAAATTTCAATTGGTTTCTTCAACCTAACTTATCAAAGTTCGATAGAACGAACGTTAAGTGATCAAAAATCATTGTTCAATATTTTTTTAGAATTCCAAGATTTGTGGAATGTGGTGGAGATAAAAAAAAATTATAAAAAAAATTATAAAAAAGAATATAGAGAATTAGACAGAAAAGTTCTGTTATATATTTTTCAAGGTGTGAACCTGTCGTTGGTTGAAAAAAATTTAACGGCAAAGACAACGAAAGAAGGCAAAATTAGGAGCACAATATTTCAAGAAAGGCAAAAAAAAATTCAAGAAAAAGCAAAAGAACTCAACCCAACACCGAGGACATAAAAACTCCAGTTTTTTTTTAAAAAAAACAAAGACTTCAGAAGGAAAAGCTGATTAAAATCATGAAGAAGATCAAAATCATGAATAATATGCCAATGATCATGACAATATGACTCAAGCCAACAAGAAAATTCACAGTAATGATATGATTAAAAAATATTTTGCAGATGAAAAAAATGTGCATTAAACAATAGTGGTGTAATTAACTCTACTGATAAATTATCTCTCTGAAAGGAGTTAGTCACCAAAAAAAAAAAAAAACTTTCAGAGAACACTGTACATCAGTAGTACTGTACGAAAATGTAGACTTAAAAGAGCATGGCTCTAAGTAGAGCTAATGCCATGTCTAGCCTCATTGAAAAAAAATATTACTAATCTAGCCTTCTTTTCAAAAAAATTCCTAATCTAGCCTCCCTTTCATAGATTAAAAAATCGAAAAGGTGACTTAACAGCATTTATATGTTAATTAGGAGAGAAATTTTTTTATCTCTCTTTTCTCCCAACCTACAATAATATTTAAAAATAATTAATTTTTAAAATAATAATAGTAATTAAAAATTATTATTTAATAATAATAAATATTATTATTACTGAATGATAATTTTACTAGTGTTTAATTTGACTATAAAAGTCAAATTTGATCATATTGGCTTGTATAGTCAAATTAAATACCAGTAATAGTAATAATAATAATAATCATTCAATAATAATAATATTTATTATTATTAAATATCAATTTTTAATTACTATTAGTATAAAAAATTAATTATTTTTAAATATTAGTAGGTTCGGAGGAGAGTGCGAGAAAAAAAGTTTCTCTTTGCTAATTAGTAATTAGCATATAAATGCTATTAAATCATCTTTTCTTTTCTAATCCATCGAAGGAAGGTTAGATTAGAAATTTTTTTGAGAAAAAAGCTAGATTGGCAATATTTTTTTTTAATGAGGTTAGACATGGCATTAGTTTTCCAAAGTAAGAACTTTCAGACAAGACTTGAGAGTATCCCATGATGCAAAAGAAGAAAAAGACATAGCAAGACAGTTGGCAAAACCATCGGCGTCGCATAATTTGCACGTGCATGCGAGAAATTGGGCTCTCTTCTTGCTTCGTGGAATCTTCGTACCTCGTACATGTAACATCGATTTGACGGCCTGCAAGCCTTTTGTGACACAGCTTTTTGAATTTTCAACTGCCGTACACGTGCAGCTGCTCCAAAAGAAAAATGGGAAGCAAATTGTCCACACTGCCACTATATTATTGTGCAGACAATTGTTACGACCCCATAATATATTGATATGAGACAAAAATTTTATGGACATAATGGTAAATAAGATTGTTTGGGGATTGTTTGGATAAGCGCCACATGATGGGTGAAGTCAATCCTAACCGTCTAATAAAAATATTATTTTTACTGAATTAAAATTAGATTAAAAAATATTTTTGCTGAGCGGTTGCGATGGGCGCCACATGGCGATGTAGCACCCATCTGGACAATCCCCAAACAATCTTGTTTAGGGACTATGTCCATAAAATTTTTGTCCCATGATATGGCCCAATTAGATGAGGCATCATAGCACCAGACCTGGCAATCTCTATCCATATCCGCAGGTAGCTGCAGATTACCTGCAAATTTACGGGTATGACTACTAGTCTTTTTTACTCAAAAATTTATGGGTAAAACGAGTCGGTACCCTGTTAAATTGTAAAAATTTTGGGCAACTCGTGGGTACCCATAGGTACTCGCATATATTATTTTTAATTTAAAAATATATACTCTTTACGATATTGACTTTATAATCATGAAAACTTTATTAATTTTGTATCATGAAAATTTGAAATGATAAAGTACTTTTATAGTATGTAATTTATACGCTTTAAGATTTTATATTATTGGCCTTTTTGCATAAAAAATCCACTAGTTTTGGACTTTTGCAAAATTGGGTCGTTATTTTCGATTTTGCAGATTCGGTCCGGATTTTTAGTAAACTGACCAAAATACCCTTATTACTTTTTCTCTCCACTCTTTTTTTTTCTCTCGCTCTTTTTTTTTCTCTCCGGGGTTAGCTATAGCCCCATGCGCCTGCGCCCGCGCCCCCAGCGCCCCCGCCCTCGCCGCGCCACCTGCTCCCCCGCCCCCCCCGCCCTCTGCCCCCGCGCCACCGCCGCCCCCCCACTGCCTGCACCTCCTCCGGCGACGGCGGCGGCGGCGGCGGAGACTCGACCCTCTCCCTAGACCTCCACCTCCACCTCCACCCGCGCTGATCTCTGCCACCGCCCTCATGGCCACCCAATCCCGACCCCGGCCTTCCCCACCACCTTGAGCCGCCTCGCCGAGCTTCTCCGCGACGAGCACTCTCGAGCGCGGCGATCCGGTGTCCTCCGCCGCCACCGACGCGGCGGCACGGCGGGGGAAGAGTGAGGTATTCGGGTCATGGGCGAGGCGGAGGCCGAGGAATGGGGATCGGGAGCGGGAGAGGAGGGAGGAGAAGGAGGAGAAATGAGGAAGGAGAGGGAAAAAATGGTGTAATTGGTGGAAGAAGAAGAAGAAAAAAATAGTGTAAATTCCTCCGAAATAGTGTAATATTTTTCTAAAGAGTGTAATTTTTGGCCGAAAAATAATGCAAACTTCAACGAAAGAGTGCAACGTTAGCTTAAAAAGTGTAATTTCATCCTAAAAAGTGTTGCACTCTTTAGGAGAATATTGCACTATTTATGTTTCTCTTTTTTTTCTCTTTTTCTTCTCTTCTTCTTCCTCCTCCCATCCTCACCGCCTCCTCCACCACCGCTACGGCGCCGCCCCTTCTGCTTCCCCTTCCCTTCTCTCCTTAATCTCCTTAATCTCCTCCTCCTTCTCCTCGTCGTCCCCTTTGATCCCTCGGGGGGAGAAGCCGAGGATGCGAGCGGAGGGGCCATGGCGAGCGCCGTGGAGTTCGCGGCGTCCGTCGAGGACGGGCTCAAGCTAGCGAAGCGGATCGGGGGCTCGCCGCTGCACCGGCCCCCACCGCGACAGGCCGCGGAGATAGAGCTGTCGCCGGCGCCGGCGACAGCTCCCGGCGGCGCCCATGGTGCGGGGTCGGAGGCGAGCTCGCGGAGCCGCGCTGAGGAGCAGCTCGTCGCCGCGTCTGCGCGCGGGGGCGCCGGGGGTCGCGAGCAGGCGTGGGGGCGGGAGGGCGCTGAGGCGCTGAGGCGCTGGGGCGGGGGTCGCACGCAAGTCGGCGAGGGCCGCGCCGTCTTCTTCGCAGCGGAAAAAAAAAGCGAGAGAAAAAAAGAGAGAAGAAAAATGAAGAGAGAGAAAAAAGAAAAAGGGTATTTTGGTCAGTTCACTAAAAATTCGGACCGAATCTGCAAAAACAAAAATAGTGGTCTAGATTTGCAAAAGCCCAAAACTAGTGAATTTTTTATGCAAAAAGGCCTATATTATTTATTATATCGTATGATAATTCAAACAATAAGTTATGTTACATTTTAAAAAATTATATATATATATATATATATATATATATATATATATATATATGTTTTGTATTTGGAAAGTATAAGACAAAAAAGAAAAAAAAAAGTTTTGTGGGTAACCTGCATAACCGCCCACCCGCCCATGGGCGGGTATGCGTAAAAATATTCACAACCAAAAAATTTGCTGATAAATTTTACCCATACCCATATGATCCCCAGGTGCAATGACCCGCCCGCGGATTACCCAACTCCCTCGTTTGCCAGGTCTACTTAGCACCACTAAAAATTAAAAAAGTCTAAAATATAATAGTTGTACCATGTCATTTATGTCCCTGGTCAATTAAGTTGTGCCTCTAGTATTCATCTATTCCATCATAATCTTTTTTTAAAAAAAAAATTTATTGTACTTCTATCTTAAAAGGGGGAGGAACGTAATTGGCTTAGGATATGATGATGCAGTGTAAGGAGGAGGCACGTAATTGTATTTTTTACATGCTGGGTCATCGCCCTCTTGTGCTCGGGCGGCCTTCACTGTTAACAGGGAGACGTGAGGCGAGGCCCTTTTGGGGAGACTTGGTTCGGAACAAGGAAGTCCAGCATGCGTGAGAATTGATGGTAAAAATCCTCAAAAACATGAGATTCTTTCTTCTCCTTTTTTTTTCTTTTTCTCTTCATATAGATTAGATATGGGCAACCTACTATTTGTAGGGCAAGGAGTGCTTGGGTGGAGCTATGCCTTACACCTCACCGCACTTCGGGCATGTTCATGCATGAGCACTCGATGTGGAAGTACTAGGTGGTCAACTGACCATGCTTGACGATCGACCAGCAGATAATATTCTCAGCTATTGACTGACAGGTGAACAAATTGTTAATTGCCCAAATGTCTGCAGTAGACAAACGCTAGACAACAGCCGACTGCAGAGAGTCAGTAGACTCGAACCTATTAATAAGCTAGATATCTCATTCTATTCTTTCTCAAGTTTTGGGGGCTTAAAGGGCTCCTTTTAAATAACTTCTTGCTGGATATCCTTGCCATTAATGTGCATTATCTTGCTTTTCCCCTTCCTATCATCGAGGATTCTGCAACTAACACATGGATAGGAGATTATCCCATTGAGTAAGCAATTTTGCTATTTCTTTATTTCACTATCTATCATTCCATGACAATAACCATGTGAACTTCGTTGCATTCAAATATAATAGTTATGTATACATGATGTTGGTCGTACGAAATTGCATATTTTATGATACTATATCATTGTGATATTAACTACGATTAGTCGTGCCTTATTCATGTGGCATGAGTTGGAATGGTTGAGTGTTGAGTACTGAGTAGTTTTTGTCATGTTGTCAACATGTACAGTATTAACCACCCAGGTTAAGTGCACTGAAGAGTTGTTGTAACTGGCTCGATAAACAATCAATTGTGATTCTCCTTGGATAGAAGATATGGTTATACAGGAATAGGGTATGTGCCGGACTGTGGCCTAAGAATTTATGACTGAGTTGAGGCTTGAGATTGATATTGGTATAGATATGTATGAGTTAGGAAAACAATATACTATTTACCAATGATGGTATCGCTACATTGCAGAGGTCTATGGAGTGGAGATGTAGAATAGGATATGTTGAGTTGATGTGCGTCGAGTTTAGTAGGGCGGGATGTGACCTAATGTTGTCAAGGTTGGTGAGATTAGATCAGATTCGAATGTCCGTATGCCTGATTACAATTACTAGGGTACGGTTAGCGTATATCATGTAAGGATACTGTACTAGGCAACACTGTATACTAGATCAGTTGGAATGATCGGTGTATGCGAGGATGACCGGATTCATGCATGACTAGAGTTGTATGACCTAGGTAGTATTAACGAAGATGGACAACATACATCTGACTAATTTGCTATGTTATAACGAGTTATGTTGGAGTGATACACCAAGGTAGGAGGTCTAGATTTAGAGACAGTAGTAGAGCTACTATACGTTGTATCAATGTAGTATCGACTGAGTTGGTTAACCGAGTAGTATAGTTAGTGTCTGTGACATCAGATATGCTAAGGTATTGCATTCCATGTATATGGAATATCGAGAGAATATCCCTGAGCATCTTGGTGCATATGATGATTGCATGTGCATAGCTAGTTGTTAACTCTTTAATATCATATCCTAATCACTTGAGTTTCATGCCTAAATTCTTTGCTGAATAAGGAGAACGAGCCTGTAATTGCATAGTCCACTTTTGACCCTCTAGCTCTTATGAGTGCTGACAGAGGCATCATGCCTATCAAATGAGTTCCTTGGGAGGAGTAACTATAGACAAATAGATGCTTCTTAGAGCCTATCAATGAAATCTCACATCACTATTATTCAGAAGGTCTTGTTGTGGCTACAAGAGGAGTGTCAGGCCTTTCAGATGGGTTTCTCTGAAGTATCTACCTTGCATGATTGATTGGGAGAGTTTTTATGTCATGCTTTTCTCCTTTCCTGGGAGGAGTCAATACCACTGCCGCTGAGGTGTGGCTTTATGAGATGGAGAAGGCCTTGAAGTCAATATAGTGCTATGAGGAAAAGCAATTGAGGTTCGCCTTCTATCGCCTCTAGGGCGAGGCGGCACACCGGTAGGACGCCAAGCAGAGACTGCATACGACGAATCCCGTTGAGGCCTAGTTTACTCTAACGAGCTGGCTATTGACACCTGAGCATGAGTTCTTGCATTTGCAACAGGGTAGTCAGACGGTGAGATAGTATAAAGCAGAGTTCAGTCGTCTCTCCCTTTATGAGTCTAAGTTGGTCGCTGCCAATGTGGCACACACCCGACGATTTGAGAGCAGGATTGATCTCCAGATCTGCATAGCCCGTGCTCTATTCCTCATTATCGATTAACCTGACTTGGTTAGTCGGGCCAAGGCCTTCCAAGTGGCCATATGGTGGATATGCAAGGAGATGAGGGCAGTGGCCAACTGACGAGAGCAAGATATGTAGTGCCAAATCTATCACAAGCAATGTGACTCTGCCAGTTTGTGCCACCACCACAACCTACCGGCCGCTATCTATAATTACTCCTTGTTCCTATCCTCTAATCAGATATCACCTAGTACCCCTCCAGCCTACACCCTGCGACCCAAGATAATACTTTGTTGCCGCTTTACTGAGCACTATGAATGGATAAGGAGTGCCCCCATACTACGAGAGCTTGCTATTGTTGCGAGCAGGTAGGTCATCGAGCTATGGACTGCCCAAGCAGGTCTTCTTCTCTGCCTGCTGCTATATTAGTTTCGGTAGTGATTTGGTGACCCCTAGCTCCCCGGCCCATCGTGTCAGTTGCCTAACCAACTCCATCGGCCATGGCATCATTGGCTCCAAGAGCACCCTAGCCGACGCCCTGGGCTGCATGAACATTCACGACGTCCACACCTCATCTTGCTGCTGGAGAAGTAGGGTCATATTTCTGTGCTGACCGAGTAGGAGGCTAAGGCCAGCCATGCAGTTATCTCATGTACTTTGCTCTCCTAGGTCTAGTTTTGTTTTGTCAATATCGTGTAATTCAAGTAGATGGCACATCAACATGTGTAGTCCGTGTTTCTTCTTACTTCAGGCATACTCTCTTTGATCTGGGAGCTATCCATTCCTTCATCTCTTTGTCTTCGCACGGAAGCACTCCATCCCCATAGACATTCTCAACTACGAGTTATGCACCAACACACTCATGGGGAAGGTAGTGTATATAGATCAATGCTATTAATGATCCGCGATTCACATTGACGGTCACCATCTACTGACTGATTTGCATGTACTAGAGATGTAGGACTTAGATGTTTGATGTTATCTTGAAATGGATTGGCTCGCCTAACATAGCACAAGCCATGTTTATCTCAAAGATGGCGATTTGATTTGGCTGAACCACGTCTACAACGAAGATGGCAAATGGGTCAAGTTGTGCCTATCACGAAGGTGGCGATTTGATTTTGCTGAACCACGCCTATCTTACAGATGAAAAATAGGTCAAGCCTATCAAGAAGATAGTGATTTGATTGAGTTGAGTCATGCCTATCACTAAGATAGGGACCCAACTAAGCGGATCAAGCCTACTATAAAGATAGTGATCCGAAAAAATATCTATTTTTATTATTTTTTATTTTCTTTGTTACATTTACTTAAATTTTGTGTCCAAATAGGTGTGTTTGATTTTGTCGAGCTTAATGCCAAGGTGACCGCTCAATCAACCCGATGAGGAGGGTTCAGTTCGAATCACCGGCTTTGACCGCGTCGAGCTACTACAAAGATGGCCGCTCGGTCGAACCAATGAAGAGATTGTCACCATACCATTTTTGTTGACTGTGTTGAACCTATCACGAAGATGGTCGCTCAGTAAAGGAGTCGATGATGCACACGCACAGCGATAATGACGATCCAATGCCAAGTTTGGTCGTGTCGAGAATATCATGAAGATGGCTGCTCAATCAATCCGACAAGAGAATCATGATTATGCTGTTTGTGCACATACATTGAAGGCTGGAGTGGTTTAAAAGTCATCGCCGTCGAAAAAGAAAGAAGAGACCATGATGTCATCTTCCGCACGGTCATTGTCGTTGGCGACGAAGGAGCGGATTGCGTGTATTCATCGCTGTCACCATCCCCCTATTTATTTCTCTCTTTTCTTTGCTTTTTTCTTTTTCCTTCTTTTTGTGCGGTTGGTCTGAGAGAGGGGGGACCGCGCCGTCTCTCTCTTGCTCGCTCTCTCTCTTCTTCTTCTTTTTTCATTCTCTTTTCTTCCCCCCCCCCCCCCCCCCCCCCCCCCCCCCCCCCCCCCCCCCCAACCTAGGACTGCTTTAGTTTGGAAAACTTTCCAAAACTATTTAGATAAAAAGGCAACCAATATTTTTTTTCTTTTCTTTTCTCATTGCTAGTATGGCTCCTAAGAAAAGTCCTAATCACAATTTATTATTCCATATCCCCTTACTTCAATATAATTTTTTTATTTTATTATTTGTTTTTTATCCAAACAATAACAAAGAAATAGAAGCAAAGAAACTCACGGCAGCTACAGATATCTGGACCCTGGCAGGTTCAAGCATTTGGGGCCAGGTTTATGGAACCAAAGCAACCTTTTCAAATATTTCTAAATAAAAGTAGCATGGCCAACGGAGAAAGATAAGAACTTCTGATGAAAAATTTGCACTGAGAATGTTCAAGTACAAGCACTCCCTGTTAAACACAGAAAAATACACAATTATTTTCAAATTATCATCCCTAGAAAACATGCCAAATAAAGCCTACTAACATAGGTGTTCTTTTTCTTCAGTAGAAACTTTGCACAGCCGCTTCTCGAAAACAGAGAATGGAGGCAATTCATACAAGGGGACTAAAATGTATATCACATGCAAAAAAAAAACGTATGAATGCAACATCTGAAAAATAAGCAACAACTTGGTCTCTTTGATAACACAGCAAATGGCCAGTATTTGACTAAAACCCACCTAGCTTATTAGCAGGATATATTGGCGAGCTTGTTTCAAAGCTCTGAAAGATCCCTCGGCGTCACTAATAGGAAACTTCAAAACAAATTTTGATATTACAGAGTAAGAAAACAAAACATGAATGCAAGAGAATCATTTTCTTTTCCTGCAGCGAGAAGTTCCTCTCTGACCCTCTTGATCTCCATCTCCCTCTCCAGTCTCTCTTTCTGAAATAAAGAAGAAAGAAAAATATCTTCAGGAACCAAAGTATAACAACAGTAAAGACAATTAGGACCAAAACTATTTCATTCATATAAGCACCTTCCAAGTCGAATCAAACTGACTTTATTGTTCATTTTTTATCATCACATTAACAAGGCAATGCAGGAATATTAGACTATCTAATAAAAAAATACTTGCTCAAGAAAGTAAACGAACTGAAAGGCACTTACTGTTAGACGTTGCATTCAGGTGAAAAGAAGAAAATGATTTATATTTAATAGTTAGTGCTACATACGGAACCAAAACCAAGTGGCATAATTCCATACAATATCCTGTGGGAGCAAGTAACATCACAGAGATATTTAACACTTATAATACTTCCGCAGGTCTACAAGAAATTCAATCTCAAAGAGTAAGAAAGTTCAAAAGAAATACAACAGTCAAGGATAGAGGAGATTCTTTGGATAAATAACGCTTTAAACGCTCTGTAATTAATTCATATATTTTATGACCCTGTAACAACAGTTCATTATCATATAGCTATTAGTTCTTTTATATGGTCGGCAAACTATTCCACGGTTACACTATTGCTGCTAAATAGGAAACAATTTTCGATAATATTGGCAAACATTAGTTTACCAATAGAGATTAGAAAGAAACTTCACTTCTACATGTCTGAACAGAGATCTCTAAAGTAAATAGGCATGCTGACCTTCATTAAATGCCAGATTGAGGCAAAAAGACTCTTTATTCACTAATTTTTAGAAAACCATATGTAACTTACAAAGTAACATGTAATTCATCAGTATATAAAAAATAAAAAAAATAAAAAAAAAAACTGAACGGGGATACATTACTAGTAAAAATAAGTACCTACAGTTGGTGTGTGCTAATTGAGGAAACCAATAACAACGAAAAATACGTGGTAATCACTTACATTTCTTCTATATCATAGAAACCAAATCAATGTTCTAAAAAGTGGTTTGAGAATTGCGGACAATTGTCTCACCGCATAGTGCATATATGGTATGCGGGTGTATATGTGGGCACTTGATTCATCGATTAAAATATAAAAAAATTCAAATAAAAATGTAAAAAATACCAATATACTATTAAAAATAGGAATAAATAGATGTGGAGTAACTTGGCTAAACTTTTGTGAAGAATAATAATATTTTCAGTTAACTGCCATTCACGATCACTTGTGGTCATCCAAAAGGCCAACGCTTTAAAAATTCTAGCATAATAACTCTGAAACTGCAAAATATACGCCAATATTTATAAAATAAATATTAGATATATTAATAATAATACCAACTAAAATAAGAAGAGAAAATAATTACATTTATATGCATTATTATTAACCAAATTTGTAGGAAAATAATCATATTCAATTCTCTCGAGTCCGGCTATGGTGCTTGTAAAAGCACCAAGCACTTGATGCTTGTAACTTTTCCGCCGTTAAATCTACCCCTTCGATCATTTCCACCCATTAGATCATACTATTTAACCAACCACCCACTCAACCCTAGGGGACCACTATTATCCTAACCGCACATTCCTTAATCCAAGGGCCGAAAACCTACAAGCACCAATGACTTGGTACTTTTAAAAGCATAGGAGCTCAATTCTCTCTCTCACTCTATATATAAATATGCATAATCATTAAGCAAACGATCTTATTCAACACGCAACTTCAATTCTACCTTGGGGAAAAAAAAATACTACCGCGTATGCATTTGCATGGAGTACATGGGCCACATAAGCGGTCCGACCGCATACTGCACTGCATATTATATATGTGATGCACTGATGCGGATGATAGTTTGAACCGCATATGCAGCAGCATAGGCTGCTTTTTGGAACAATGGACCAAGTGCACACATATTTAGCTGAATACAAACATTAGCCAATATGACATCATTTATTAAACTCAATTAGCAGGGACAAGTTTCCTAGAATTTTAAGAGAACCCAAATATACCAAGATGTCATGTTACAGCATATTGTTTATAATTGATCTCAACAACATTGCTATATTCCATAGACACCAAAAGGAAAATGCCTTATCCTTTATAGCTACTCTATAAAATAATCTTATCATATCAAACAAAATAGGTAATAGAGGCAATGGATAAGCGTTGAAGTACTGGACACCAATAAAGAGAAGAAAAGGATGATAAATAAGATGATCAGAATATGACTTGAATAGTTCTTACATTGATATCTTAAAACTATCTTACATTGATATCTTAAAACTACTCTGTTTACTCTAAAATTGAATTTTTAGGCCCTTAGTAATTCCCAAAAATATTGAAAGGAATAGTAGTTTGTTATATGTTTCCAAATTCTAATCCATTCCAACATGCCATTAAAGGGTTCAAGAAACTGGATTAGAATGACGTCGGTTTCCCTTATGAAATCATTCTTAAGTACCACAAAGTAGAACTTGAATAGTTTGCCATGTGCTTCTAATCAAATCATGCAAATGAAGTGCATTTGTATACAAAATCTTCAGAAAGAATCTAAAGTGTTTGACACAATCAAGGCACGCATCTTTTGAGACATAAAACCATAATAATACACCAGACATGTAACACAATTAATATTACAACATGAACAACGCACGCTTCATCTTACTAAATCTTGGCTACTATCATAATATTGAACAAAGTAACAAAATAAACCTAAGAAACCTGTCCATTTCAAGAGAAAAAGAAAAATGTAACTTGGAGATTGAAGTATTATTCTTTAAGTTTGACAAAGTTTCCCTTATATTTAACTTATGATATCTGAAATTTCTGAATAATGGTGGAGAAAATAATATGAAGATCAAAAAGGGAAAGATGTATGAAAATTGAACTTTCTAAGGTTCTTTTTTGCATCTCTCACACTTGCCATGGAGCATTTAGGAGAGCCTAAAAAGGATTTGCAGTATGTCGACTTGTCAAGACATTTCAATAGGGCCTATAAAGGTTTGAACTTTTATTTGCGAAATAGGTCTGCTAAGGCTTATACTAACTGCTCAGTTCTTGCAGCTGGTTTTGGGACTGTATTTATGAACTAATTATAATCCTCCAATCATATATACCAACAGATCAACAACTTATGAGGTCAACATTCTTCGAGCATGCATAGCAATAATTCTGCCGAGCCTTACCCTAACTCTCACACACATATGCTCTTATAAGATAACAGAAATATAATATACTTCTTATAGCTTACAAGATTAGAACCTAGGAGTCAAAGCATTAGCAATCCCTAGTACTATACCTCAAAAGGAAAAGAATAAAAGAACAAAGAAAAGACAAACCCAATAAGAAATTTGTAAGTAAACGACATCACAAAATAAAACTATGACCAAATAGTATCACAAAATAACAATTGTGGAATCTCCTCCTAAATCTCATAAAATAAAGCATTCAATGCATAGCATTATTAGGTCAAGAAAAAAAAAAAAAAACACATGGAGAGAGAGGGGGGAGAGAGAGGGGAGAGAGAGAGACCTACTTTGTTGGGTTGCTAAAGCAAATGGTCTCCTTGTTGCAGAGATGGTCTCCTTATAGCGGAGAAGAAGATTGAGTATGCGAGGGTGTGGATCATAAGCGCTAAGCCGCTAACCAACTATCCCAAAAGTACATACTGATCGGAAGGGCACACACATCGCACTTAAGGGCTCAGCCACAACGCTCAGGGGTTTCGACTTGACTTGATCCACCAAGATGTTAGGTCTACCGTTGGGTCTCTTGTCGTTAGGTTTATTGTGGAATACAGCCCCACTCAACTTATAGGGCTCACTCTACTCAACTTATTAGTCTCCTGGACGTATTATCATGAGACAGGAAGTTGGACCTATTTTAGCCAATAATAAATAGCCAACGATCCCCCCCCCTCCCCCACATTTGCACCGTTAATGCAGCATGTGGGAATCAAACCAGCGCCATTCGCTCTGATACCACTTGTAGATCGTAAGCGCTAACCAACTATCCCAAAAGCACGTGTTGATAGGAAGGGCGCACTCATCGCACTTAAGGGCTCAACCACAGCCCTCACAGGCTTCGACCAAACACAACCCATCTAGACGTTAAATTTACTGTCGGGCCTCTTGCCATTAGGTCTATTGTGGACCGCAGCCTAACTCAACTTGTTGGACTCACCCAACTCAACTTATTAGTTTTCTAGGCCTATTATCACGGACGGGAAATTGGACCTATTTTAGCCCAATAATAAATAGCCAATAGAGGGGAGGGATTTCTCACGAGTTGTTCTCCGTTGGGTTTTTTTTAATGTGATGGTCCGTAAGTCGCGCGGAATAGGCGGCCTACTTTCGGCGACTTTGGGATTTTTTGGGCCGAAGTCAAAAAAGTGAGTTCTAGTTGTAACCCTGTTAATTGTTTCACATTTCAAAAGTAACTTAGATGTTCACTTTTATAAATTAAACAATCGGAAAAATACCACTTCGCCAAAGTACCACTTTTATTATGCAATTTACAGACAACCAAACATGCCCTAAGTGCGGTAGGTTCAGTTCTTTTCAACTAGTATAACGTTTATTAGACACAAAATTTCTTTCTATTCAAAGTTAATGTGTGGCTTTGCAATGTATTAGCTGCTGCTTCTTCTTGTATATATATCTTCCCTTATTGTTCCAATGTTACTTTTATTAAACTATACTTAACCAACCAATTCTTCATAAGTATTTAACGCAGCAGTTCTTTAAACAAAAAATTCTTGCTATTCAAAGCACTAGTGCTTCAGCAACATTTTTGTTGTCTTTGTTTTCTTAAATTTCTATCTGCTATACAAAATTAATGTGTTTAGATTTGGTTACAATTTTTCAGAAGTTGAGAAAAATGTAACCATCGCGATGAGCAAATTTCACTTTTGAAAGTTGGAAAAAAAAAAGGTGCTTTGGTTACTCATTGGCATTTGCTTAAGAATGAGCTAATCAATTTCTATATAAGCGCCAATGGATCTTCTTGAAGACAAAGTACAAATGACTAAGTGATCTCTTGGCTTCTCATCCACTCTAACCAAAATTGTTTCTTGATCTTTCAGGAAAGAATTTTGACAATAATCCTCCAACATATGGACAGGATAGCAGTTCTCTTTCTAGAAGTTTCCCCCAATCTTTTTCTCTCAGCATCCAAAGGTTAAGTAGCATGTAAATAAAGAGGGGAATTACAATTGTAGAGGGATTTTATTCATATATAAACACTTTACTTTGAATTGCGGGGGCAGCTTCTACAAGAGTGGGAAAAATGAGTGGAACCGACGCCAAAGTCATTTTGATCTCACGGCCTAGAGCTGTATTGTTAAGTCCAGGTAGCTTTTTATCTCACCAAAAAGTCGAGAATCGTGTGTATGACAGTTTTCACTAATTTTTCTAGTGAAGGGAAAATTGCATGTATCAAAGCTTGAGTTATCACCTAAAGATTTTCATTTATGACAGTGTTCTCGAGTTAAGTGTCTTATACGATTGAAGATCATGTCTCGTCCCATTGATCATGTGTCATCCGGTACTTTTGTTCTGTTGTTGTATTTCATTTCCGTGTCACTGGAGCCAACCGAAAGCCAATGGCTCACAGCTAACAACGATTTAATCGGAAACCAAAATCAATACACGAAGAGAGGAATCGACACTGAAGAGACACAGCACCAACCAACATTCACAAAACCAAGAGAGTGTCGATCACAAGAATACTAGAGCTCAAAAGCCTCTCAGCAGAGCAAGATCTGTAGCCAAGTGCGGCGACAGCATCAAGAAGAAGGATAACTTGCCAACAAAATAACTGCAACAAAACGAGGAACAATCCGGAAGAGGATAAGGAAAGATGACCTATTAATGCAGCATGTGTCTGATATTCTATGTATTCCCCGCAAATAACTAATGCAACAAAAAAAGAAAAAAGGCAAAAAAAGAGGCAAGATGTTAAAACCCTACAGTACAAGCACTTAGTCATCGCGAACCGATCTTACACTTAAAATCAAACATCAAGTAAAGAGTAAATCCATTAAAATGTTATTACTGAATGCAAGGCTAAATGTTCGAAATTAAAATTGAAAGTTCTGAAACGGAAACCCTAGCGCAAGATCAAAACCCTAACCCTAGTATCGAAGAGGGAGCGAGCGGATCTGACCGAGATCACTTGGACGGAGGCGGCGGCCCCAGCGCGGGCGGGGGGCCGCCGAGGAGGGTGGCCTGCTGGAGCTCGAGCTCGTTGAGCTGTTGCTCGCGGTCCATCTCGATGATGAGGGGGACGAAGAGGACGAGGAAGGTCGTGCCCGCGATCCACGCCGCCTTGCCGGTGCTCCGGAGGAGCTTCTTCGCCACTGTCGCCGCCTCCGCCGCCGCCTCCCTCCCCCGCACCACGATCGGCGAGCGAGAGATCGACCCCAACACGCCCTCGCCCTCGCCCTCGCCCTCGCCGCGGCCCCTCCGGCTCAGAGACGACGACATCTGCACGCACGCTTCGTGGGGTGGGGCGCACCAACAACGGGGGTTTCCGGGGGGGAGGAATAGGGTTTTGAGGGAGTAGGGTTTTTGTGCGGACTCCCTGTTGTTGGTCTATTACGCCGAAGGGCAGGAATTGGTGGGCAATATCATATACGGATGTTACCCCAGATTTGATCCGAACCCGAATTAGAACGGGAGGATTTAACCGAAAGTAAAAGTGGGAATGGTTTGAGGTAGGGCTGGCAAATGAGCGAGCTGGCTCGTGTTCGGCTCGATATTTGGCTCGCTCGAGTTCGACTCGAAATTAAATGAGCCGAGCTTGAATAGAAAAAACTCAAAATTTATTTCAAGCCGAGCTTGAGTATTACTGGACTCACTCGAATTAGGCTTTAAAAGTTCAGAGATATATATATATATATATATATATAATTAGGCCGGAATACTATCAATAGCACCAAGCTACTGGTGCTATTAGTTTTTTAGCCCTTGGATTGAGAAATATGCGGTTAGGATGATGTGGCCCCCTAGGGTTGAGTGGGTGGTTGGTTGAATAGTATAATCTAACGGGTAAAAATAATCAAAGGGTTAAATCTAACGGTGAAAAACTCGATAGCACCAAGCTCTTGATGCTATCGATAGTATCCCAGCCGGACTCTATATATATATATATATATACATATATAGAGTCCGGCTACTATACGCTTATGAGTACGATCGCCTTCGTACTCATAAGTCGTTTTCGATGATAGAGCATCCGAATCGACGATCTATACCGTTAAACATTATCTAGAGGATTTAAAACTTCTAGAAATCAAATTTCATAATTTTTTGACATTATTTACTTTATGATCAAAAGATCTCAAAATTGATAATTTTTAACGGCAGGTATGGGATACTTGCTAGTTTAACGGTGTAAAAGAATCGAAATCGATTGAATTTTTGATAGAAAATTCTATTCACTGCCTAGATAAAGATCAATAACTCCGATCTTAAATTGAAGTATCTGATCATCTATTTTTAGGACGTAGTTCGATTTTGACCGTTCATTTTATGCTCGCTTGATGGACTTTATTATAATTTCGAAAAATTACAAAATTTATTTTCTAGAAGTTTCAAATACTCTAGATCATATTTAACAGTGCAGATCGTCGATTCGGAAGCTCCATCATTAAAAACAACTTATGAGTACGAATGGCTCTATACTCATAAGAGTATAGTAGTCATACTCTATATATATATATATATATTAAAAATATTTATAAATATATAAATGATTATATATAATATATATTTTAATTATATGTATATAGAATTTAGGTTATTGGGCATATTTGCTGGCCCATAAAACCAAATCAGTAAAATCCTACTATAACTACTTTCTCTCTCTTTCACTTGCTCGCAGAGTCGCTTCTCCTAAATTTTTTTAATATTATAATACTGTATTTCATGCATTCATTTTGTATATTGAACTATTAGATTTTTTTGTATCAAATTTTAGATAATATTTTATAAAAATTAAACTATAGATTGTATGATGTTAAGAATTTCAAGCAGTTTGTTTACGGCTCGAGCTCGCTTGACTCAAAGTTAGGCTCACTCGAGCTCGGCTCGAATTAATTTCAAGCCGAGCTTGAGCCTAAATTTAGGCTCGAAATTAATTTCAAGCCAAGCTTGAGCTGAGGTAAGCTCGCTCAAGCTTGGCTCGTTTCCACCCCCTAGTTTGAGGTATAGGTATAAAAATTGAAAATTTTATGGATTTGGATTCGGTTATAGTTGTTGTCCGTGCACAAACCGAATCCAAAACTGAAAACAAATTCGCATAATAACCTATTTTATAACCCTACAATCTTTGATCCAAGAGCCAAAAGTCAGAAGCATCAACTCCTTTATACTTTCGAAAGCAGAGTAGCTCTACACTAAAAATAATATATTTTATAAAATATAAAAAAATTAAAATATTATATATAATACTATTATAATCATATTATTATATAAAATACTTCAATATTATTATATAAAAAATAATTCAAAAAATAATATATATAAAATAATTAAAGACAATATATTTTTAGAACATTATATAGTTAATATATTTATTATCTTATGTAATATTTTATTTTATATTATATGGTATATTTAGGATAACATATAAGTAATAAAGATAATATAATATCATAAAATATAGGGTTAATTGCATACAGCTCCCTGTAAACATATCGAATAGCAAATATATCTCTACAAAGTTCAACTTTTAACTTTTATTCCAGCAAAAGTCCTAACGTTTTCAAATCTACCCCTACTTTTAGGATCCGTTAAAAAATGTAGTTAACCATAGGTAAAATACTTAATCTTGGTTAGTTAGTGAGGTAAATTGATCTTTTTACCCCTTTGATATTATACCTGCTTCTCTCAATCAAAACCCTAGCAATGGAAAATCTTCTTCCTTCTCTTCCTCTTCCTCTCTCTCCTTCATGCTAGTTTCAAACCCGTAACTAGGGTTTTTCCATCCCATTCATCCACGACGCGTGTTGTTTCGCCCATGTCGAACGCCAGGGAATTGGCCCCCGATACTCTCCTCTCTTCTGAGGAGAATAAGGTGAGGTATGATACACACTACGAATTCAAAACTCGGTTGTAGTAATCAATTAGAAATGTTGGATCAATTTGATGTATTTTAGGTTAATGTGTTGTTAATTTATTTTATTTTTTATGTATTTTATTAAAAAAAATTAATTTCCTCTATGATTTTTTCTTATTTTCCTCAAAAGAAAAGGTTTAGAAAAAAATGAGTGAGAAAAGGTTGCAATAATGGTGGAATAAGTTGGATTTTAAAGAGGAAGAAGATGACTATTGAAATTTTTTTCGGGAGGGCATTTCTGCATGATTGTAACAGTTGGGACTTTTGGAGGGTCATATTTGTGACAACAAAATTAATATTTCACTTATCTGCTGTTAAAAAATAAACGGTTCTCTAACGGTAACAAATCAGAGGGACAAATATGCATATCACTGAACTTTTGTAGGAATAAGAGTTAAAAGTTGAGCTTTGTAGAAATCTATTTGCTATTCGATATGTTTACAGGAGCCGTATGCAATTAACCCTAAAATTATAATATTAGCGCTAGTAGTTGTTGTAGTAAATAATAATAATAATAATTATTATTATTATTTTATTATAAAATTATTATTATAATTATTGTATATTATAAGATATTTTAATATATTATAAAATAATATATTTAATAATATAATCATATTTTTTATATTATTTTAATTACCTTTAATAAGCTAACTATAGCATGAGAATAAGCCTATTCCTCTAAAAAGGCGGAATAGTTATTACCGAGTTATTTTAGAATTACCTAGAATAACCTGATTTGACCGGAACAGTCATTCTTGTCTTTTTTCTATATTGTTTGGCAGAATAGCAGGAATAACTTTTGTTGTTCTTGATTTATTCCGAAACCAAACCGAACAGGTAGACCAAAGTTTGGGAGTATCATCAATTTTTCGAAAGCAAATGACCCCCACCATTTACATTTCCAATCCTATTGGATGAGCGCCCCTGCACCTCTTATTTAATTCCTTTGTCTCTTATCGAATCAAATAATAAATAAAAGGAAATACTTTTATTACTGACTCTTTTGTTTATTATTATTTTGAACATTACCACAGTTAAATCCATAAATAGATTACCAATTAAAATAATATATAAATATTTTATTTATCCTTATTTTGTAGGGCAATGGAATGACGGAGGCCGGGACGATGCTTTCGATGTGCCTGGCGTTCGCAAAGCAGCCCAGTCCGGCCAAGTCGGGGTTGTGCGGCACCGTCATCCGAAACGTGGATCTCAAAGTTGTCGACCCCGAGACGGGCTTCTTGTTGGGCCGCAATCATCCTGGCGAAATTTGCATCCGCGGGCCTCAAATCATGAAAGGCAGGCCCATCAAAACTCCAGAAATATTTTTATGCAATTTATAATGTTATTGTGTGTTTCTGTTTTGCTATCACGGCGCTTTCAAATTACATGTAGACATGCGTTTGAACTCTAATTAATTTCATACCACTAATTGGCAGTTTATAATAATCTATAAATCTAAATCTATAAACTTCTATTAAATCCCGTAACTTTTAGTCCACGTGGCAACATCTGCTTAATCTTGGCCTATGTGGGACCTACCTATCAACTTAAACTTATTTGCTTAATTGTGGACCCACCTATCAGAGCCTATGTGGGACCTACCTATCAACTTAAACTTATTTGCTTAATTGTGGACCCACCTATCAGTGTTATCTTCATATTTTCTCCTATTTAACTGATTTATTTTTTCATCCTTGCCATTTAACCGGTTGATCTTCTCAAACTTCAACCGGTCGCTGCCTCCTAAGCCGTTGCTCCGGCTCTTGATATGCCTCTCTAGACGAAAAATTGGGTCGGGTGAGTTGTCTCTCCTTCTTCCCTCCCAGTGTTTCCTGTAGCGGCGCTTTGTTCCCGTCTATTGATCCCCCTCCTGCCGAAAAATGGTTCTGATTCATTATCCTCTCTGCACCCTTCGACGCTTCGGATTTCTGTATTTGCTGAATCCGCAGGGTTGTTCTGCGGTGATTCCATTCTCTGTCGTTGCCTATATAATACGCTATCTATTAATTTTTTTTTCCTAGGTGGCAAAAATCCTCTATTCTTTTGCCAGTGTCGTCTTCTTCTCTGATCTGGTTTCTGCCTTTCAATGTTTTGGAGTTTCAGTTTTGCTACTTCCCCTAAAAATATTGAATACTCTTTACTATGTCTTAAGAAATTCATCGCATCTGGCTGCAATGGTTAATCATATTTGATAGGTTCTTCTTTAATTTGAATTTGATGCTTTATTTGTTTACTCTGATTTTTCTACTATACAGTACATTTTAAATTAATGTTAATCTCTTTAAGGGGTTTGGGATTTCTTTGCTTTTATTAGTTTTGTTTACTAGGTAGATTGGTTTTGGTAGAATCTTAAATTTAATGGTTAAATGAATGTTTATTTAATGATTCGCTGACGCTTCCTACAATGTCGTTGCCGTACTCCATTTTTTTTTTCTTATCCTACTGTTCTAATTGTTAATTTGCGCATGTTATCGTCCTTCATTTAACTAGCTATTTTAGTGCAGCGATGGCATTGCCTCTTACAGTTGACATCAACTATCGGTGCCTGTTACATAGTGTTTGTGAGAAATTTTTCCTTCCTCCGCCGAGATATGGAACCACTGTAGGTTCCAACGGGCAATTTTGTTCTTACGGCTTTTATGGTGGACTAGATTGGATTTGAATTTTTGTGTGTTTAGGTTTTGTGTGTTTTTTTATTGTCGACTTCATTGGGTTTGGGTTTTTATTGTCGATTGGGCATGATATGTTGACTGGGCCTGAATTGAAACTCGTATGTTGACTGGGCTTGGATTCTGGGTCTATATGTTGACTGGGCCTGGATTGGAGCCCGTATGTTGACTAGGCCTGGATTCTGGGCCTATATTAAGTTTAGTTTATTTGTGGGCTATTTTGCATACTCTTTTGAATTTATTATGTTTAGAACTATGGTCAAAAGAAGGCCTCTTTAAGTTTATTGCAATTTGAATTTGGGGTCCGAAGAAATCACGTTGTAATTTATTGCAATTTTGATTTTGATTCGGGGTCCGAAGAAATTTCCTTTGCAATTTATTGCAATTTATTGCAATTTTGATTCGGGGTCCGAAGGAATCTCCTTTGTAATTTATTGTAATTTTAATTTTGATTCAGGGTCCGAAGAAATCCCTTTTGCAATTTATTGCAATTTTGATTCGGGGTCCGAAGAAATTCCCTTTGCAATTTATTGTAATTTTAATTTTGATTCCGGGTCTGAAGAAATTCCCTTTGCAATTTATTGCAATTTTGATTCGGGGTCCGAAGAAAATCCCGTTGCAATTTATATTTTGATTCGGGGTTCGAAGAAAATTCCCTTTACAATTTATTGCAATTTTAATTTTGATTCGGGGTCCGAAGAAATCCCCTTTGCAATTTATTGCAATTTTGATTCGGGGTCCAAAAAAATCCCCGTTGCAATTTATTGCAATTTTAATTTTGATTCGGGGTCCAAAGAAATCCCCTTTGCAAAATATGACCCTCCAAAAGTCTCAACTGTTACAATCATGCAGAAATGCCCTCCCGAAAAAAATTTCAATAGTCATCTTCTTCCTCTTTAAAACCCAACCTATTCCACCATTGTTGCAACCTTTTCCCACTCCTTTTTTTCTAAACCTTTTCTTTTGAGGAAAATAAGAAAAAATTATAGAGGAAATTAAAAAATTTCAATAAAATGCATAAAAAATAAAATAAATTAACAACACATTAACCTAAAATACATCAAATTGATCCAACATTTCTAATTGATTACTACAACCGAGTTTTGAATTCGTAGTGTGTATCATACCTCACCTTATTCTCCTCAGAAGAGAGGAGAGTATCGGGGGCCAATTCCCTGGCATTCGACATGGGCGAAACAACACGTGTCGTGGATGAATGGGATGGAAAAACCCTAGTTACGGGTTTGAAACTAGCATGAAGGAGAGAGAGGAAGAGGAAGAGAAGGAAGAAGATTTTCCATTGCTAGGGTTTTGATTGAGAGAAGCAGGTATAATATCAGAGAGGTAAAAAGATCAATTTACCTCGCTAACTAACCAATATTAAGTATTTTACCTATGGTTAACTATATTTTTTTAACGGGTCCTAAAAGTAGGGGTATATTTGAAAACGTTAGGACTTTTGCTAGAATAAAAGTTAAAAGTTGAACTGTGTAGAGATATATTTGCTATTCGATATGTTTATAGGGAGTTGTATGCAATTAACCCTATATTTTATGATATTATATTATCTTTATTACTTATATGTTATCCTAAATATACCATATAATATAAAATAAAATATTACATAAGATAATAATAAATATATTAACTATATAATGTTCTAAAATATATTGTCTTTAATTATTTATATATATTATTTTTGAAGTATTTTTTATATAATAATATTGAAGTATTTTATATAATAATATGATTATAATAGTATTATATATAATATTTTTATATTTTTATATTTTATAAATATATTATTTTTAGTGTAGAGCTACTCTGCTTTCGAAAGTATAAGGGAGTTGATGCTTCTGACTTTTGGCTCTTGGATCAAAGATTGTAGGGTTATAAAATAGGTTATTATGCGAATTTGTTTTCAGTTTTGGATTCGGTTTGTGCACGGACAACAACTATAACCGAATCCAAATCCATAAAATTTTCAATTTTTATACCTATACCTCAAACTAGGGGGTGGAAACGAGTCGAGCTTGAGCGAGCTTACCTCAGCTCAAGCTTGGCTTGAAATTAATTTCGAGCCTAAATTTAGGCTCAAGCTCGGCTTGAAATTAATTCGAGCCGAGCTCGAGCGAGCCTAACTTCGAGTCAAGCGAGCTCGAGCCGTAAACAAACTGCTTGAAATTCTTAACATCATACAATCTATAGTTTAATTTTTATAAAATATTATCTAAAATTTGATACAAAAAAAATTTAATAGTTCAATATACAAAATGAATGCATGAAATACAGTATTATAATATTAAAAAAATTTAGGAGAAGCGACTCTGCGAGCAAGTGAAAGAGAGAGAGTAGTTATAGTAGGATTTTGCTGATTTAATTTTATGGGCCAGCAAATATGCCCAATAACCTAAATTCTATATACATATAATTAAAATACATAATATATATTATTGGGGCAGTTTCCTATACACCCCTATAAAGTTTTCCTCTTTCATATATACCCCTCATAGATTCACTTTTTCAAAATATTCTTGAAAAAAATCTAATTTTTTTCCAATTCACCCTCAAAATAAGGGTATATAAGAAAGAAATAGAAACTTTTCAGAGATATATTGGAAATTAAAGGATAAAAAAAATATCACAAGTTTTCAAGGGCAAAAAAGTAATTATCTCTATATTATTATATATAATTAAAATATATATTATATATAATTATTTATATATTTATAAATATTATATATATATATATATATATATATATATATATATATAGAGTATGGCTACTATACTCTTATGAGTATAGAGCCCTTCGTACTCATAAGTTGTTTTTAATGATGGAGCTTCCGAATCGACGATCCGCACCGTTAAATATGATCTAGAGTATTTGAAACTTCTAGAAAATAAATTTCGTAATTTTTCGAAATTATAATAAAGTCCATCAAGCAAGTATAAAATGAACAGTCAAAATCGAACTACGTCCTAAAAATGGATGATCGGATACTTCAATTTAAGATCAGAGTTATTGATCTTTATCTAGGTAGTGAATAAAATTTTCTATCAAAAATTCAATCGATTTCGATTCTTTTACACCGTTAAACTAGCAAGTATTACATACCTGCCGTTAAAAAGAAGGCCTCTTTAAGTTTATTGCAATTTGAATTTGGGGTCCGAAGAAATCACGTTGTAATTTATTGCAATTTTGATTTTGATTCGAGGTCCGAAGAAATTTCCTTTGCAATTTATTGCAATTTATTGCAATTTTGATTCGGGGTCCGAAGGAATCTCCTTTGTAATTTATTGTAATTTTAATTTTGATTCAGGGTCCGAAGAAATCCCTTTTGCAATTTATTGCAATTTTGATTCGGGGTCCGAAGAAATTTCCTTTGCAATTTATTGTAATTTTAATTTTGATTCGGGGTTTGAAGAAATTCCCTTTGCAATTTATTGCAATTTTGATTCGGGGTCCGAAGAAATTCCCGTTGCAATTTATATTTTGATTCGGGGTCCGAAGAAAATTCCCTTTACAATTTATTGCAATTTTAATTTTGATTCGGGGTCCGAAGAAATCCCCTTTGCAATTTATTGCAATTTTGATTCGGGGTCCAAAGAAATCCCCGTTGCAATTTATTGCAATTTTAATTTTGATTCGGGGTCCAAAGAAATCCCCTTTGCAATTTATTGCAATTTTGATTCGGGGTCCGAAGAAATCCCCGTTGCAATTTATTGCAATTTATATTTTGATTTAGGGGTCCGAAAAAATCCACTTTAAATTTTTTTGCAATTTTAATGTTGATTCGGGGTCCGAAGAAATCCCCATTGTAATTTTGATTCGATTCGGGGTCCGAAGAAATTCACTTCTTTAAATTTATTTCAATTTCGATTTTGGGGTCCGAAGAAATCTGTTTTTTAATTTTATTTCAATTTCGATTGAACGAAAATTCAGATGTTCGAAGAAATCATCTGAACCGGTTTGGGTCGAGACGATTGAACCTTGAGCACGGATGCCCGAAGAAATCATCCGCAATGGAATTTTTTATGGTTTTCTCTCTTTTTCTCCTTTTTTTTTTGGAGGTTGTGGGGGATTTGATTCAACGTTCTCGAAAGGAGTTGAAGGGTCCGAAGAAACGGGGAACCATTGGTTCCTCTCCCGTCTTCCTTCGAAAACGTCAAACCAAGTTTGAAGGCGACTGCGGTGTAGATGACGATGGTGGCATAGATGAGGACGGCCGGCGGGCTTGATTCGACGTTCTCAAAAGGAGTTGAAGGGTCCGAAGAAACGAAAAACCATTGACTCCCCTCCCCTCTTCCTTCAAAAATGTCAAATCGAGATTGAAGGTGATTGCAGCGTAGATGGCGATGGCGGCGTGACCTATGCGGGGCAAGAAAAAAAGAAAAAGGAGAAAATGGATATTCCTTTTTATTTCAATATTTTTTTATTTTCTCTTTTTTTGTGTGCAAGAGAAGAAGAGAGAGAGGGGAGGTCTCCCTCTCCCCTCTCTTAGCCGTACGGCTAAGGGGAGAGGGAGAAAAATTTCTTTCTTTTTTATTTTTTTTAATTTTTTTTTAACCTAATGATCAGACGGAGGGGGAAGTCGGATAACTGAATGAACAAAGTGAGATGGTCGGAAGGTCTCTTCTTTCTTCTTCGGATTTTTCTTGTACGTAGAAATGCGTATAGTAAGGGTGGTATTGCTATTCTCTCCTCTTTGTGTCCCCTTTTTTATCCTCTATAATAGAATGGGAAAGATCTGAGGAATCATTGAGGGATACGTACGAGATATTTTTTTTTGAAAGTTGAGCGATTTGTGGGGTTGGGCGAGAGATATTTCGAGGAATCAGTTAAGAGTTTAAAATTCAAAATCAAATTTTGAATCAGGCTGTTGAAAGGAGAGATATTTTCTATTAGTTGGGGGTTAAAAAATTCAAAATTGAATTTTTGAAATTCAAAAATTGAATCTTGGGATGTAGATGTGATTGGTTGGGGAATGGGATAAGAGATATTTTGGAAGTTGGTTGGGGATTTAAAATTCGAAATCGAATGTTGAATGGAAAGGATATGAATGAGGTTGTTAGGATGAGATATTTTCAAGTTAGTTGGAGATTTAAAAATTCAAAATTGAATTTGAACATGATATTTTTAAAATTCAAATTTGAATTTTGGGATGTGAAGTGGGCTGTCATCCAATGGATTAGGCTGAGTCCGAATCAATTGGGCCTACTTTGATGGAGCCTGTTATTCGTTGGGCTGAAATGAGGCCCAAATTATTAGATAGACCCAAAAATTCAATGGGCTTTCATGAGGCCCATAGGCTTGAGTTCGCATGTGGGGCCTATTGAGAGGGCCTAAATTTGTTGCGCCCAAATTATGCCTATATCTAAAAATTTTCTGGACTCATACAAGACCCAAAAATTTGAATAAGACGAATCTTTTTTTTTACCCCAACACTACAATGGGAACCTGTCGCTTCTCGTAACTCAGATCTTTACCCAACTCTAACGGAGCAAAATCAATCACATGCGAGTGGTCGAATACATATTTCTTCAGAGCTGAAACGTGGAATATATCGTGAACACCTGCTAATCTCGGCGGCAATGCAATCTATAGGCCACTGGTCCGACTCGCTCTAAAACCTTAAAAGGGCCTATATAGCGCGGACTAAGCTTTCTGTGAAACTCTAAATCCGCATATCCCTTTGGATGGCCAGACCTTTAGAAAAATATGGTCACCAATCTGGGACTCCAGGTCCTATCGACGGGTATCTGCATAGCTCTTTTGTCGACTTTGGGTAGTTCCCAGGTGTCGTCACGTAATTTTCACCTTTTCCTCAGTTTCTAATAAAATATCGGGGTCCGAAGTCTTCCGTTCATCCATTTCACTCCAATGCAAGGGTGATCGACAATTTCTTCTATATAGTGCTTCAAACGAAGCCATCTTGATACTTATCTGATAACTGTTATTATATACAAACTCCGCCAATGCTAAGTATCGATACCACTCTCCTCCAAAATCAAGAACGCATGCTTTCAATATATCCTCGAGTATCTATATCGTTCTCTCAGATTGGCCATCGATTTGGGGGGTGAAATGCAATGCTAAAATATAGCTGGGTGCCCAAGGCCATCTATAAACTCCTCCAAAAGTGCGAGACGAACCTCGGATCTCAATCAGATACAATCGAGATAGGCACTGCATGTAGTCTCACTACTTTGTCAATGTGAACCTGAGTGAGTCTCTCTCTGGACCAAGTAGTCTGAACAGGTATGAAGTGTGCAGACTTTGTCAATCTATCCACAATAACCCATACCACATTATGTCCGTCCTGAGATTGCGGTAGTCCAATGACGAAATCCATAATGATCATATCCCACTTTCAGACAGAAATTGAAAGGTTTTTGAGCTTGCTAGCAGGAAGTTGATGCTCCAGGGGCATCTATACTATATTCCCCTACCTGTCCACCGCAATCGCTGCTCTAATCCTCGTCAAGTGTCGGTCCCTACTCTGCTTCTCCCTGATCCTCTTTATCAAAGTGGACTGCAAGATCAAGGATATAAGACTTGCAGAGACCCCAGGGGACACAACCTCAAGCTCAAGTTGCCTCATCTCCTTTAGCAGTGGCGCCTATCTCGTAATCATCAAACTTACATTCTCCACTAATTTTCTACTCAAAGCATTAGCTACCACGTTGGCTTTTCTAGGATGGTATAGGATAGTCAAATTATAATCCTTCAACAACTCTAGCCAACGACGCTGTCTCAAGTTTAGCTCTTTCTATATAAACAAGTACTTGAGACTCTTATGATTAGTGTAAGTTTCACAATGCTCTCCATAAAGATAATGATGCCACAACTTCAAAGCAAACACCACAGCAGCGAGCTCGAAATCATGTGTAGGATAATTCTTCTCGTATTCTTTTAGTTGCCGTGAAGTATAAGCAATTACCCTACCATGTTGCATCAACACGCATCTCAAGCCACTATGTGATGCATCACTATATATCACAAATTCTTCTCCCATAACTGGAATGGCAAGGATCAGAGCTGTCATTAATTTAGTTTTTAACTCCTTAAAATTTCTCTGGCACTTCACACTCCAAACATACTTAATACCCTTACGAGTTAATCGAGTGGGGGGCGCGAAAAGTTTTGCAAAGCCTTCCACAGAACGACAGTAGTAGATAGCAAGCCCAAGAAAGCTCCGCACCTCTATAATAGTTGTCGGTCTGGACCAATCCCGAATAGCCTCAATCTTCTTTGGATCTACAACGGCACCAGCCGCCAAAATCACATGGCCTAAGGAAGCTACCTCCCGAAGCCAAAATCCACACTTCTTCAGCTTGGCATATAATTTCTTTTCTCGCAGAATTTGTAGCACGAGCCTCAAGTGTTTCTCATGCTCAACATCACTTCGAGAATAAATCAGGATATTATCAATGAATAGCACCACAAACTGATCCAAGAAAGGTTTAAACACCCTGTTCATTATATCCATAAACGCGCCTGGGGCATTTGTCAATCCAAATAGTATCACTGTAAACTTATAATGCCCATACCGCGTCCTGAATGCCGTCTTGGGTATATCCTCAGACTTTATCTTTAATTGATGATATCCCGACTGTAGGTCAATCTTGGGGAAGATACAAGATCCTTGCAGTGGATTAAAGAGATCGTCGATGCGCGGCAAAGGATACTTGTTCTTGATGGTCAATTTATTCAGCTCTCTATAATCCACACACAGTCGAAGTGACCCATCTTTCTTTCCACAAATAGCACCGGCGCTGTGAGAATTCGAATTTTGGAAAATTGGAATTCTGTGTTCCTCTCCCCTGATACTGTGTTTTTGATCCGTATACGTATATATATACAGGTATTCATTTATATATATATATATGTATATAAGTGATTTTAGTGGATTTAGTTAGTTTTCGGATTTTCGTCGCGGAGAGTGAACGGTTTAACGGCGTGATCCGTGTCGGCGTGCGACGAACGGATTGAAAGATATTGCATCTTCTTCGCTGAGTGCTCGAATGGCACATTTATTGTTTCGCGATTTGGACCCCGTTTTTCGCACCGTTTCGCGCATTTTCGATTTTGGAGGGGTGTAAGAGGTTTTGTTCCTGCTGTGGGAGAGGGAACATGGGCTGAGAGGGTTGGTGAGAGGGTGGGTGAGTGCATTAATGAGTCTCACTCCACCCCCTCTCTTTGTCCCTTTTACACTCCACCTCTCTCTCTCTCTCCCTCACTCTTTCTCTTTTTCCTCAGCCCCAGCCAGAGCCCGAGCTCCCCCTGCCTCTTGGGCCTCCTCCCCGAGCCTTGCCGACCGCCGCCGGCCACCACCTGGCCGGAGCAACCCCGGCCACCCCTCTCTCTCCTTTTTCTCTTTTTCTTCTTCTCCTTCTTCTTCTTCTTCTTCTTCTCTGAGTTGAGCACCCAGGGGGAACCCACGCGTGAGCCCCCTGAGGTAACTGAGCTGCTGGTACCGCCGGAGTGCCGCCGGAGTGCCGCCAGGCTGCTGGAGCTGCTGCTGGAGGAGCTGCGGGCCGAGCTTGGTGAGGCCGCGCCGCCGCCGCCTCCCGACACCGGAGAGGGTGAGCTTGGTCACCCTCGGGACCTCCGGCGCCGCCTCCTCCTTCCCCGGCCATCGCCGTGCTGCCGGAGCGCCGCCACAGCCGCCGCAAGCTTCGGCTTGGCAGCTTGGGCAGCTGCGGCTGTGCTAGCTCCGCCGCCGCCACCGCCGGTTGTTGCTGTCGCGGCCGCCCCCTACCCGACGTCCGGCGACGCCATCTTGCCGGTGCTCGCCGTCGCCGCCGCCCGCCCGCCGCCACCGCCGTTCCTTGCCGGAGTGGGCGTAGCAGAGCCTTCCCGGAGCTAGGGCTCTCCCCCGCGCCGCCGCCGCCGGTTCCTACCGCCACCTGAGGTGAGCCCCCACTTCCTCACCTCCCCCGCACTCACCCCTGGCCGCCGCCGGCCATGCTTGTCGGCCGGCAGCCGGCCGGAGCTAGCTGCTCCGGCCGGGGGTCACTTTTGTGGTGTTTTTGGCTTGGCGCGCTTGTTTGAGCCTCATGTTGCCTCCCGGAGCTCAGGAAGGTGAGCACGATGATCGCGGCATTGCGCTGACCATCATGCTCACCTCAGATATGGTTTTGGTTGAGCCTTTTTGTCGTTCGGCCTTTGTCGGGGCATTTGGACCTTGGCGGTCGCTGTTTTTATGCTTTTCCCCGGCCCGCGACTTGTCCTGTCGCAGTGGGGCTGTGAGCACGGTCACCGTGACATCGTTACCTATCCGCTGGCGCTTGCAGAAGGTCGTGCGGATGTACGGTTCGCTCACACGGCCTTAATTATGCTTGTTTAGTATGTATGTCTCGCTGTTTTTATGCATTTTCCCGGCTCACTACTTGTCCTGTCGCAGCGGGGCTGTGAGCACGGTCTCCGTGACGACGATACCTATCCGCTGGTACTTGCGGAAGGTCGAGCGGACGAACGGATTGCTCGAACGGCTTAATTTAGTGCTTGTATGTATGTGTATGTTGCTTGTTTGGGGACTTTGGCGTTTGTGACAGCGTAGCGACGCTGTGGGCAGCAAGGGTAAGGTCTTGGAGACCCTGTGGACTGGTTGTCCAACCCCCCTCGCCCTTCGTGGAGTTTCGGATTCGTTTCCGACGCGTTTTGCGATGAAATAATCGGCGAAACGCGCGTTTCTAGTTGTGCGACTCGCTCGCTGTTTTCGCAAGCGACTTGGCTTCGTCATTCAGCCTTGTTGGCTGTTCCTCAACGCTGTCCCGAAGTTCCGAGGACAGCGGTTGAGCGACGAAGGGTTCCGGTGCCATTTCGGCATTTTTTTTCGGGAACCCGGGAGGCCTTTTCGGGTGCGTTTTTTTAGTCGTGGCACCCCGAGCTTGCGCTCGCTGTCCCAGCACTTGGTTTTATGTATTTGGGGACAGCGAGGGACGTGTTTGACGGTTTAGTAACCCTCTGGGGCTTTGTGTGGTTTCGGGATCGTCCCGGTGGGTTTCCCGGGCGATCCGTCGGTTTCGGGATGTGAGAGCTTTGTGTTTAGCGTCGACTTGGTGGACCTTGACCCTGTGAGTCTTTCGTAGGTCCTGTCGCGGTTCCCGAGAGTCGTCGGTGTTAGATTGGATCTTACCTACAGGTGGGTGCTTCGATCCGGAGTCGGTTCAGTGGACTACGGTGATACCTTTCTATCCCTTCTTTTGCATTACAGTTTTTAGTTCACTTGACTCCCGTAGACTCTACTTATGCGTGCTTGGATAGTAGAGTAGTTGTGTTTTGCATGGTTCTTGAGACGACCCAGTTGGTCGGAGGTAATCGCCTGTTGTTCCGAGCGATCCTAGTTGTAGTTTGCATGGTTCTTGAGACGACCCAGTTGGTCGGTGGTGATCGCCTGTTGTTCCGAGCGATCCTAGTTGAGGTTTATTGGTTGCTTCTCGGCTTGTTGCCGTTCTGTGGATTGAGCATACGCATCGATCGTCACAGCTCCCTAGCACCTCACGTATGCCTACGGTCTGATCCACCGTTTGAGCTTCTTTTCCGGAAAAGGGTTGTGGAGAGCGGTCCCGACCCGTGAGCCTTACTGCGTTGCGTGCAGAAGGTTTGTGCCAGTTGGTTGAGCAAGTTGTGACAGTGCCCGGGGTGCGTCCCGGTGGTTTCAGATTGGGTTTACTTTGTGGTTATCTCCTTTGATGCATACTAGTTGCTTACAGTAGCATAGTTGTTTCAGTTGTATGTTAGTCTCATACCTATTTGTGCTACTGTATACCATATCTATCTTTTGTTGACCCTCGTGCCGGTGTGTACACCTCGCCTACGTCGGCTTGCGGTACCCACTGGGAGGGGAGACATGTGTACATGTTCTCACCCCCCGCCCTCATTGCAGGTTTCAGGTGAGCAGGGTGGTGAGTGTCGGGACGCTGCGAGGCACGCCTAGATAGTAGCTCTAGAGGTTCCGACTAGTGAGGCTACTTCCCCAGATTTGGTTATCACCCTACCTTCGCCTATTAGATGTGATTTGTGGTTCAGTTATCTTGTTGGATTTATTCTAGCATGCTTGTGTTGTGGATTCATTCATTGTCATTATGCGATGATTGCATGCTTGGACTAGTCGGTTGTATCCATGTTTTCGATCGATTCATTTATCGAGTATTTGGGCTTTCTACCCCTCGTGGTAGCGTTGTAAAATAAAGGTTTCCGTGTGGGAAACGATTTTCAAATGGATTTCTGGTTGTTCGGTTTTTATGATTTCAAAAGAGAGTTCTCGTGTGGGGAACAATTTTCAAATGATTCTTGAATGATTGAAATTAGGGTTTCAAATAAAGCTTCTGGGTAAGAAGCAGTTTTCTAGAATGACTGTTGCTTGTGCATCGCATCATCCTTCGCCTAAGGATTTGCTTAGATTCATACAGGTTTAAGGACGGTTAGCTGTATGAATCTCTCTGAGTTGTTGTGTTGTTGTGATGAATGAATGGTGATTGTGATCCTGTTGTAAGTTGTGGACGCCGTGCAAATACAGGGGAGGTTCTGTCCGTGTGCACAGTGGACCCTGTATTTGTGGCGGGTCTGTACGTGGCGCGGGCTAGGCTTTCGAAAAAAAAAATTTGGCACGTATTTCCGCATCTAGAACTAGCCCGGGGCGTGACAGATTAAGATGGTATCAGAGCGTAAAGGGAACAAACACTCATTCATTCATCAACTTGTAACTGAACCACTGGTTAGGCTGACCCATAGGAAGACCTAGGGTGTATAGGCGCGCGAGTTCGAGGGGTTTGTTTCGGCTTGTGTTTTGTGGGAGTTGCCGACCCCTTTTCTCTTGCGCTGGTTTCTGCGTTTTGCAGTTGGCTTGTGGTCTTGGTAGACCTCCTCGTCCGGGTCGTGGTGGTGGGCGTGCGCCTGAGGAGCCGTCTGCTGGTGTTCTGTATCGGGCTGTTGTGGCTGGTTCGAGTGAGGAGCTGGCAGGAGGCGGACAGCCTGGTGTGGACCGTACCCTGTGTGCTTGAGGCCGAGGCGAGGGGTCTGTTGGCGACCCTCTCCGGCATGTTCCGGCTTGTTCCGGTAGTTTTTGCAGCAACAGGCTACGGCAGCTGCCGCTCCAGCCCCTCCTACTCCTTCGCCGTGTGCCCCGATGACTGCAGACCCTCCTGTGGCACCCACACCGTTGTGCGACGACCGTGACGACAACAGCGACTTCGTCGGCTGTTTCGCGCGTGGACGCCGACCCCGTGTTTGGGGGTGGTGGCCACATCCGAGCGTGTTTGGGCGGATCTCCTGAGTTTTGATCTGCCCTTGTTCGCAGGCTCGTACTCCTTCTAGTAGTGGTGGTGGAGTACCTTACAGATCCCAAGTGGCAGGGTGCCTTTTCCCCTTGTGTAACCACTCATTGGTAGGTGGTAGCCCTTGTGGGCTTGGGAACGTCACTCGGTGGATCTGTGTTGTTGTTTGGGCTGTTCTTGCCCTGTCCCCACTTTTCGTGTTGAGCACGAGGGCCTCTACGAGCGTCTCTACGGAGACAGTGCTTTGAGCGGTTTCGACCGCAGTTTGGGTGTTATCCCCTCTGTTTTGTTGGGTAGGGCGGTGAAGCCTACCCCTCTGACGTCTTGCTGGTGGCATCGTCAGTGTTGGTCTGTTGACCATTGGCTAGTTCTGGCGTCGAACTGACGCGTACTAGACTGAGTGGACACTATTGGGTGTCGGGTTTCTGTTGGTGCCTACGTGGTTTGCGGCTATCCTAACGCCTAAATTTGGTGTGTTTTGGGATTCCTGGTGGTGTTTGTAGGTTTCCGTGTTGCCGCGAGATCTTCCAGGTTCTTGTTGGGGATCTCACCGCGTTCGACGCTGGATAGTCGACGCTGGTTTTGTTCTTCCTCTTCTTTGGTACGGGTGGATTGACGACCCTTGTCGCCTGTAGCTGTCGGTTCGTCGTTGGAAGCCGATGACTCCTAGGGAGTTGGCTCAGGGCAGACTTTGTTTTGTGGGTCGGTTTGCTTTTCCCGTTAATCCGGTGACTCGTCTGTGACTTTGGTCTAGCTGTTGAGTGGTTGACCCGGTACCTTCGTGGTGTTGCCGACTGGTTGTTGGCTTTGACCTTAGGATATTTCGTTTTCTTTTGATAAGTACGTTGGCTGCAGACAACGTAGTGTCGAAAGTTAGAACGAAATACCCTATCCCTTTTGGGGACTTTCTGGATTGGGTCGGTGCTTTCCCTCGCAAGACTCTTCTCGCTCGTGGTCGTCTTGCGAAAAGCGATGTGTTGGTCATCCCCGTTCTAGTGGTGAACCTTGAGCTAATCCTGGCGTGGTTTTTGCGCAGTTGATTTGCCGTCACTGCCTTTGGCTTGACTCCGGTTGAGTCAGGGTGCCCTTTTAGCTCGGTTCCGGGATGACGGGAGCTTGGTTGTTGGCTCCGAGGTCTCTGTGCTTGTGTTCGCGTGCTGGGTTTTCGCCGCGTCTTTCGTGTAACCGTGCTTTGGAGCGCGTGTCCGATCTTTGGATCTGTTGTTCGGCATCGTAGGTGTTTTTATCGCTTGTTGCGATTGGCAGCCCCGTACACCTGAGTGGTGGACTCGCAAGGTTTTCGTTGGATTGTGAGTCGAACTTTATGTTGACGGTATTGTTTTAGTACCCTCTACCGCAGATCTTCGATCTCTTCGAGCGGCTCCAGGGAGCCTCGGTTTTCTCGAAGTGTGTTCTGCAGCCGGGTTATCTTTAGTTGTGGATCAAGGCCGAGGACGTTGCGTTAGACGGCCCTCCGGACTCGTTACGGCTTTACGAGGTCACAGTTTTGCCGTTCGGTTTGACGAACGTCCCGGCAGCTTTTTGGATTTGATGAACTGGGTTTCGGCAGTTCTTGGATCAACTTGTCGTGGTCTCCTTTGACGACATACTGATCTATACGAGGAGTTTCCTTCTTGGTTCGCATTATGACGCAGGCTGGTTTTGTGGAGGAACCAAGGAAGGTGGACCTTGTAGTAGTTTGGCCTGTTCCGACTTCTGTGGCAGAGTTTAGGAGCTCCCTCGGCTTGGGCGTTGTTGCCGGCGATTTGTTGAGGGTCCTTCTCAAGATCGCCGCCCCTTTGAGCATGCTGTCGAGGAATGACGCGTTGTTTCTGTAGACTCCCTCCTGTTTGATGAGCTTCTAGGACCCGATGGACTGTTTGACTCGTGCCCCTATCTTAGCATTGTCGCAGCCTGGTGAGGTTGTTATGGTCTTCTGCGATGCATCTTGGATGGGATCGGGGTGCGTGCTCATTCAGCATGAGGAGGTTATCGCTTATGCTTCGCGCTAGTTGATGGACTATGAGAAGATCTATCTGGCGCTCGATCTCGAGTTAGCAGCAGTGGTGTTCGCTCTCAAGCTTTGGAGATACTACTTGATTGGAGCGCATTGTGAGATCTTCACGGATCCCCTGAGTCTGTTGTATCTCTTCAAGGAGCCGTCTCTTTTTGAAAGAAGGGCAAAAGAGCATACCCTCTTGGATTGAATTGATGAAAATATATAGTACAAGAGATAGGTCTACTATAGTAACATTGCCTACTATAGTAATACTACAACTAGGATTACATACCATATAATCCTACTCTATATATGATAATAATATACAGTATCCTAATATACCATAAGATACTAAATATATCGTAACATATACTAAATATATCGTAACATCCCCCCCGCAAGCTAAGCATCCACTGGCCGGATGCGAAGATTGAGCCGCAAAGCCGAAAATCGAGAAGGTGACAAAGGCTTTGTGAAAATATCAGCAAGTTGCTTATCAGAAGAGATGTGAACCAATTCTAAATCACCAGACTGGACTTTTTCGCGCAAGAACTGATGGTCAAGCTCAATGTGCTTCGTTCGAGCATGGAGAACAGGATTGGCCGCAAGATAAGTCGTGCTGAGATTATCACAATAGATGCTGATGGAGCGCCATAAGAACACACCAAGGTCACGAAGTAAACGTCGGATCCATACTGTCTCAGCAAGCGCGTAAGCCACAGCACGATACTCGGCTTCAGAACTGGAACGAGAAATAGTGGGCTGTTTCTTAGCGGACCAGGAGATAAGATTGGGCCCTAGAAATATACAATATCCTGAAGTAGAGCGACGGGTATCGGGACAACCAGCCCAATCAGCATCTGCGAATGCCACGAGAGAAGGATTGATACAGCGGGGAGCTAGGAATGCCATAAGACAGCGTCCCGCGAATATAACGCAGAATGCGCTTGACCGCTTGCATGTGGGGTTCACGAGGTGCATGTAAATACTGGGCAACAGAGTTGACGGCATACGAGATATCTGGTCTTGTGAAGGTGAGATACTGGAGAGCACCAACGATCTGACGATAAATGTAGGGATCCTCAAGAAGGCGCCCCTCATGAGAAGAGAGACGAGAAGTCGGAGAGAGAGGACTAGAGACGGGCTTACTATCAAGAAAGCCATGGCGCTGAAGTAGTTGATGCGCATATTTTTCTGCTGAGTCAAATGAAGACCAGAAGACGAACGATTAACCTCAATGCCCAAGAAATAATGTAGCGGCCCGAGATCTTTCATAGCAAATTCTCGTTGTAAGGTGACAATAAGAGCCTCTAAAAGAGAGGAGGAGCTTCCGGTGACAATAATATCATCAACATATAATAGAAGAACAAGAGTGCCAGAAGAGGAATGACAAATAAACATCGAGGGATCAGCAGTACTGCCAACAAAACCAAGTTCAAAAAAAAAAAGAAGTAAACCGCTGAAACCAAGCCCGAGGTGCCTGTTTGAGACCATAGATCGCTTTTCGAAGACGGCAAACGTGATGAGGAAGAGAAGGATGCACAAAACCAGGCGGTTGCTTCATATAAACTTCTTCAGAGAGAGTACCATGAAGAAAGGCGTTCTTTACATCAAGTTGTCGAAGAGACCACCCAGAGGAGAAAGCCACTGAAATAACAGTTCGAATAGTGGTCGACTTGACAACCGGAGAAAAGGTCTCATCAAAATCAATACCTTGTTGTTGTTTGTAACCCTGAGCCACAAGCCGAGCCTTGAGACGCTCAAGGGAACCATCCGCCTTCTGCTTCACTTTATATACCCACTTGCAGCCAATAAGATTAACAGAAGAGGGAGGAGGAACAAGATCCCAAGTAGCATTGGTCAGTAATGCATCAAATTCTTCAGCCATGGCAGCACGCCAACCTGCATCCTGAGAAGCTTCATGAAAAGAGGTAGGCTCAGCAGGAAGAATAGAACGTGCAGAAGCGAGGAAGGAGGAAGACGCAGCGGAACCCTTAGCCATGGATCGAGTGAGCATAGAGTGTGTTCTGGCAGGCAACGGAGGCTCAGAAGGAGAATGAGAAGGAGGGGGAGACTGCAGCAGGCGGAGGGGAAGGTGGATGATCAGAGGTGGAAGGTGCCAGATCAATAGGTGAAGGTGGTGAAGCAGCAGCAGGCCGGCTGGTGTGTCGTCTGGTATAGACCCGGAGTTCAGTTTGGCCAGCAGGAGCGGCAGCATTCTCATTACTAACCTGTGGGGCATCATGATTCACAGTGGAAGGAAAAACTGATAATTGCTCAGACGGTGAAACAAGCGTATGTGAACCAACGTCAGTAGAGGGGCGTGTGAAGGAGAGGCCAGAGATTGCATCAATAATGGATGGACTCTCACCCAGTAGGGGAGGATTAGAAAGAAAATTTTGAAACATTTGAAAGTTTGAAATAGAAGAGGAAGGAGAAGAAGAGAATTTAGAAAGACAAGAGTAAGGAAAAACATGTTCAACAAAAGTAACATGGCGAGAAATAAAAATTTTACCAGTGCTTGGATAAAGACAGCGAAAACCTTTATGTTTGTCAGAAAGTCCCAAAAAGACACAAGGAAGAGAACGGGGAGAGAGCTTGTGAGCTGCAATGTCCTGAACATCGGGATAACACAAACATCCAAAAACTCTAACAAGTTGCAAGTCAGGGGAAACACAACCATGCAGAATTTCATATGGCGATTGTCCTTTCAAAACAGTAAGAGAAGGAATTCGATTCACAAGAAAGACGGCAGTTTGAATGGCCTCAGCCCAGAATCGAGGAGGTAAGCAAGCTTGAAACAGCAGGCTCCTAACAATGTTAGATAAATGCCTATGCTTCCTCTCAGCAAGGCCATTTTGTTGAGGCGTATAAGGACAAGAGAATCTATGAATAATTCCATTTTGTGAACAAAGAGTAGAAAATTTGTCATTTACAAATTCAGTACCATTGTCAGATTGAAAAATTTTGATTGAACTATGAAATATGTTTTCAACCATTGTCTTAAACTCGAAAAATTTGTCAAAAACTTCATGTTTAAATTTTAAAAGGTAAAGCCAAGAAAACCGAGAGTAATCATCAATAAAAATAACATAATATTTGTAGCCAGAAACAGAGGGAACAGGTGATTGCCAAACATCAGAATGAACAATATGAAAAGGAAAAGCAGATTGAGATTCTGAATCATGAAACGAGAGTTTTAACATGTTTTCCCATATTACAAGCATTGCAAACAGATAATTTCAAAGCAGAATCAGAAACAATTTTATTATTTTTAATAAATGTAGAAAGAACAGGAAAACTTGGATGACCTAACCGTCTATGCCATATATCTCCGCTAAACCTAGATGCAACTAGAGCTAGCGGTTTCTTAGTTCCTACACTTGCAACTTTAGAGGAAAGTGGATAGAGTGATGTTCCCGAACTAGGGCATCGAAGAAGCTCCGCCCTGGTTTCCTTGTCCTTCACAGAAAAACCAGAAGAGTCAAATTCAAAAAGAGAATTATTATCATGACAGAACTGACGCACTGAAAGTAAATTTCTCTTAATAGAAGGAACAACAAGGACGTTTTTAAGAGCAAAAGAGTTAGAGGACGTATTTAAATGAGTTTCACCTGTCTGAGTAATATCAAGTAAATTTCCATTACCAACAAGAATTTTTTTCGTGCCCACTATAAGGTTTAGAAGAGGAGAGAATACCAGAATGTGCGGTCATATGATTAGATGCTCCGGTGTCTGGATACCATACTTCCTCACCGGGTTCATGAAGGTTCATAGCAGCAAAAGTTTGAGGAACATCATCTGTAATAAAGGAATGATTGAAGCGTTGTCTGCACTGGAGGGCAGAATGATTGAACTTGCCACAGATCTGACATTGTGTGCCAGACTTTGGAATGTAAGGTTGTTGAGGATTATTAGGTTGAGGGTGTGAGTAGGTTCCAGGAGATCCACGACCAGAGTTGTGTCTACCATGCTGTCCTCGGCCTCCACGATATCTACCTCCACGGCCTCCACGATTACCGCGTCCACGATTGGCATAAAGAGCTTCACCGTCAATAGTGGGAATAGCAGAGGATGTCATCACACTAGTACGACGTTGGACTTCCGTTTCTTCTTGCATCAAGAGTGGACGAAGCTGTTCAAAAGTGGGCTTATTTCTGTGTGTGTTTAGAGCACTAACAAAACCGCGATAGTCTTCTGGTAGCCCTAGAAGAACAGTCATGACCAAATTATGGTCTGACTCGGTTTCACCAATCGCCTGAAGAGCATCACCAATCGACTTGACCTTTTGCATGTAATCACACATGCTCATTGAGCCTTTCTTGATGCTCCGCAATTCAGACTTTAGAGAAAAAGCCGTGGAAGCAGTCTTATCAAGAAAATATGCCTCAATGATTCTCCAAGCATCATATGCAGTTTTAGGTGAGCTAGAAATGACCATTCGTAATATGCTAAGGGATAAAGTGGCATTAATCCATGAAAGTATAGTGGTGTCTTCCCTTTTCCAACTTAAATATTCGGAATTTATAACCACCTTCTTATCAGCAGTATCGATAGCCTGAGAAGGCACAACACCAGTTCCGTCCACATGTGATGTAACACCAAAACTTTCTAGAACATTAAGAAAGACTTGCTTCCACACAAGATATGTGGAATCAGTGAGTTCTAGTGGTATGAGAGTTTTGATGTTAACAACTGGCAAATTTGAGGTAGAAGAAGACATATTTGCTACCAAAAGAGAAGGATCCACCACTAGATATGAAAGAAAGATAAATCGGAATGTAGCGGATGAGAAAAAGGAAGAACCTGGTTTCTACCAAACTAGTTGTACCCAGCGCACAAGAGAGGAACCACTTAGCACCAAATAAGAACGGCCGCACCAGGGAAAGGACCGAGCGACACGAGCAACCAGCGAGCGGTACGAGGATAGTCCGAGCGGCACCCGAAGAGCAAAGAGGAATCACAAAGAGGCTGAAATTACTGTAGCGCGCGTACTGTAGCGCGCGTACTGTAGCGCGCGTACTGTAGCAGTACTGTAGCGCGCGACTGTAGCAGTACTGTAGCGCGAGTACTGTAGTAATACTGTAGCGCAGACACTGTAGCAGTACTGTAGCGGAGAGATAGAAGTCCAATGATAAGAGGAGATAGAACACCAAAAGAAAAAAAAAAAAACACCTATGGAAGAAGGTGAGACTTGTTGTGGATGATAGCTGTGGATCAATATCCCTAAATTAGGGTTCCCGCTCTGATACCATGAAAGAAGGGCAAAAGAGCATACCCTCTTGGATTGAATTGATGAAAATATATAGTACAAGAGATAGGTCTACTATAGTAACATTGCCTACTATAGTAATACTACAACTAGGATTACATACCATATAATCCTACTCTATATATGATAATAATATACAGTATCCTAATATACCATAAGATACTAAATATATCGTAACATATACTAAATATATCGTAACACTTTTGATCACCGACCAGGAGCGATTGGTGGTGGAGTTTCGTCGACCAGAGTTGGAGACTTTACCTTGTGGAGCTACCGCACGGTTGTTGTCTTTGGAGGTGCAACCCACCTTAGCGGATCAGATTTTCAGTGGGCAGCCGATGGATCCGCACTGGCAGTGAGTGCGAGCAGACGCCGAACAGGGCAGAGATGGTGACTTCGTGCTACATGCTGTTGGTTTTCCTTCGAGGACGGAGGTGTGTGCCCAGTGTTCAGGATTTGAGGTGAGAGTTTTGACTGAGGCACACCGGTCGCCGCACATCGTTCATCCTGGAGAGACGAAGATGTACCGCGACTTGAGGCAGAGTTTCTGGTTGTAGCTCAGCATGTGGCACTGTGCCGGGTTTGTCAGCAAGTGAAGGCTGTGCATCAGCAGAGAAGCTTTGACCGTTACCTGTACCTGTAGGGAAGTGGGAGCGGATCACCATGGTTTTCGTCACCGGGTTGCCTCGTTCTCTGCGAGGTCATGTTGCGATCTGGGTTGTTTCGTGGACTGTTTGACGAAAACGGCTCACTTCCTACCGGTACACTCGTTTTAGTTTCGGGATCGACTGGTGCAGCTCTACTTGGATGAGTTCGTCGAGCTGTTTTGGAGTGCCAGTGTCGATCGTTTTGGGTCGGGATTCTCGCTTCGTTTCCCAGTTCTGGAGGAGCTTGCAGTAGGCACTGGGGACGAGGCTCGACTTCAGCTCAGTTTACCACCCTCAGAGTGTTGGGCAGTCGGAGCGAGTCTTCTAGATTCTCGAGGTTATGCTCCGGGCATGCGTTTTGGATTTGGTGAGGTTTGGCTCGGGTATCTTCCTTGATGGAGCTTGCTTTCTCTACAGCTTCCTGGCGAGCATTGGATTGGCACCGTGCGAGGCTTAGTGTGGAAGTCGTTGTCGATCACTGTTCTGTTTGGTTGACGTGGGTGAGCGTCGTGTGATCGGCCCGACAACGGTTCAGCTGAGGGAGGATCTCAGCTGCGGTGAGGTGCCTATGAGGTTTTTGGCTCGCAAGGGGGGGAAGCAGTTGGGGAACCGGAGCTTTCTGTTTGTGAGACTGCGGTGGATGAGTCGCGAGGAGTGCGAGATTTCTTGGGAGCTGGAGTCTGCTTCGCGTGAGAGGTATCCGCTGTTGTGCGCGGATGGTGTGTGAGTAAGTTTCGGGGACGAAACTTCTTGTTAGGTGGGAGTGATGTGAGAATTCGAATTTTGGAAAATTGGAATTCTGTGTTCCTCTCCCCTGATACTGTGTTTTTGATCCGTATACGTATATATATACAGGTATTCATTTATATATATATATGTATATAAGTGATTTTAGTGGATTTAGTTAGTTTTCGGATTTTCGTCGCGGAGAGTGAACGGTTTAACGGCGTGATCCGTGTCGGCGTGCGACGAACGGATTGAAAGATATTGCATCTTCTTCGCTGAGTGCTCGAATGGCACATTTATTGTTTCGCGATTTGGACCCCGTTTTTCGCACCGTTTCGCGCATTTTCGATTTTGGAGGGGTGTAAGAGGTTTTGTTCCTGCTGTGGGAGAGGGAACATGGGCTGAGAGGGTTGGTGAGAGGGTGGGTGAGTGCATTAATGAGTCTCACTCCACCCCTCTCTTTGTCCCTTTTACACTCCACCTCTCTCTCTCTCTCTCCCTCACTCTTTCTCTTTTTCCTCAGCCCCAGCCAGAGCCCGAGCTCCCCCTGCCTCTTGGGCCTCCTCCCCGAGCCTTGCCGACCGCCGCCGGCCACCACCTGGCCGGAGCAACCCCGGCCACCCCTCTCTCTCCTTTTTCTCTTTTTCTTTTTCTCCTTCTTCTTCTTCTTCTTCTCTGAGTTGAGCACCCAGGGGGAACCCACGCGTGAGCCCCCTGAGGTAACTGAGCTGCTGGTACCGCCGGAGTGCCGCCGGAGTGCCGCCAGGCTGCTGGAGCTGCTGCTGGAGGAGCTGCGGGCCGAGCTTGGTGGGGCCGCGCCGCCGCCGCCTCCCGACGCCGGAGAGGGTGAGCTTGGTCACCCTCGGGACCTCCGGTGCCGCCTCCTCCTTCCCCGGCCATCGCCGTGCTGCCGGAGCGCCGCCACAGCCGCCGCAAGCTTCGGCTTGGCAGCTTGGGCAGCTGCGGCTGTGCTAGCTCCGCCGCCGCCACCGCCGGTTGTTGCTGTCGCGGCCGCCCCCTACCCGACGTCCGGCGACGCCATCTTGCCGGTGCTCGCCGTCCGGGCCGCCACCACCGCCGTTCCTTGCCGGAGTGGGCGTAGCAGAGCCTTCCCGGAGCTAGGGCTCTCCCCCCCCCGCCGCCGCCGCCGCCGGTTCCTGCCGCCACCTGAGGTGAGCCCCCACTTCCTCACCTCCCCCGCACTCACCCCTGGCCGCCGCCGGCCATGCTTGTCGGCCGGCAGCCGGCCGGAGCTAGCTGCTCCGGCCGGGGGTCACTTTTGTGGTGTTTTTGGCTTGGCGCGCTTGTTTGAGCCTCATGTTGCCTCCCGGAGCTCAGGAAGGTGAGCACGATGATCGCGGCATTGCGCTGACCATCATGCTCACCTCAGATATGGTTTTGGTTGAGCCTTTTTGTCGTTCGGCCTTTGTCGGGGCATTTGGACCTTGGCGGTCGCTGTTTTTATGCTTTTCCCCGGCCCGCGACTTGTCCTGTCGCAGTGGGGCTGTGAGCACGGTCACCGTGACATCGTTACCTATCCGCTGGCGCTTGCAGAAGGTCGTGCGGATGTACGGTTCGCTCACACGGCCTTAATTATGCTTGTTTAGTATGTATGTCTCGCTGTTTTTATGCATTTTCCCGGCTCACGACTTGTCCTGTCGCAGCGGGGCTGTGAGCACGGTCTCCGTGACGACGATACCTATCCGCTGGTACTTGCGGAAGGTCGAGCGGACGAACGGATTGCTCGAACGGCTTAATTTAGTGCTTGTATGTATGTGTATGTTGCTTGTTTGGGGACTTTGGCGTTTGTGACAGCGTAGCGACGCTGTGGGCAGCAAGGGTAAGGTCTTGGAGACCCTGTGGACTGGTTGTCCAACCCCCCTCGCCCTTCGTGGAGTTTCGGATTCGTTTCCGACGCGTTTTGCGATGAAATAATCGGCGAAACGCGCGTTTCTAGTTGTGCGACTCGCTCGCTGTTTTCGCAAGCGACTTGGCTTCGTCATTCAGCCTTGTTGGCTGTTCCTCAACGCTGTCCCGAAGTTCCGAGGACAGCGGTTGAGCGACGAAGGGTTCCGGTGCCATTTCGGCATTTTTTTCGGGAACCCGGGAGGCCTTTTCGGGTGCGTTTTTAGTCGTGGCACCCCGAGCTTGCGCTCGCTGTCCCAGCACTTGGTTTTATGTATTTGGGGACAGCGAGGGACGTGTTTGACGGTTTAGTAACCCTCTGGGGCTTTGTGTGGTTTCGGGATCGTCCCGGTGGGTTTCCCGGGCGATCCGTCGGTTTCGGGATGTGAGAGCTTTGTGTTTAGCGTCGACTTGGTGGACCTTGACCCTGTGAGTCTTTCGTAGGTCCTGTCGCGGTTCCCGAGAGTCGTCGGTGTTAGATTGGATCTTACCTACAGGTGGGTGCTTCGATCCGGAGTCGGTTCAGTGGACTACGGTGATACCTTTCTATCCCTTCTTTTGCATTACAGTTTTTAGTTCACTTGACTCCCGTAGACTCTACTTATGCGTGCTTGGATAGTAGAGTAGTTGTGTTTTGCATGGTTCTTGAGACGACCCAGTTGGTCGGAGGTAATCGCCTGTTGTTCCGAGCGATCCTAGTTGTAGTTTGCATGGTTCTTGAGACGACCCAGTTGGTCGGTGGTGATCGCCTGTTGTTCCGAGCGATCCTAGTTGAGGTTTATTGGTTGCTTCTCGGCTTGTTGCCGTTCGGTGGATTGAGCATACGCATCGATCGTCACAGCTCCCTAGCACCTCACGTATGCCTACGGTCTGATCCACCGTTTGAGCTTCTTTTCCGGAAAAGGGTTGTGGAGAGCGGTCCCGACCCGTGAGCCTTACTGCGTTGCGTGCAGAAGGTTTGTGCCAGTTGGTTGAGCAAGTTGTGACAGTGCCCGGGGTGCGTCCCGGTGGTTTCAGATTGGGTTTACTTTGTGGTTATCTCCTTTGATGCATACTAGTTGCTTACAGTAGCATAGTTGTTTCAGTTGTATGTTAGTCTCATACCTATTTGTGCTACTGTATACCATATCTATCTTTTGTTGACCCTCGTGCCGGTGTGTACACCTCGCCTACGTCGGCTTGCGGTACCCACTGGGAGGGGAGACATGTGTACATGTTCTCACCCCCCGCCCTCATTGCAGGTTTCATGTGAGCAGGGTGGTGAGTGTCGGGACGCTGCGAGGCACGCCTAGATAGTAGCTCTAGAGGTTCCGACTCGTGAGGCTACTTCCCCAGATTTGGTTATCACCCTACCTTCGCCTATTAGATGTGATTTGTGGTTCAGTTATCTTGTTGGATTTATTCTAGCATGCTTGTGTTGTGGATTCATTCATTGTCATTATGCGATGATTGCATGCTTGGACTAGTCGGTTGTATCCATGTTTTCGATCGATTCATTTATCGAGTATTTGGGCTTTCTACCCCTCGTGGTAGCGTTGTAAAATAAAGGTTTCCGTGTGGGAAACGATTTTCAAATGGATTTCTGGTTGTTCGGTTTTTATGATTTCAAAAGAGAGTTCTCGTGTGGGGAACAGTTTTCAAATGATTCTTGAATGATTGAAATTAGGGTTTCAAATAAAGCTTCTGGGTAAGAAGCAGTTTTCTAGAATGACTGTTGCTTGTGCATCGCATCATCCTTCGCCTAAGAATTTGCTTAGATTCATACAGGTTTAAGGACGGTTAGCTGTATGAATCTCTCTGAGTTGTTGTGCTGTTGTGATGAATGAATGGTGATTGTGATCCTGTTGTAAGTTGTGGACGCCGTGCAAATACAGGGGAGGTTCTGTCCGTGTGCACAGTGGACCCTGTATTTGTGGCGGGTCTGTACGTGGCGCGGGCTAGGCTTTTGAAAAAAAAAATTTGGCACGTATTTCCGCATCTAGAACTAGCCCGGGGCGTGACAGGCGCTCTCTAGGGTGACACACTGGATCTTATAAATCCTTTCTCCATCAGATCTAACAGCTGTGCCTTTAACTCCCTCAACTCTATCGATGCCATCCTTTATGGTGCCTTCGAGATTGGCGCAGTTTTCGAAACTACATCAATTACAAACTCTATCTCCCTGTCTGGTGGCATACCAGATAACTCAAGGAGAAAAACAACCAAAAACTCTGGGACGACAGGAATGTCCTTGAGCCTCAAAACTGCCATAGGCACCTCAACAATAGTCGCCAAAAAGGCTACACAACCATGACTCATCACATGTTTCGCTCTCGATGTAGAGATCATCGTAGCGAACAGGGTACTCTGACAATCCCTATACACAAACTCCTCCTGCCCTGTCTTGCGAAACACTATGATCCTTACTCCACAATCTATGGTCGCATAATAGTGAGTGAGCCAGTCCATCCCCAAAACAACGTCAAAATCCTACTGCTGCTCAGGACCAAAAGGCCTATAGGTATGGTCCACTGACCCAACTGCACTGGACAAGATATGCAACACTCCTCTATATGCAATGCACACTCAAAAATCTGTATCTCACGTGCATGTCCTAATAGCTCTATTTCAAGTCCATGCAGTAATGCAAATGCTCTGTGGATCATAAGCGCTAACCAACTATCCTAAAAGCACGTGCTGATAGAAAGGGCGCACCTATCGCACTTAAGGGCTCAACCACAGCGCTCACGGGCTTCGACCTGACTCAACCCACCTGCACGTTAGGCCTATTATTGGGCTTCTTGCCGTTAGGTCTCTTGTGGGCTGCAGCCCCACTCAACTTATTAGGCTCACCCAACTCAACTTATTAGTCTCCTAGGCCTATTGTCACGGGGCAAGAAGTTAGACATATTTTAGCCCAATAATAAATAGCCAACAATCCCCCATCTCCCAACATCTGCACCGTTAATGCAGCATGTGGGAATCAAACCCGCACCACTGTCTCTGATACCACTAGTAGATCGTAAGCACTAACCAACTATCCAAAAGCTCGAGCTGTTAGAAATATGCAACAAATTCACTTAAAGCATACAGACACAGCGCCCACAGGTCGCAATTGTGACTCGGCCTAACCAGTCTCATGCCACTTCAAACATGTCTCGGCCCAACCCGGCCTCCCGCCATTTCAAACGTGACTCGGCCTAACCTGGCCTCCCGCCACAGGACAGGATGCTTGTCCATTTAAGCCAACATGCTCGACTAATGAATGAATGTGATGCACTAGTATCAAATAAAGTATGAGCTCTAATACCAAAAATCAAAGTGATACCTGTAACCACAGTGTCGACAACAGATATATCATCAACCTGTGCCGCGTAGACTCGTCCATTCGGTGCTGGCCGTTGTCTCTCTGTCTGGCGTGATGTTGGAGCTCGATCGGGATAAGTAAATGTTGGTGGGGCTCCCACCGTCTATCATAGAGTCAAAGGGGAGAAAGCAGTCGATGAAGCCTGTGAAGTTTCTTGTGGACAAGCTGCCCATCCATGCCCCGCCTTGCCACAACAGTAGCATCGACCCTCCCGCTGTGCATGTAGAGTACTAGACCTTGGCAAACAGATAAGATTATAGTGTAAATTGCTAGTCAGCATATCGTCACAGTGCCTGACTTAATTAGTGATGTTTTGGCGCGAAATCGACGCGAAAACGGATTCGAAAAATTTAGTTTCCATCAATTGAGGACTAAAATCTAATTAGTTGTTTAAATTGAACTAACTTGCAATTTGTCTTAACCTTAGTGGAATTCCACTAAATCCCTAGGGAACATTCTTGAATGCTCCTCTCCCATACCACATGCATGCATAGAGAGAAAGGGAGAAGAAGAGAAAAGATAAAAAGAAGAAGAAAAAGGGATTTGGAGGATTTTAAGCTTTTTGGTGAGCCAATCGAAATGCACGTGCGTGAAAACTTATTCGGGCTTCATTGCGACATGAGTATTTTGTTGTTAGAGATTTTTCTATTCTTTTTCTTCTTCCTTTTTCCCTATATCTTTCTCTCTCTCTCCCTATTTCTTTTTTTCTTTTGTTGTTAGTTGCATAGCAGCAGCAGCAGTAGCCAACAGCTGCTTGCTGTAGCAACAGCTGCAGCAACTGCAGTAGCTACTGCCAAGCCTACTACAGCAGCAAGCTGCAATACCAGCTAGCTGCTGCAGCAGTGATACCAGGGAAGCAGCAGGATTATAATTTGACTATCCTATACCATCCTGGAAAAGTCAATGTGGTAGCTAATGCTTTGAGTAGAAAATCAGAGAAGAATGTAAGTTTGATGATTATGAGATAAGCGCCACTGTTAGAGGAGATGAGGCGACTTGAGCTTGAAGTTGTGTCCCCTGGGGTCTCTACAAATCTTATATCCTTAATCTTGCAGTCCACTCTGATGGAGAGGATCAGGGAGAAGCAGAGTGGGGACCAACACTTGACGAGGATTAGAGCAGTGACTGGGGGTGGACAGGTAGGAGAATATAGTATGGATGCCTTTGGAGTTATTCGATTCCGAGACTAGTTGTGTGTGCCAGTAGATTCTGGGCTCCGCGAGAAGATTTTGAGAGTGGCTCACAGTTCTCCTTATACCATTCATCCTGGAGGAACCAAAATGTATAAGAATTTAAAGACACGCTACTGGTGGACAGGAATAGAAAGGGATATTGGAAGATTTCTTGCTCAAGTTTTAACTTGTTAACAAGTTAAAGCAGAGCATTGACTTCCTGCTAGCAAGCTCAAAAACCTTTCAATCCCTGTCTGGAAGTGAGATATGACTATTATTGTAGTGAACCGAAAACTCGATGCAACTTGAGCTTTGGCCAAATTGGACAAAGTGTAAATGAAAAGCGAGTTGAATATGCTCAAAATCGAGTTCCGAGGATTTCGGAATGATAAGAAGTGGGCTTGATGAGTTTCGGTTGTGTTGGATTTGAATTGGAGAGAAAACGGAATGAAAATCGGAGTTTTAGAGCGAAAATGAGAAGAAAATAAAAAGGCAGAAAACACTGTTCACAGTGTCCGGGTCCGGACCCTGGGATTGGGATCCGGACCCCAGCTGCGAAAATGCTGAAATTGCTTACAGGTTCCGGACCCGGGATGCAAGGTCCGGACCCCACGGACCCAGAAGCTCCAGAATGGGGTATTTTGGTCATTTCATGTGGTAGGCTTATGAGGGGAGGTTGGGGGGGGGGGGGGGTTGTTTTAGTCATTTCCTTCTTCTTCCTCTACTTCTCCTCTCCCTCTCCTCTACTTTCTCTCTCTAGAGACCCCTCCAAAACTTGGAGAAATAAAGGATTTGAGCATGGAAAAGGCTTCCAAGGTGGAAAAAGAGCTTCTTGGAGCAAGAATAAGCTAGAGGAGCTTGGGTTAGAGGTGAGTTCTTGATGATTTGGGTTTAAACCTTAGAATTGATTTCTTATTTTGAGGTTTTTGGAAACCCTTGGCAATCTAGACCACAAATGGTGGGGATTGGCCATGTGATTTTGGGCTCTTACATGCATGCATGTAAATCCTAGGTTGAAAGAGGAATTCTCTTATGAAGGGGTTTAAAAAATATTTTAACCCTTTAGAATCCTAGTTGAGGGTTAGGAAATCATGTGGGATAACTCGGTTTCGAGTGATTCCAAGAGATGAAATTATTTTGAGTTCGACTCGGAGTAACGAATCCTCCATGTATGATAGGGCAAGGAGCTTGAAGACCAAGCTTGAAGCCAAGGATAAGAGCCTAATTGCAAGTGTCTACAAGCAATTAGGGAGCTTTGTGAGGTGGGTTTGTGTTGCACCGAAGTGATTAGGTCACTTTCATGTCTAGGGTAAATAACCATTGAAATTAAATAGTGTGTATATATGAGACCCTAGAATGAAATTGTGCATGTTGGCCAAAATGTTTTATTAAGTGAAATGAGCAATGAGCTCACCTTGCATGTGAGTAGAATCATATATAGCATGTTTAAATACCATGGAAGAACATTTGCATGTATGAATAACTTATGCTTCTAAGTGATAGAAAGGTTATAGACAAGTACATGCATGAATTGTGGCATAATGATAATATGATCATTGAAGTATGGTTGTCATGTGATAACTTGCACTAAATGTGTGTAGTAGTGCAATTGTGATATGAACCTAGTGTTGTTGAACGTAGGTTGGAAGAAAATGATATTTGAACCTAGTGTTGTTAAACATAGGTTGGTAATGATGTGTACCTAATGTTGTGGAACATAGGTTGGAAAATGAAATATGAACCTAGTGTCATTGAACATAGGTTGGAAACGACAATATGAACCTAGTGTTGTTGAACATAGATTGGACAATGTGAATATGTGAACCTAGTGTTGTTGAACATAGGTTGGACAATGTGAATATGTGAACCTAGTGTTGTTGAACATAGGTTGGACAATGTGAATATGTGAACCTAGTGTTGTTGAACATAGGTTGGACAATGTGAATATGTGAACCTAGTGTCATTGAACATAGGTTGGACAATGTGAATATGTGAACCTAGTGTTGTTGAACATAGGTTGGACAATGTGAATATGTGAACCTAGTGTCATTGAACATAGGTTGGACAATGTGAATTGAACCTAGTGTCATTGGACATAGGTTGGAAACGATAATATGAACCTAGTTTCATTGGACATAGGTTGAAATTGATGATGTTAAACCTAGTGTTATTGAACATAGGTTGGAAATGGGAGAATTGAGCCATGCGCTCACCTTGCATGTGAGTAGAATGATGTTTATCATGTCTAAGCTACATGGGAGAACCGTTGCATGTGTAAATAACTTGTATGCCTAAGAGATAAAAAGGTAGTATAACAGGTACATGCATGAATTATTGATACTATGATATCATGTTTAAATGGAATGTACTCGGTATGAGATGACTTGCACCAAGTGAGTGTAAATATGCTTCTCTAGTGATAAATAGAGAACAAGAGTTGTGAACTTAGTACACCTAGTGTTGTTGAACATAGGTTGGAACTTGACATAAACCTAGCGTCATTGAACATAGGTTGGATCTTGACATGAACCTAGTGTTGTTGAACATAGGTTGGAACTTGACATGAACCTAGTGTTGTTGAACATAGGTTGGAACTTGACTCGAACCTAGTGTTGTGGAACATAGGTTGGAAAACGGTGTGTGAACCTAGTGTCATTAGGCATAGGTTAGATACGTTAAATGTAAACGAAATGGGTTGGTGAAGTGGCGATTCCGAAACCAATGCCAAAATAAATAAAATGGGTTGGTGAAGTGGCGATTCCGAAACCAATACCAAAATAAATGAAATGGGTTGGTGAAGTGGCGATTCCGAAACCAATGCCAAAATAAATAAAATGGGTTGGTGAAGTGGCGATTCCGAAACCAATGCCAAAATAAATAAAATGGATTGGTGAAGTGGCGATTCCGAAACCAATGCCAAAGTAATCAAAGATGGGTTGGTGGTGTGGCGGTGCCAACCCCAACGCCATAGCAAGGCGGTAACTCCGCACAAATGATAAACCGGGTTGGTGGGGCGGCGATTCCGACACCAATGCCTATGAAAATTACAAATGTAAATGAATTATATACTATGGGATGGACCTAGGAGAAAATGAAAGATGTCATTTAATAGGTTGCATCTGTTCATATTTATTTACAGGTTTGTAGATTTAATTATGCATGGTTATTTGTATTTACTAACTTATGCTTGTGTTGTTTTCTTTGGACCTGGTGGGTTGAGCTTCTCCCTTGGGTGGCCTTACCCACTGGGAACTATGTTTATAGTTCTCACCCCACCATATTTTCAGGTCCACACGTGAGCGCGCGGCGGCGCGAGGGAGGGGCGTAGCTTGATAGTTAGCGTCCTGCCATTGTGACCAGAGATAGATGTACCCTGGATCAGCGTAGCTTAAGGGTATATAAAAGAGAAAAATTATAATAACAATTTGATTGTATTTGGAAAGAAAATGTAATATGTAATTTGAAAGTGAGAAATGCTTGTAATAGCGTAGTTACTTATGTTTATGATGCTTTCCTTATACAATCTGTGTATGAATTCTATTCTTGTTTGGAATGTTTTGAATTGTACCGATTGTGACGCCTTGGGCGAACAGGAGAAACTCTGTCCGTTCGGCGGGTCTGACGCACGCGCCCTTGCGGGGCTCCTTCCACCTATTTGGGGAAGGGACGGCGGGGCGTGACAGACTAAGGTGGTATCAGAGCGTAGAAACGGTCTAGATGGACCTAGGAGACCCTAGGATGGTAAACCATAAGGACCTAAGCTCGTGAGAGACGAGGACTTGTGACATGTGGCGAAAGATGAAACAATTGGGTCATGTGTTGATATGCCTCTAATAGGATGTAGAGGTAGATTCAAGGCGTGGTTTATTCTCAGCCAAGTGTGTTCATGTTGGCGCGCGACAACATGAAACTGAGTGATGAGAATAGGCGTCCTTGCATAACTTTCGCCTAATTGAGTTTGATTTTTGAATGTTGCCTTGTATTGAAGGTCGAGGATTTGATCTAGGTCATGGTATCGCACAGGCGACCTCTGATAGGGTCTGGGCCGGAAAGGTTTAGGAAGTTGTGGCAAGGAGACCGCACTGTGAGGAAATATGAGGGAGAATTCTCTCACGTTGTAAATTGTATCCCTTACATGGTTCGAGATGACAAGGACACGGTCGATTGCTTCGAGCGGAGATTTCGGCCAGGAATCTTATGGTGGTCCACTCGTTCAAGTTGCAAACTTTTGCCGAGGTATTGGACCGGGCCTTGTGGGTGGAGCAAGGCCATGCATTCGCGTGGGAGGAGCGCGAATCTTATGGCCAAGAGATGGGGATGAGGCATTTGATTGGCATTTCGAGTGGTTAATCAAGCTTTAGGCGACTCTCAAGACATTTGCAATCGCAATCCAAGAACCCCGAAGATGTCTCATATTCAATCTTCCATGTGGTGTGTTATTTGTGGTGGTTCTTACCAGGCGCGGCGGTGTGCGCTGCGAGAAGGAAAATGCACTCGATGTGGGCAACCGGTGGGTTCGCGACGGGCGCCAAGTGGCCGTAGGTATGCGACCCAGGTTGAGAAGCCTACTGCTACCGACGACGTCGTGGCGAGTATGATCTAATTGAAGAAATCATATGTAGAGCATGATTTGACACGGGAGCCTTGCATGCATTCATCATCTGGTCGATAGTTACTATTCACGGATAAACATAGTAGGGACCGAACGTATGGGTAGGCATTGGGTACCCAGGCATGCTCGTGTAATGGAAGTGTATCGCCTACCAAAACGGATAGGTGATTAGATGGTGCCGGCGAGTGGCTGGTGATGAGCCAAGGAGAGGGCTCGAGGCAGGAATGGAAATGGTGGACTGACTCTCAAGGCAATGTGTGCAGCCAATTGCGAGAGCTGAGTCATAACACTCGAGGACATCGTGGTAGTCCAAGAGTTCCGGATGTCGATCCGGTGGATCAAATGGTGAAAGTGGAATCACTGTTGCGGAAATAGTAAGACAGTCACCAAGCTTTGACGAGTGGGTCTTGTAGGACCTCAACCCGAGGTGAGGGAATTGTGCTAGTGTACTTGTGCACTTAGGCAAGATTGCCTAGTGCTTGTGTTTTGCATAGAAATGTATAGTAGCGTAGAACGCTCGAGTATTGGTACTATGGAGTACAGGTTATGTTCAGCCGAGAGGGTTTGTTGGCAGTAACACTTGAGCATTGTTAAGTGTGAAGGAGGCCATGGACCGCTCAAAGGGCTGGTGGCTCACACTAAGTGCTTAGGAGCCGATAGAGATATGTGTCGCTCGGTAGAGCGTGTTAGTCGTGTGTGACGACGGTGGCGGGTATTGCTTAGGGACGATCCGTGCCCGGACCATGTGAGGACTGTGGAGCCTGGGGCCGTATGGACAAGCACAGTCAGCTGTGTGTGACAGCGGCCCGAGACCTGAGGGTGGGGCGGAGACTTATGGTCGGAGCGGTAGTCCGAGCAATGACCCAGGAACGTGGAATGCCACGTGTGAGATTGAGTGATCATTAGTACACCGAGGATATAGATGTGACCCAACCCAAGGACCTGTAGTTGTTTGGGGTCTTGGTTGCTCCTGGTTGGAGTGTGTGTGCAAAGTCCCAAGTGCGGACTCCGCCAATTGATGATTGGGTCTACGCGTGCGAACGAGAGACGTTGCGCAATGTTGAGACGGATTTAGGCGGTAGGCCTATGTGAGATTTTGGTCTGTAGACCATCTGTGATAAACCGAGGTTAGCAGTTTAACCGATGGCTCTGGTAGTATGAGAGCATTGATCGTGTCCAGGAGGAATAAGGGTAGTGACCTGAGGAGCAGAGACTCGGTCATACCGCTCGCCTAATTGGAACCGCCGAGTCTGGCATTGTCAATGAGATGAAATCGGATTACGAACAGAGTGTTCGTGTGGACTCGTCGCGAAAATGACGTGACACTGACCCGTGGCAAATGAAAGTAAAGTGATGTGCTCTTATGAGACATTGGAATAGTAAAAGCCACGTGGGGTTTGAGGACTAGGCTCTTAAGTGAACAAGAACTTGGGGATGTGCCGAAATGTGCCATCTCGCAGTAGAGCTAGCAAGTCCACGTATGGTAGAACCACTCATGATGGGGCAATGCACCAATGATATTGCTTTTAAGTAATGCCGGTGATCGAATCAGGGTGAGCTCCGCAATGGAATGATAAATACGAGGGAGGGTCGTATATGACGACATGGGCCCAATGAGGAAAGTATACGGGCGATCGTCAGTTGGATAGGAATGTATGCGGTAGATGACCGCAATTCCTTGGAAGTGCCACTCGGGAGAAGGGTGATGTGAATTGAGGAATGAGGCAAGTTAAGTCCTCGATACATTGAACTGTAAGTGATGTTGGAGCATGTAGGGTCGTTGCATGTCGACTTGCGCTGCCACCGAAACTTGTGGGAATTCGTAATGTATTTCATGTATCACATTCCGCAAGCATGTTCGTGATCAGACCCACGTCCTTCATTATGAGCTACTTAAGCAATCACGAAGATCATGAAGCTGCTAAGGAGTGGGAGAACGCAATGATACCCTCATTTACTCGACAAGTCAAATTGACTTGTGATCTTAGTTTCGCGGACGAAACTCTTTTTAAGGAGGGAGGAATGTAGTGAACCGAAAACTCGATGCAACTTGAGCTTTGGCCAAATTGGACAAAGTGTAAATGAAAAGCGAGTTGAATATGCCAAAATCAAGTTCCGAGGATTTTGGAATGATAAGAAGTGGGCTTGATGAGTTTCGGTTGTGTTGGATTTGAATTGGAGAGAAAACGGAATGAAAATCAGAGTTTTAGAGCGAAAATGAGAAAAAAATAAAAAGGCTGAAAACACTGTTCACAGTGTCCGGGTCCGGACCCTGGGATTGGGATCCGGACCCCAGCTGCGAAAATGCTGAAATTGCTTACGGGTTCCGGACCCGGGATGCAAGGTCCGGACCCCACGGACCCAGAAGCTCCAGAATGGGGTATTTTGGTCATTTCATGTGGTAGGCTTATGAGGGGAGGTTGGGGGGGGGGGGGTTGTTTTTTTCATTTTCCTCTTCTTCCTCTACTTCTCCTCTCCCTCTCCTCTACTTTCTCTCTCTAGAGACCCCTCCAAAACTTGGAGAAATGAAGGATTTGAGCATAGAAAAGGCTTCCAAGGTGGGAAAAGAGAGCTTCTTGGAGCAAGAATAAGCTAGAGGAGCTTGGGCTAGAGGTGAGTTCTTGATGATTTGGGTTTAAACCTTAGAATTGATCTCTTATTTTGAGGTTTTTGGAAACTCTTGGCAATCTAGACCACAAATGGTGGGGATTGGCCATGTGATTTTGGGCTCTTACATGCATGCATGTAAACCCTAGGTTGAAAGAGGAATTCTCTTATGGAGGGGTTTAAAAAATATTTTAACCCTTTAGAACCCTAGTTGAGGGTTAGGAAATCATGTGGGATAACTCGATTTCGAGTGATTCCAAGAGATGAAATTATTTTGAGTTCGACTCGGAGTAACGAATCCTCCATGTATGATAGGGCAAGGAGCTTGAAGACCAAACTTGAAGCCAAGGATAAGAGCCTAATTGCAAGTGTCTACAAGCAATTAGGGAGCTTTGTGAGGTGGGTTTGTGTTGCACCGAAGTGATTAGGTCACTTCCATGTCTAGGATAAATAACCATTGAAATTAAATGGTGTGTATGTATGAGACCCTAGAATGAAATTGTGCATGTTGGCCAAAATGTTTTATTAAGTGAAATGAGCAATGAGCTCACCTTGCATGTGAGTAGAATCATATGTAGTATGTTTAAATACCATGGAAGAATATTTGCATGTATGAATAACTTATGCTTCTAAGTGATAGAAAGGTTATAGACAAGTACATGCATGAATTGTGGCATAATGACAATATGATCATTGAAGTATGGTTTTCATGTGATAACTTGCACTAAATGTGTGTAGTAGTGCAATTGTGATATGAACCTAGTGTTGTTGAACATAGGTTGGAAGAAAAATGATATTTGAACCTAGTGTTGTTAAACATAGGTTGGTAATGATGTGTACCTAGTGTTGTGGAACATAGGTTGGAAAATGAAATATGAACCTAGTGTCATTGAACATAGGTTGGAAACGACAATATGAACCTAGTGTTGTTGAACATAGGTTGGACAATGTGAATATGTGAACCTAGTGTTGTTGAACATAGGTTGGACAATGTGAATATGTGAACCTAGTGTTGTTGAACATAGGTTGGACAATGTGAATATGTGAACCTAGTGTTGTTGAACATAGGCTGGACAATGTGAATATATGAACCTAGTGTCATTGAACATAGGTTGGACAATGTGAATATGTGAACCTAGTGTTGTTGAACATAGGTTGGACAATGTGAATATGTGAACCTAGTGTCATTGAACATAGATTGGACAATGTGAATTGAACCTAGTGTCATTGGACATAGGTTGGAAACGATAATATGAACCTAGTGTCATTGGACATAGGTTGAAATTGATGATGTTAAACCTAGTGTTATTGAACATAGGTTGGAAATGGGGGAATTGAGCCATGAGCTCACCTTTCATGTGAGTAGAATGATGTTTATCATGTCTAAGCTACATGGGAGAACCGTTGCATGTGTAAATAACTTGTATGCCTAAGAGATAAAAAGGTAGTATAACAGGTACATGCATGAATTATTGATACTATGATATCATGTTTAAATGGAATGTACTCGGTATGAGATGACTTGCACCAAGTGAGTGTAAATATGCTTCTCTAGTGATAAATAGAGAACAAGAGTTGTGAACTTAGTACACCTAGTGTTGTTGAACATAGGTTGGAACTTGACATAAACCTAGTGTCATTAAACATAGGTTGGATCTTGACATGAACCTAGTGTTGTTGAACATAGGTTGGAACTTGACATGAACCTAGTGTTGTTGAACATAGGTTGGAACTTGACACGAACCTAGTGTTGTGGAACATAGGTTGGAAAACGGTGTGTGATCCTAGTGTCATTGGGCATAGGTTAGATACGTTAAATGTAAACGAAATGGGTTGGTGAAGTGGCGATTCCGAAACCAATGCCAAAATAAATAAAATGGGTTGGTGAAGTGGCGATTCCGAAACCAATGCCAAAATAAATGAAATGGGTTGGTGAAGTGGCGATTCCGAAACCAATGACAAAATAAATAAAATGGGTTGGTGAAGTGGCGATTCCGAAACCAATGCCAAAATAAATAAAATGGGTTGGTGAAGTGGCGATTCCGAAACCAATGCCAAAGTAATCAAAGATGGGTTGGTGGTGTGGCGGTGCCAACCCCAACGCCATAGCAAGGCGGTAACTCCGCACAAATGATAAACCGGGTTGGTGGGGCGGCGATTCCGACACCAATGCCTATGAAAATTACAAATGTAAATGAATTATATACTATGGGATGGACCTAGGAGAAAATAAAAGATGTCATCTAATAGGTTGCATCTGTTCATATTTATTTACAGGTTTGTAGATTTAATTATGCATGGTTATTTGTATTTACTAACTTATGCTTGTGTTGTTTTCTTTGGACCTGGTGGGTCGAGCTTCTCCCTTGGGTGGCCTTACCCACTGGGAACTATGTTTATAGTTCTCACCCCACCATATTTTCAGGTCCACACGTGAGCGCGCGGCGGCGCGAGGGAGGGGCGTAGCTTGATAGTTAGCGTCCTGCCATTGTGACCAGAGATAGATGTACCCTGGATCAGCGTAGCTTAAGGGTATATAAAAGAGAAAAATTGTAATAACAATTTGATTGTATTTGGAAAGAAAATGTAATATGTAATTTGAAAGTGAGGAATGTTTGTAATAGCGTAGTTACTTATGTTTATGATGCTTTCCTTATACAATCTGTGTATGAATTCTATTCCTGTTTGGAATGTTTTGAATTGTACCGATTGTGACGCCTTGGGCGAACAGAAAAAACTCTGTCCGTTCGGCGGGTCTGGCGCACGCGCCCGTGCGGGGCTCCTTCCACCTATTTGGGGAAGGGACGGCGGGGCGTGACAATTATGGACATCAACGACCGCAATCTCATAATGAATATAATGTGCTATGAGTTATCGTGGATAGATGAAAAAGGTCTGCACACTTCAAACCTGTTCAGACTACTTGGTCCAAAGAGAGACTCGTTTAGATTTACATTGACGAGGTAGTGAAGCTACATAGAGTGCCTATCTCGATTGTATCTGACAGAGATCCGAGATTCGTCTCGCACTTTTGGAGGAGTTTATAGACGGCCTTGGGCACTTAGCTACATTTTAGCATTGTGTTTCACCCCCAAATCGATGGACAGTCTGAGAGAACGATACAAATACTCAAGGATATGTTGAAAACATGCATCCTTGATTTTAGAAGAAGGTGGTATCGATACTTAACATTGGCGGAGTTTGCACACAATAACAGTTATCAGATAAGTGTCAAGATAGCTTCGTTTGAGGCACTATATGGAAGAAAGTATCGATCACCCTTGCATTGAAGTAAAGTGGGTGAACGGAAGACTTCGGGCCGCGATATTTTATTAGAAACTGAGGAAAAGGTGAAAATTGTGTGACGACACTTGGTGATTGCCCAAAGTCGACAAAAGAGCTATGCAGATACTTATCGACGAGACCTAGAGTTCGAGATTGGTGATCATATTTTTCTAAAGGTCTCGCCATCCAAAGGGATACGTAGATTTAGGGTTCGCAGAAAGCTTGGTTCGCGCTATATAGGCCCTTTTAAGGTTTTGGAGCGAGTCGGACCAGTGGCCTATCAGATTGCATTGCCGTCGAGATTAGCAAGTGTTCATAATGTATTCCACATTTCAACTCTGAAGAAATATGTATTCGACCCTTCACATGTGATTGATTTCGCTCTGTTAGAGTTGGCTAAAGATCTGAGTTACAAGAAGCGACCGGTTCGAATTCTAGCACAATAGGAAAAAGAATTGCGAAACTGGATCATCCCCTACGTGAAAGTTCTCTGGAGCAACCATAAAGAGCGAGAGGCCACTTAGGAGCTAGAGACAGTGATGAGAGAGTCCTACCCTACCGATTCTAGGATTTGAATTGAGGTATGTATGTTAGTTTTGAGGATGAAACTTCTTTTTAGGGGGGAGGATGTAGAGTACTGAACCTTGGCAAATAGATAGAGTTATAGTATAAGTTGCTGGTCAGCATGTCGTCACAATACGTAACTTAATTATAAACGTTTTGGCGTGAAATCGATGCGAAAACGGATTCAAAAAACTTAATTTCCACCAATTGAGGGCTAAAATCTAATTAGTCATTCATTTTGGGCTAACTTGCAATTTATCACACAATAGTGGAATTCCACTAAAGTCACTAGGGAGTTTCTTGAATGCTCCCCTCTCCACCACCTATATACATAGAGAGAGAGGGAGAAGAAAAGAAAAGAGAAGAAGAAGAAAAAAAGGGTTTGAAGGCCTTTGATCGATTCGACGAGCCGATCGAAATCGCGTGTGCGTAAAACTTCTTCAGTGCTTCATTTGCGACGTGAGTATTTTGTTGTTATAGGTTTTCCTTTTTTTTCTTCTTTCCTTTTTTCCCTTTTTTCCCTCTCTCTCCCTCTATTTTTCTTTTCCTTGCTGGCCGCATAGCAGCAGGAGTAGCCAGCTGCTGCTACAGGCACAGCAGCTGTTTGCTGCAGCAGCCAGTAGCTACTAATAGCTACTGGTGTAGCAGTTGTAGCAGCTGTAGCAGCAGCAAGCTGCAATAGCAGCTGGCTGGAATTAGGATTAGTTGGAGTGGAATTGTAATAATTGATGTTAAATTAAAATTCTAATTTTCGTTAGATTTCAGTGGCTTTCCGATTCTCCTATTGAGCTATTGGAGGATTTTACTAGAATTCTCTTCACTCCCTGCTGGTTTTAAAGTTACCCCAAGCGGATTGCTGAGGTAATTTGGATTAACTCTAATCTAAATTCCTTTTCGCGACCAAATTGCCGAATTCATCAATTTCAATACTTACAATGTTCTAACAGCATCCCTACTAGATAGAGATTGAAGAGGAGTGCTTTGATCGCTATTTGCTAACCGTTGTTGGATTAGCGATTTCGAGGTGGGTTCCGTGTCACCGAAAACGGCGAATTTTCTCTTATTCTATTATTCACTTATAAGCATTTGTATAGGATTTACTTGTGATAGAGGGTGATATTAGCATGAAATTGAGCACAAGACTGAAATTCCAGTATGGTTGTATGTGAGTCATTCATTATCGATTTGCATTGTAATGGTCATGATTTATCTGATAGAGACAGATGTTTAGACAACAGAAAATGAGTATGAATATTCTATTGTCATATTTGACTTAGAGATTACCCTATGATTGTACTGAGGATATCAGATTGGTTACTGGTAATCTTTTTGATCATTGCTTAGACTATAGCCTGCAGAGCCACTTAAGTTTGATTGAGATATGCGCTATTAGACTCGGTAGGGGGGTCCCTCCCCTTCGAGTGTCGCTCCGGAGGCTGACCAGCGATAGCAGAGACAGTAGCCTATGTGTTGACGGGTGCGCCTGCGGGAGTGTAGTCCGGGCAGTAGGCGGGCGCAGGCTTAACCGGACCTATGAGTCGGTCATTGCGATTGGGTAGTAGTGCTGCATTTATTTATTAGTATTAGTATTGACGCATACTTTAGTCACCTTCTTTTCTATTCATTACATATATATAGGCATGATCGATAGTAGAATTTATTTATTCATATTATGCTCAGTTGCTCATTCGATAGTATTTTTTACTATTCCTTCTCTATTCTTGCCTTTAGTAGACCTAGTGGGAAGGTCGTGATTGTCGCCGACCGTACCCACTGGGAACTGCTGTTTAGTAGTTCTCACGCCCTCTTGTAGTTTATTTTTCAGAGACATCTGTACCGGTAGTTGAGTGAGGTAAGGGGATTGCGCTGTAGATAGAGAATCCTACCCATGTACATGAGCTATAAAGGACTACCAGCTAGTTGGTTTGGATTTGCATACTATACATCAGGACTGGCGAGGTCAGGGCTTTTTACTTGTGTATTTATATTTTGGAATTGCGATTATATGACTTTATGTACAGTGATAACGGATAGTTTTGGTTTTATTTACAGTGCTTTGATACATGTTGAATAATTAGTTGTGATTCTAAAGATTGTTTAGTTGTTGATTCTAGGGTTACTGTACTTCGACTATTGCTTCTTGTTTGTAGTGGATGCTTCGTATGTACGAAAAATTCTTGTACATACGGTGGTTTGTTGACGTCCCCGGGTGGCTGTCACGCCCCAATTTCCACAGCGGAAGCTCACAGGGACGTCAACAGACAGCCGTATGTACAAGAATTTTTCGTACATACGAAGCGTCCAATGAATCAAGAAGTAATGGTTGAAGTAAAATAATCCTAGAATCAACAATTAAACAATCTCTAGAGTCACAATTAAACATTCAACATGTATCAGAGCACTATAAATAAAACTAAAAATATCCACTATTACTGTACATAAAATCACATAATCACGACTCCAAAATATAATATACAAGTTAATGGCCCTGGCCTCACCAGTCCTGATGTGCAATACACAAATTCAAAACCAACTAGCTGGTGATCCGCTATAGCTCATGTACCTGGGTAGGAGTAGCTATCTATAGCACAATCCTCTTACCATGATCAATTGTCGATGAAGATGTCTCTGAAAAATAAACTATAAAGGGCGTGAGAACCACTAAACAACAATTCCCAATGGGTACGATCGGCGACAACCACAACCTTTCCACTAGGTCTACTAGAGATAAGAATAGAGAAGGAATAGTAAACATGTTGTAGAACAAGTAACTGAGCATTATATGAACAAATATATCTCCACTATCTATCATGCAGCTACACAAGCAATGAACAGAAAAGAAAATGACTAAAATATGCGTCAATGCTAATACTAATAAATAAATATAGCAATAGTATCCAATCGCAACGACCGACTCATTGATCCGGTCAAGCCTGCACCCACCTATGCCTGGATTACACTCCCGGAGGTGCGCCCGTCAACACATAGGCTATTGTCTCTGTTATCGCTGGCCAGCGTCCGGAGCGGCACTCGATGGGGAGCGACCCCTACCGAGTCTAATAGCGCGTATCTCAATCAAGTTCAATGTGGCTTTGTAGGCTATAGTCTATTTGATGATAAAAAAGATCACAAGTAACCAATCTGATGTCCTCAGCACAATCATAGAATAATCTCTAAGTCAAGTTTCACAATAGAATATTCATATTCATTTTCTATGTCTAAACTCTGTCCACTACTGTCGCACTAACTCACGGCCTCTATCACATAACTAGAGGCCAATATAATGCAAATGGATAATGAAAGACTCACATACAACCATGCTATCGCCTTCTGTCAGCATGTAATTCATGTACATATGCATATGAATGTAGAATTGACATGGAAGAAAATTCGCCGTTTTCGGCGACACGGAACCCACCTTGCTAGGTAACCCAACAATGGCTCGCAAAAAGTGATCAAAGCACTCCTCTTCAGCCTAAATCTAGCAAAGAGGCTGTCAGAACGTTGTAAGCATTGAAATCGATCAATTCGGCAATTCGGTCATGAAAAAGAAATTTAGATTAAAGCTAATCCAAATTACCTCAACAATCCACTTGGAGTAACTCCAAAACCAGCAGAGAGTGAAGAGAATTCTAGTAAAATCCTTCAAAAGCTCGGTGAGAGAATTGGAAATCCAAAAATCCTGAAATCTAACAAAAATCAAAATTTTAGTTTAACATCAATTACTTCAATTTCACTCCAATTAACCTTAATTCCAGTAGAAATAAAGTGTAAACTAATTTCCTCTACTTCCCTCTCCCTCCACCAAACCTTAATTTCATCATCAAACATGCGAGTCGTGTGAAATTGAGCTAATTTCCTTCGCTCCCTGTTGCTGCCCTGCGATTCCCATATTGTAGCCTTGCTGTTACTAGCTGCAGCTAGCTGCTGCAGCAGCTACTGCTTGTTGCTACAGCTACTGCCAGCCAGCAGGAGAAAACCAAAGAGGGAAGAGGAAAAGAGAGGAAAAGAAAAGGAGAAGAAGAAGAAGAAGAAAACCTGCACGACCTCGCAATCAACGCGCCGAAGAAAATCCCCCCGCTCGCGTACTCGATCGACTCGTTGTGCAGCTCAAGCCCTCCCTTTTTTCTTTCTCTTCTTCTTCTTCTTATTGTTCTTCTCTCTCTCTCTATATATATATATATATATATATATATATATATATATATATATATATATATATACTTACAGTGGTGGGGAGGGAGAGCATTCAAGAAAGCTCCCCAAGACCTTAGTGGAATTCCACTAATGTTGGAACAAAATGCAATTTAGTTCCTCAAAATTGGGTCATTACACAAAAGCCCCTTATAAGCTGAAATTGAGTGTTTTGAGTCCATTTTTCGCATCCATTTCTTGCCAAAACGTCTTCAACGTAGTCAAGCACCATAATGATATGCTGACTAACAATTCATACTGACTCTACATCCTCCCCTCCTTTAAAAACGTTTTGTCCTCAAAACGTAACATACATACCTCTACATCCTGGAGCAGATACGGGTAGGAGTCTCTCAGCACTGTCTCTAGCTCCTAGGTAGCCTTTCTATCTTCATGGTTGCTCTAGAGTACATTCACGTAGGGGATGACCCGGTTCTGCAGTTCCTTCTCCTCTCGTGCTAGAATTCGAACCGGTCGTTCTTCATAACTCAAATCCTCAGCCAGCTCTAACGGAGCAAAGTCAATCACATGTGAGAGGTCCAATACATATTTCCTCAAAGCTAGAACATGGAATATGTCGTGTACATCTGCTAATCTCGGTGGCAATGCAATCTGATAGGCTACTAGTCCGACTCGCTCCAAGATTTTAAAAGGGCCTATGTAGCGCAGACTAAGCTTTCCATGAACTCGAAATTTGCGTACCCCTTTAGACGGCGAAACCTTCAAGAATACATGATCTCTAATATGAAACTCTAGGTCTCGTCGTCGTGCATCTGCATAGCTTTTATGTGGACTTTGAGCTGTCATAAGGTGTCGTCGTGCAATTTTTACCCTTTCTTATGTTTCTAACAGAATATCGGGGGCCAAAGTCTTCCGTTCACCCACTTCATTCCACTGCAAGGGATGATCGACACTTTCTTGCATATAGTGCCTCAAATGGAGCCATCTTGATACTTGCCTGATAATTGTTATTATATACAAACTCTACTAATGCTAAGTGTCGATACCACTCTACCCCAAAATCGAGGACGCATGCTCTGAGCATATCTGTGAGAATTCGAATTTAGGAAATTTGAAATTCTCTGTGTTCCTCTCCCCTGATTCTATATTTTCGATCTGTATACGTATATATATACTGGTATATATATATATATATATATATGTATATATAAATTGTTTTATATGTATTTTTGGGTTTTTGAGTTTTATCGTGGAGAGTGAGCGGCTTAACGGCGCGATCCGGAGTCCGATCCTGATGATCCAAAATAGTAGATTCGATATCTCGACAGTGCTGAGCGCAATGGCGCAATCCGTGTCAACGTGCGACAGACGGATTAAAAGTTATCGCATGTTCTTCACTGAGGGGTCGAATGCCATATTTTTGTATTTTCGCGATTTGGACCCTGTTCTCGCACCGTTTCGCGTGATGTTGCTTGTGGAGGGGTGTTTTGGTATTTTATGCCTGCTGTGAGAGGACCCAGAGGTAATTTGTGGGGTTTGAGGGGCTTTTATGTAATTGTGTGGAGTGGGTGGTGGAGTGTGTGTGTGGGTGTAGTAGGTGGGGGTAGTTAAGCTATCCCCTCACACTCTCTATCTCTCCCTCTCTCTCCCTCTCTCTCCTTCAGCCCCAGATGGAAGCCTCCTCTCCCCCTGCCCCTTGGCCTCCTCCCCGAGCTCTGCCGGCCGCCGCCGGCCACCGCCTGGCCGGAGCAACCCCGGTTTCTCCCTCTCTCTCCCTTTTTCCTTCTTCTTCTTCTCCTTCTGTTTCTTCTCCTTCTCTGAGGTGTGCACCCAGGGGGAACCCTTGCTTGAGCTCCCCCTGAGGTGGCATGCCTGTCGGAGTCCCGCGCCGCCGCCGGGGACCGCCGTCGTGGGCCGCCGAGCTGCCGCAGCTGCTGCTAGGGCAGCTGCGGGCAGGGAGTTGGTGGCCCGAGCCGCCGCCGGTTCCCGCCGCCTGGGAGGGTGAGCACCCTCACCCTCATGTTCTCCGGCGCCGCCCCCCCCTCCTTCCCCGGCCGTCGCCGTGCCGCGCCGAGCGCCGCCGCCGCGCCGCAGCTGGCTGTTGCTGGGTGTGCGGGCAGCGGGCTCGAGATCTGAGCCGGCCGCCGCCGCCGCCTCCCGCCGCCGCAGCGACCTCCCGCCGGCATCTGGAGGGCCGCCGCAGCCGTCGTCTCCTTCCCCGGCCGCCCCCGCCCGCCGCCTGCGGCTCCTGCAGGCAAGCTGCAGGCAGGAGCAGCTGGAGACCGCGCCTCGCGCCTCGCCGCCTCCCGCCGCATCGGAGGGTGCGCGCCGCCACCCTCGGAACCTCCGCCGCCGGTCTTCTCCTTCCCGGCCGTCGCCGTGCTGTCGGAGCGCCGCCGCAGCCGCCGCGGTTGCCGCCTGGGCTCCTAAGGCACCCGGGGCTGTGAGCTTCCGGCCGCCGCCGCCGTTGCCCGGAGTTGTCGCGGTCGTCCCTTCCCCGACGTCCGGCGGGCCCCTCTTGCCGGTGCTCGCGTCGCCGCCGGCCGCCGCCGCCGTTCCTTGCCGGAGTAGGTGTGGCCGAGCCTTCCCGGAGCTAGGGCTCTCCCCGCGCCGTCGCCGCCGCTTCCCGCCGCAGGCTGAGGTGAGCCTCCTCCTCCTTGCCACCTCCTCTGCCGATGCTGGCCGCCGCTGGCCTTGAATGCCGGCCGGCAGCCGGTCGGAGTTGGTTGCTCCGGCCGGGGTCTTGCTTAGTGGATTTTTGGCCGTACCTTGGTGTTTGAGCTCCCCGTTGCCTCCCGGAGTCCGGGAAGGTGAGCACGATGATCGCAGCGATGCGCTGATCATCATGCTCACCTTATTTTCTATTATGGGTGAGCCGTCTTGCCGTTCGGCCTTTGTCGAGCATTTTTCGCCTTATGGTTGCTCTGTTTTTATGGGTTTTCCCGGACTGCGACTGTTCTTGTCACAGTGAGGCTGTGAGCACGGTCTCCGTGACATCGTTACCTATCCGCTGGTGCTTGCGGAAGGTCGTGCGGATGTACGGTTTGCTCGATCGGCTTCGTTTAGTGCTTGTATGTTTGTATAAGTTGCTTGTTTGTGGACTTTGGCTGTGTTGCGACGCTATGGGCAGCAAGGGCTTGGTCCTTAGGGTCCTGTGGACTGGTTGTCCAACCCCTTCGCATTTCGTGGAGTTTCGGATTCGTTTCCGACGCATTTTTCGATGAATTAATCGGCGAAACGTGTGTTTCTAGTCGTGCGACTCACTCGCTGTTTTCGCGAGCGACTTGGCTTTGTCGTTTAGCCTTGTTGGCTGTTCCTCATCGCTGTCCCGAAGTTCCGAGGACAGCGGATGAGTGATGTGGGGTTCCGGTGCCAATTCGGCATTTTTTGGGAACCCGGGAAGCCTTTTCGGGTGCGTTTGTGGTCGTGGCACCCCGAGCTTGTGCTCGCTGTCCCGTCACTTAGTTTTGTGTGTTCGGGGACAGCGAGGGACCTTGTTGGCTGTTTGGTACCCCTGTAGAGCTTTGTGTGGTTTCGGGATCATCCCGGTGGGTTTTCCGGGCGATCCGTCGGTTCCGGGATGTGTGTGAGCCTTGTGTTTAGCGTCGACTTGGTGGACCTTGACCCTGTGAGTCTTTCGTAGGTCCTGTCGCGGTTCCCGAGAGCCATCGGTGTTAGACTTGATCTTTCGACAGGTGGGTACTTCGATCCGGAGTCGGTTCAGTGGACTACGGTGATACCTTTCTATCCCTTCTCTTGTATTTCAGTTATTAGTTCACTTGACTCCCATTGACTCTACTTATATGCGTGCTTGGATAGTAGAGTAGTTGTGGTTTGCATGGTTCTTGAGACGACCCAGTTGGTCGGTGGTGATCGCCTGTTGTTCCGAGCGATCCTAGTTGTGGTTTTGGTTGCTTCTCGGCTCGTTGCCGTTCTGTGGATTGAGCATTTGCATCGATCGTCACAGCTCCCTAGCGCCTCACGTATGCTAACGGTCTGATCCACCGTTTGAGCTTCTTTTCCGGAAAAGGGTCGTGGAGAGCGGTCCCGACCCATGAGCCTTACTGCGTTGCGTGCAGAAGGTTTGTGCCAGTTGGTTGAGCAGGTTGTGATAGTACCCGGGGTGCGTCCCGGTGGCTATGGATTGGGTTTACCTTGTGGTTATCTCCATTGATGCATATACTAGTTGCTTACAGTAGCGCAGTTGTTTCAGTTGTATGTCAGCCTCATACTTACTTGTGCTACTGTATACCTTATCTAGCTTTTTGTTGACCCTCGTGCCGGTGTGTACACCTCGCCTTCGTCGGCTTGCGGTACCCACTGGGAGGGGAGACATGTTTACATGTTCTCACCCCCCACCCTCGTTGTTGTTTTCAGGTGAGCAGGGTGGTGAGTGTCGGGACGCTGCGAGGCACGCCTAGATAGTAGCTCTAGAGGTTCCGACTCGTGAGGCTACTTCCCCAGATTTGGTTATCACCCTACCTTTGTCTACTAGATGTGATTTGTGGTTTAGTTATCCTTTGGGCTTATTCTAGCATGCATATGTGTTGTGGATTCATTCCTTATCATTATGTGATGATTGCATGCTTGGGCTAGTTGGTTGTATACATGTTTTATCGTTTCATTTATCGAGCATTTTTGGCTTTCTACCCCTCGTGGTAGCGTTTCCAAATAAAGGTTTCCGTGTGGGAAACAGTTTTCAAATGGATTTCTGATCGTTCGACTTTTGTGATTTCAAAGAGAGTTCTCGTGTGGAGAACATTTTTTAAATGATTCTCGGATGATTGAAATTAGGGTTTCAAAGAAAGCTTCTGGGTAAGAAGCAGTTTTCTAGAATGACTGTTGTTTGTTCATTGCATCATCCTTCGCCTAAGGATTTGCTTAGATTCATACAGGTTTAAGGACTGTTAGCTGTATGAATCTCTCGTTGTGCTGTTATGCTGTAGTGATGAATGAATGGTGGTTGTGATCCTGTTGTATGTTGTGGACGCCGTGCAAATACAGGGGAGGCTCTGTCCGTGTGTACAGTGGACCCTGTATTTGTGGCGGGTCTGTACGTGGCGCGGGCTAGACTTTCAAAAAAAAAAAAAAAAATTGGCACGTTTTTTCGCATCTAGAACTAGCCCGGGGCGTGACAGATTAAGATGGTATCAGAGAGTAAAGGGAACAAACACTCACTCATTCATCAACTTGTAACTGAACCACTTGTTAGGCTGACCCATAGGAAGACCTAGGATGTATAGGCGCGCGAGTTCGAGGGGTTTGTTTTCGGCTTGTGTTTTGTGGGAGTTGCCGACCCCTTTCTCTTGCGCAGGTTTTCGTGTTTGGTTGTTGGCTTGTGGTCGTGGTAGACCTCCTCGTCCGGGTCGTGGTGGTGGGCGTGCGCCTGCGGAGCCGTCTGCTGGTGTTCTGTTTCGGGCTGTTGTGGCTGGTTCGAGGGAGGAGCTGGCAGGAGGCGGACAGCCTGGTGTGGACCGTACCCTGTGTGCTTGAGGCCGAGGCGAGGGGTCAGTTGGCGACCCTCTCCGGCATGTTTCGGCTTGTTCCGGTAGTTTTTGCAGCAGCAGGCTACAGCGACTGCCGCTCCAGCCCCTCCTCCTCTTTCGCCGAGTGCCCCGATGACTGCAGACCCTCCTGTGGCACCCACACCGTTGTGCGACGACCGTGACGACGACAGCGACTTCGTCGGCTGTTTTGCGTGTGGACGCCGACCCCGTGTTTGGAGGTGGTGGCCACATCCGAGCGTGTTTGGGCGGATCTCCTGAGTTTTGATCTGCCCTGGTTCGCAGGCTCGTGCTCCTTCTGGTAGTGGTGGTGGAGTACCAGACAGATCCCAAGTGGCAGGGTGTTTTTCCCTTTGCGTAACCACTCGTTGGTAGGTGGTGGCCCTTGTGGGCTTGGTGACGTCACTTGGTGGATCTGTGTTGTTGTTGGGCTGTTCTTGCCCTGTCCCCACTTTCCGTGTTGAGCACGAGGGCCTCTGCGAGCGTCTCTACGGAGACGGTGTTTTGAGCGGTTTGGACCGCAGTTTGGGTGTTTCCCCTCTCTGTTTTGTTGGGTAGGGCGGTGAAGCCTACCCCTCTGACGTATTGCTGGTAGAATCGTCAGTGTTGGTCTTTCGACCTTTGGCTAGTTCTTGCGTCGAACTGACGTGTACTAGACTGAGTGGACACTGTTTGGCGTCGGGTTTTTGTTGGTGCCTACGTGGTTTGCGGCTATCCTAACGCCTAAATTGGTGTGTTTTGGGATTTCTGGTAGTATTCGTAGGCTTTTGTGCTGTCGCGAGATCTTCCTGGTTCTTGTTGGAGGTCTCACCGCGTTCGACGCTGGTTAGTCGACGCTGGTTTTATTCTTCCTTCGCTTTGGTACGGGTGGATTGACGACCCTTTGTCGCCTGTAGCCGTCGGTTTGTTGTGAGAAGCCGAAGACTCCTAGGGAGTTGGCTCAGGGCAGACTTTGTAGTGTGGGTCGGTTTGCTTTTTCCCGTTAATTCGGTGACTCGTCTGTGACTTTGGTCCAGCTTTTGAGTTAGTTGACCCGGTACCTTTGTGGTGTTGCCAACTGGTTGTTGGCCTTTGACCTTAGAATATTTCGCTTTTCTTTTGATAAGTACGTTGGCTGCAGACAACGTAGTGTCAAAAGTTAGGACGAAATATCCTATCCCTTTTGGGGACTTTTTGGATTGGGTCGGTGCTTTCTCTTGCAAGACATCTCTCGTTCTTGGTCGTCTTGCGGGAAAGCTGTGTGGTGGTCATCCCTGATCTTGTTGTGAGCCTTGAGCTGATCCTGGAGTGGTTTTGCGCAGTTGATTTGCCATCACTGCGGTTGGTTTGACTCCGGTTGAGTTGGTTGCCTCTTAGCTCAGTTTCGGGATGACGGGAGCCTGATTGTTGGCTCCGAGGTCCTTGTGCTGGTGTTTGTATACAGGGTTTTCGCCGCGACTTTAGTGTAGTCTTGGTTTGGAGCGCGTGTCCAACCTTTTGGACCTGATGTTTTTATCGCTTGTTGCGATTGGCAGCCCTGTGCACCTGAGTGATGGACTCGCGAGGTTTTTGTTGGTTGGATCGTGAGTTCGAGCTTTTCGAGTTGACGGTGTTGCTTTAGTACCCTCTACCGTAGATCTTCGATCTCTTCGACCGGCTCCAGGGAGCCTCGGCTTTCTCTCGAAGTGTGTTCTGCAGCCAGGTTATCTTTAGCTGAAGATCTAGGCCGAGGGCGTTGCGTTCACGGCCATCCGGACTCGTTGCGGGTGTTACGAGGTCTCGGTTATGCCGTTCGATCTGACGAACGTCCCGGTAGCTTTTTGGTTTTGTTGAACTGGGTTTTCGGCAGTTCTTGGATCAATTTGTCGTGGTCTCCTTTGATGACATACTGATCTATTCGAGGAGTTTCCTTCTTGGTTCGCATCGTGACGCGGGCTAGTCTGTGGTGGAACCAAGAAAGGTGGAACCAAGAAAGGTGGGGCTCTGTAGTGGATTGGCCTGTTTTGACTTCTGTGGCAGAGTTAAGAGCTTCCTCGGCTTGACGATGTTGTTACCGGGGATTTGTTAAGGGTTTCTCAAGATCGCCGCCCCTTTGAGCAAGCTGACGAGGAAGGGCGCGTTGTTCTGTAGACTCCCGCTTGTCTGATGGACTGTTTGACTCGTGCCCCTATCTTAGCATTGTCGCAGCCTGGTGAGATTTTTGTGGTCTACTGCGATGCGTCTTGGATAGGATTGGGGTGCGTGCTCATTCAGCAAGAGCAGGTCATCGCGTATGCTTCGCGCCAGTTGATGGACTATGAGAAGACCTATCTGGCGCTCGATCTCGAGTTAGCAGCAGTGGTGTTCGCCCTCAAACTTTGGAGACACTACTTGTACGGAACATATAGTGAGATGTTCACGGATCATCAGAGTCTGAGGTACCTCTTCATGGAGCTACCGCATAGTTGTTGACTTTGGAGGTGCAACCCACCTTGTCGGATCAATTTTTGGTGGGCAGCTGATGGATCCGCACTTGCAGAGAGTGCGAGCAGAGGCCGAGCATGGCAAAATTGGTGACTTCATGTTACATGCTGATGGTTTCCTTCGTGGATGGAGGTGTGTGCCCAGTGATCTGGATTTGAGGTGAGAGTTTTGACTGAGGCACACCGGTCGCCGTACATCGTTCATCCTGGAGGGACGAAGATGTACCGCGACTTGAGGCAGAGCTTTTGGATGTAGTTCAGCATGTGGCACTGTGACTGGGTTGTCAGCAAGTGAAGGCTAAACATCAGCGATCAGCAGAGAAGCTTCAACCGTTGCTTGTACCTGTAGGGAAGTGGGAGCAGATCACCATGGTTTTCGTCACCGGGTTGCCTCGTTCTCAGAGAGGTCATGTTGCGATCTGGGTTTTGTGGACTGTCTGACGAAAACAGCTCACTTCCTACCGGTACATTCGTTTTAGTCTCGGGATCGACTGGCGCAGCTCTACTTGGATGAGTTCGTCGGGCTGTTTGGAGTGCCAGTGTCGATCGTTTTAGGTTGGGGTTCTCGCCTCGTTTCCCAGTTCTGGAGGTGCTTGCAGCAGGCACTGGGGACGAGGCTCGACTTCAGCTCAGTTACCACCCTCAGAGTGATGAGCAGTCGGAGCGAGTCTTCCTGACTCTCGAGGATATGCTCCGAGCGTGCGTTTTGGATCTTGGTGAGGGTTGGTTCAAGTACTTTTCCTTGGTGGAGTTCGCCTTCAACAACAGCTTCCAGGCGAGCATCGGGTTGGCACCGTGCGAGACGTTGTATGGACGTCGTTGTCGATCACTGAACTGTTGGGTTGACGTGGGTGAGCGTCGTGTGATCGGCCCGACAACGGTTCAGCTGAGGGAGGATCTCAGCTGCGGTGAGGTGCCTTTGAGGTTTCGGCTCGCAAGGTGAAGCAGTTGGGGAACCGAAGCTTTCTGTTTGTGAGAGTGCTGTGGACGAGTCGCGAGGAGCGCGAGACTACTTGGGAGCTGGAGTCTGCCTTGCGTGAGAGGTGTCCGCTGGGTTCGCGGATGGTGTGTGAGTAAGTTTCGGGGACGAAACTTCTTGTTAGGTGGGAGTGATGTGAGAATTCGAATTTTGGAAATTTGAAATTCTCTGTGTTCCTCTCCCCTGATTCTATATTTTCGATCTGTATACGTATATATATACTGGTATATATATATATATATATGTATATATAAATTGTTTTATATGTATTTTTGGGTTTTTGAGTTTTATCGTGGAGAGTGAGCGGCTTAACAGCGCAATCCAGAGTCCGATCCTGACGATCCAAAATGGTAGATTGGATATCTCGGCAGTGCTGAGCGCAATGGCGCAATCCGTGTCGACGTGCGACAGACGGATTAAAAGTTATCGCATGTTCTTCGCTGAGGGGTCGAATGTCACATTTTTGTATTTTCGTGATTTGGACCCTGTTCTCGCACCGTTTCGCGTGATGTTGCTTGTGGAGGGGTGTTTTGGCATTTTATGCCTGCTGTGAGGGGACCCAGAGGTAATTTGTGGGGTTTGAGGGGCTTTTATGTAATTGCGTGGAGTGGGTGGTGGAGTGTGTGTGTGGGTGTAGTAGGTGGGGGTAGTTGAGCTATCCCCTCACACTCTCTATCTCTCCCTCTCTCTCCCTCTCTCTCCCTCAGCCCCAGATGGAAGCCTCCTCTCCCCCTGCCCCTTGGCCTCCTCCCCGAGCTCTGCCGGCCGCCGCCGGCCACCGCCTGGCCGGAGCAACCCCGGCTTCTCCCTCTCTCTCCCTTTTTTCCTTCTTCTTCTTCTTCTCCCTCTGTTTCTTCTCCTTCTCTGAGGTGTGCACCCAGGGGGAACCCTTGCTTGAGCTCCCCCTGAGGTGGCATGCCTGTCGGAGTCCCGCGCCGCCGCCGGGGACCGCCGCCGTGGGCCGCCGAGTTGCCGCAGCTGCTGCTAGGGCAGCTGCGGGCAGGGAGTTGGTGGCTCGAGCCGCTGCCGGTTCCCGCCGCCTGGGAGGGTGAGCACCCTCACCCTCATGTTCTCCGGCGCGCCGCCCCCTCCTTCCCCGGCCGTCGCCGTGCCGCCGGAGCGCCGCCGCGCCGCAGCTGGCTGTTGCTGGGTGTGCGGGCAGCGGGCTTGAGATCTGAGCCGCCGCCGCCTCCGCCGCCGCAGCGACCTCCCGCCGGCATCTGGAGGGCCGCCGCAGCCGTCGTGTCCTTCCCCGGCCGCCCCCCGCGCCGCCTGCGGCTCCTGCAGGCAAGCTGCAGGCAGGAGCAGCTGGAGACAGCGCGCCCGCCGCCGCCTCCCGCCGCATCGGAGGGTGCGCGCCGCCACCCTCGGAACCTCCGCCGCCGGTCTTCTCCTTCCTTCCCGGCCGTCGCCGTGCTGCCGGAGCGCCGCCGCAGCCGCCGCGGTTGCCGCCTGGGCTCCTAAGGCACCCAGGGCTGTGAGCTTTCGGCCGCCGCCGCCGTTGCCCGGAGTTGTCGCGGTCGTCCCTTCCCCGACGTCCGGCGGGCCCCTCTTGCCGGTGCTCGCGTCGCCGCCGGCCGCCGCCGCCGTTCCTTGCCGGAGTAGGTGTGGCCGAGCCTTCCCGGAGCTAGGGCTCTCCCCGCGCCGTCGCCGCCGCTTCCCGCCGCAGGCTGAGGTGAGCCTCCTCCTCCTTGCCACCTCCTCTGCCGATGCTGGCCGCCGCTGGCCTTGAATGCCGGCCGGCAGCCGGCCGGAGCTGGTTGCTCCGGCCGGGGTCTTGCTTAGTGGATTTTTGGCCGTACCTTGGTGTTTGAGCTCCCCGTTGCCTCCCGGAGTCCGGGAAGGTGAGCACGATGATCGCAGCGATGCGCTGATCATCATGCTCACCTTATTTTCTGTTATGGGTGAGCGGTCTTGCCGTTCGGCCTTTGTCGAGCATTTTTCGCCTTATGGTTGCTCTGTTTTTATGGGTTTTCCCGGACTGCAACTATTCCTGTCACAGTGAGGCTGTGAGCACGGTCTCCGTGACATCGTTACCTATCCGCTGGTGCTTGCGAAAGGTCGTGCGGATGTACGGTTTGCTCGATCGGCTTCGTTTAGTGCTTGTATGTATGTATAAGTTGCTTGTTTGTGGACTTTGGCTGTGTTGCGACGCTGTGGGCAGCAAGGGCTTGGTCCTTAGGGTCCTGTGGACTGGTTGTCCAACCCCTTCGCATTTCGTGGAGTTTCGGATTCGTTTCCGACGCATTTTTCGATGAATTAATCGGCGAAACGTGTGTTTCTAGTCGTGCGACTCACTCGCTGTTTTCGCGAGCGACTTGGCTTTGTCGTTTAGCCTTGTTGGCTGTTCCTCATCGCTGTCCCGAAGTTCCGAGGACAGCGGATGAGTGATGTGGGGTTCCGGTGCCAATTCGGCATTTTTCGGGAACCCGGGAAGCCTTTTCGGGTGCGTTTGTGGTCGTGGCACCCCGAGCTTGTGCTCGCTGTCCCGTCACTTAGTTTTGTGTGTTCGGGGACAGCGAGGGACCTTGTTGGCTGTTTGGTACCCCTGTAGAGCTTTGTGTGGTTTCGGGATCGTCCGGGTGGGTTTTCCGGGCGATCCGTCGGTTCCTGGATGTGTGTGAGCCTTGTGTTTAGCGTCGACTTGGTGGACCTTGACCCTATGAGTCTTTCGTAGGTCCTGTCGCGGTTCCCGAGAGCCGTCGGTGTTAGACTTGATCTTTTGACAGGTGGGTACTTCGATCCGGAGTCGGTTCAGTGGACTACGGTGATACCTTTCTATCCCTTCTCTTGTATTTCAGTTATTAGTTCACTTGACTCCCGTTGACTCTACTTATATGCGTGCTTGGATAGTAGAGTAGTTGTGGTTTGCATGGTTCTTGAGACGACCTAGTTGGTCGGTGGTGATCGCCTGTTGTTCCGAGCGATCCTAGTTGTGGTTTTGGTTGCTTCTCGGCTCGTTGCCGTTCTGTGGATTGAGCATTTGCATCGATCGTCACAGCTCCCTAGCGCCTCACGTATGCTAACGGTCTGATCCACCGTTTGAGCTTCTTTTCCGGAAAAGGGTCGTGGAGAGCGGTCCCGACCCGTGAGCCTTACTGCGTTGCGTGCAGAAGGTTTGTGCCAGTTGGTTGAGCAGGTTGTGACAGTACCCGGGGTGCGTCCCGGTGGCTATGGATTAGGTTTACCTTGTGGTTATCTCCATTGATGCATATACTAGTTGCTTACAGTAGCGCAGTTGTTTCAGTTGTATGTCAGCCTCATACTTACTTGTGCTACTGTATACCTTATCTAGCTTTTTGTTGACCCTCGTGCCGGTGTGTACACCTCACCTTCGTCGGCTTGCGGTACCCACTGGGAGGGGAGACATGTTTACATGTTCTCACCCCCCACCCTCGTTGTTGTTTTCAGGTGAGCAGGGTGGTGAGTGTCGGGACGCTGCGAGGCACGCCTAGATAGTAGCTCTAGAGGTTCCGACTCGTGAGGCTACTTCCCCATATTTGGTTATCACCCTACCTTTGTCTACTAGATGTGATTTGTGGTTCAGTTATCCTTTGGGCTTATTCTAGCATGCTTATGTGTTGTGGATTCATTCCTTATCATTATGTGATGATTGCATGCTTGGGCTAGTTGGTTGTATACATGTTTTATCGTTTCATTTATCGAGCATTTTTGGCTTTCTACCCCTCGTGGTAGCGTTTCCAAATAAAGGTTTCCGTGTGGGAAACAGTTTTCAAATGGATTTCTGATCGTTCGGCTTTTGTGATTTCAAAGAGAGTTCTCGTGTGGAGAACAGTTTTTAAATGATTCTCGGATGATTGAAATTAGGGTTTCAAAGAAAGCTTCTGGGTAAGAAGCAGTTTTCTAGAATGACTGTTGTTTGTGCATTGCATCATCCTTCGCCTAAGGATTTGCTTAGATTCATACAGGTTTAAGGACTGTTAGCTGTATGAATCTCTCGTTGTGCTGTTATGCTGTAGTGATGAATGAATGATGGTTGTGATCCTGTTGTATGTTGTGGACGCCGTGCAAATACAGGGGAGGCTCTGTCCGTGTGTACAGTGGACCCTGTATTTGTGGCGGGTCTGTACGTGGCGCGGGCTAGACTTTCAAAAAAAAAAAAAAATTGGCACATTTTTCCGCATCTAGAACTAGCCCGGGGCGTGACAATATCCTCTAATATCTGAATCATCCTCTCTGATTGTCTATCGGTCTGAGTGAAACGCCATGTTGAAATGGAGCTGAGTACCCAAGACTATCTGTAAACTCTTCCAAAAATGTGAGACGAACCTTGGGTATTTGTCAGATACAATCGAGGTCGACACTCCATGTAACCTCACAAACTTGTCAATATAAACCTGAGCGAGTCTCTCTCTGAACCAAGTAGTCTGAACAGGTATGAGGTGTGCATCTTCGTCAATCTATCCACAATAACCCATACCACATCATGTCAGCCTTGAGCTCGTGGTAGTCCAACGACAAAATCCATAGTGTGTTACGGCATGTTTGTTGGCGGATTTCGTGGAGTCATGTGGAGTCTTGAAGGGTCGAAGAAGAAGACATCTTGTTCAAAGACTCAAAGACTCATCCATGAAGCTCACGGCCCGCTAGATATGTTTTAATATAGTTAATGATAATTTACACATTTGATCTAAGTATTTGGAGACATTAGAAAAGGTTTTATTTGTTGAATTTTACCAAACGGGGCATTTTCATGTTTCGAGGTCCGGACCCTGAGGCAGGGTCCGAAACCCATAAACCTCCCTAGCTATCACACAGGAGAGTCCGGACCCTGAGGTAAGGTCCGGACTATGAAATGCCTGGGAGTATCAAAGTCCGGACCCTGATGTAAGGTCCGGACCCTGACCCGTCGTGAGTTTTTGAAAATGTATTTTTTTAATCCTACTCTGATTCTAATGTCTCATAAACCTATAAATAAGATATGGGAGCTTCTCTAAACCGTGGCTAAGAGAGAATACTCTTTGGGAACCCTAGAAACTTATTTTGGAGCCGTTCGTTCATCTTTTCGAAAGCAAGTTTCTTTCTCTCTCACATCAATTTGATTCTTAAGGTTTGAATCCTGATATTCTTTTGAGAATCAAGTTGATGATTGCTTAGAAGGTCTTCTCTCATATCTTATGAGTATCTAAGCGTTGAAATCACCATAAACTATTCTTCTACGGGCTCCAAACGGAGCGATTGCGTGTAGACTTCGCGTGAAGGCCGAGGATTCAGTGGACGCTCGTGGATACGGGGCGTTGTTGCTGTGAGGAGTCGCGGTGTGATCGGTTGAAGGAGTTCAATCGATCGGCGACCAATGAAGGCGATCTACTTCAGTCTGGGGTAAAGGTTGAGTCGAGGATTCGGTAAATCACCTTGTACTTTATTTTTTCTTAGTGAATTTTTTGTGTGATTGGTCCCATGAGTTTTTTACTCCTCTTGGAGTTTTTCCACATAAAAATTCTTGGTGTGATGCTTTAATTTTCCGCACTTAAATTTTTATAGCATCGAGTTGGTTGTTTTATTGTTTACACCTATTCACCTCCCTCTAGGTGTTTGTTTACCTATTAGATTCTTGGGGTATCATAACTTACAAGTGGTATCAGAGCGGGTATAGGTTGTAAACTATGGCCGAGGGCGGTAACATTAATCGACCTCTACTCTTTGTTGGCAAAAATTATGCTTATTGAAAAGTTCGCATGAGAGCTTTTCTAATTGCCATTGATGAGCGGGTTTGACAATCGATAGAATTTGGTTGGACACATCCTACTCAAATCGTTGATAATGTTAGCGTCCCCAAACCTAAAAATAAATGGATGAAAGAAGAAATTGATCTTTCATCTTTTAATGGAAGAGAAATTAATACTTTATTCAATGCGTTAACGCAAACCGAGTTCTCACGCGTCTCGGCGTGTGAAACTGCAAAAGAAATTTGGGATACTCTCCAAGTTACGCATGAGGGTACAAGCTTAGTAAAGGTTCAAAAACTTCAAATGCTAACTAGCAAGTTCGACTCAATTCGTATTGAGGAACATGAAATCTTTACCGAGTATTATACTCGTTTACAAGACATTGTTAACACTTGCGCTAACTTAGGAGAAAAAATTTTCAAACCCAAAGTTGTTAGAAAAATCTTAAGGACCCTTCCAGAAAGATTTCGTCCAAAGGTTGCCGCCATAGAAACGATAAAACATCCAGACGAATAAAAAGTGGAAGAATTAGTTGGTGCGTTACAAACTTATGAAATGACTTTCGCTACTAATGCATCTTCTTCCAAGTCTTCTACCAAAGGTACAGGTATGGCTCTAAGATCCATGAAGGAAGAAGATTCCAACACATCATCCTCGGATTCGGATTCGGACACTATCTTGGAGGAATTTGAAAAACAATTAGCGCTCTCAATGAAGAAGTTTAATTCGAAATTTTAGAAAGAAACAAGCGAACAAGTCGTCTTCTTTCTCGCAACAATCAAAGAACAAAGAGTAATTTTTCTAAATCAAGGAAATCCGAGGGTACTTCTAAGGAGAAGAAGAACACCGAAGGACAAGTCCAATGCTACAAATACAGGGATTTTGGTCACATAGCATCGGATTGTCCAAGAAAATAGTCTTCGAAAAAGAAGGCTATGCAAGCAATCACTTGGGATGACTCTTCTTCCAATGAGTCGACCTCTAGTGATGAGGATGTCAATGCTACTGCATTACTTGCATCTAATACTCCTTTTATGTGTTTAGCCTCTATTTCCACTGACTCTACTTCTTTATCTCTTTTGCATAAAAAATCTACGTCGGAGATTGATATTAGCGATGAAGAGTCGGAAGAAGAGGACATTGCCGCCACCTACCATCAACTTTTGGTGGAATCTAAGAAGATGGCAAAGCACAACAAGAAATTGAGGAGAAGATTACTTGAGCTTGAAGAAGAAAATAAGAAATTGGCAACTATTACTAAGTCGTTTGAGGAAGAGCGAGAGAGTTTGATCAAGTCTAATGATGCTCTACTAGATAAGTGTAAACTACTTGAAAAGGAAAAAGAATCTCACTTAGATAAAATAAATTTTCTTTCCAAGCAGTACACTGAATCTAGAGAGTCCAACATGAAAATGACTAAGACGATTTTTGAACTAAAAACCGATCTTAATAAATTTTCGTCTAGTACTAGCAAACTTGATAAAATGTTGGGACTTGGTCAAACTAACAAATTCGGACGTGGTTATGAACGAACTTATATTGAACAAGTCTAGAAAATGGTTTTGAAGAACCCAAACAAGCTCCTAAAATGATTCAAGGTAAGTCTCATTCTCATGAAAATAAATTTGCTAATAAAATTTGTCATCGGTGTGGTGTTGTAGGGCACATCAAATGAAATTGCAAGCAAGGTATGAAGCAAGCTACAACATCAAGGCAACAAGTCTCTAGTGCGAAAGTTCAATTGCCGTCCAGACAAAATCAAAAGAAGAAGATTCCTCAACCAAACCGGGAGCAACATTATGCAAATACTGTACAAAAATCAAAGGGAGATCCAAAGAAGCAATCGTGGAAACCAAAGAAGCATGTTCCCATGAAGGCCTCCAAGCAACAAACTTCAAGTTCAAATAGGCCGACGCAACCCAAAACACGTAAGGTTTGGGTGCGCAAAGGTGAACTCTTTCCTTGTCTTGTCATACACACTTCGCTACATGCTTATGATAATTCATCTTGGTACCTTGATAGTGGTTGTTCCCGACACATGATCGGAGATAAAAATTACTTTACTACTTTAAATAAGATCTCCGGCGGACTCATTGTCTTTGGAGACGGTCGGTCTTCAAAAGTTGTTGGAAAGGGAATAGTCACTATTCCAGATGGCCCTATGTTGAATGATGTATTTTATGTTGAAGGGCTTAAGACTAATCTCATAAGCATTAGTCAATTGTGTGACGACAGGTATTCTGTGCAATTCTCTGCTAAACAATATACTGTGACTGGTGGTGATAACTCTTTCTTTTTAAAAGGTGTTAGGTCACAGAATAATTGCTACATGCTTCCTTGCACTTCAACTGAACATTGTAACTTAGCGTCATTAGACACTAAAATTTTATGGCATGAACGACTAGGGCACATCAACTTTAAGGAGCTATCTAGAATTACACAGAAGCAAGTAGTTAGAGGAGTTCCTAAGATTAGCTACAAAGAGAATATTATGTGTGGGGGTTGTCAATTGGAAAAACAAACTAGATCCGCACATAAGAATTTGAACCACTTAGGGACAACAAAACATCTAGAATTACTTCACATGGACTTGATGGGGCCAACTAGAACTCAAAGCTTGGGTGAAAAATGGTACATCTTTCTCATGGTTGATGACTACACTCGCTATGTTTGGACTGCTTTTCTACGTGAGAAAGCTGATACTTTTGATTTTTTTCTGAAATCTGTCACCGTCTTATGACTGAACGTAATGACAATATTGTGCGCGTTCGAAGTGATCAAGGGGGAGAATTCATAAATGCAAAATTCATCAATTTTTGTGTTTCTAAAGGCATAAAACATGAATTCTCTACTCCTTATACACCACAACAAAACGGAGTGATTGAGCGTAAGAATCGGGTTGTACAAGAGATGGCTCGTGTTATGCTTCATAGCAAGAAGGTTGCGCTACACTTCTGGGCGGAAACAGTGAACACGGATGTCTATGTTATTAATAGAATATATTCACGCCCGGGTACCTTGAACACTCCGTACGAATTGTGGTATAGTAGGAAGCCAAATATTAAATACTTTCGTGTGTTTGGGAGTCGGTGTTATATTCTTAGAGATCGTGAAAATCTTGAAAAATTCGACTCTCGAAGTGAGAAAGGAATATTTTTAGGCTATTCTTCTACTAGCCGAGCTTATCGTGTTTATAATTTGCGCACTAAGACGGTGGTAGAATCAACTAGTGTGAAAGTAGATGAAGCTTCCTCCGTTGCTACTTCTTTGAATGAATCCTTGTCTGATGTGAGAAATGCTGATGATGATGAATCTCCTTTTATTGTGCCTGCTTATGATGAAATATCTGTTGATAATGTCGTTGCATCTCATGAACCCATTGCATCACATGACATATCTCTACCGCACGAAACTCCTAGTACATCTACAGATCCTCAAACGTCTAGAGTCTCAAAAGATCACCCTCTGTCAAATGTGATTGGAGATCGTCGTGAAGGTGTGCGAACTAGGAGGCAATTAGAGTGCGAATTTGCTTGCTATGTATCTTTAATTGAACCAAAGAATATTGACGAAACTCTTCTTGATGAATATTGGATAGATGCTATGCAAGAAAAACTTGGTCAATTTTTACGAAATGATGTGTGGAAATTAGTGCCACGCCCTGAGCAACAAAATGTCATTGGTACCAAATGAATTTTTAAAAACAAGAAAAATAAAGAAGGTACTATAATTCGAAACAAGGCACGACTTGTTGCCTAGGGCTATTCACAAATAGAGGGGATTGATTTTGATGAAACGTTCGCCCCGGTTGCCCGTTTTGAATCAATTCGTATTTTGTTTGTGATAGCTTGTCATTTTAAAATCAAACTTTTTCAAATGGATGTAAAAAGTGCCTTTTTGAATGATTTTTTAAATGAAGAAGTTTACGTTGAGCAACCAAAAGGTTTTATTGACACAAATCATCCAAATCATGTTTATCGTTTGACAAAGGCTCTTTATGAACTTAAACAAGCTTCGCGAGTATGGTACGAACGTTTGACAACATATTTACTTGATAATGGCTACAACCGAGGGGGAGCCGATAGAAAGCATTTGAAAAATAATTTTATTGTGGCACAAATCTATGTTAATGATATTATTTTTGGTTCAACTAAAGATAAAGATGCCGCAAAGTTCGCCGAGGTCATGAAAAGTGAATTTGAAATGTCGATGATGGGTGAGTTTACATACTTTCTGGGATTACAAGTGAAACAATCTAGTGAAGGGATTCATCTTTGCCAATCTAAGTACGCAAAAGATTTGGTAAAGAAATTTGGATTAAAGAACGCCATGGACTTCCCTACTCCGATGGGCACTAGTAACAAGGGTCTTGGATTGAATGCACAAGGGAAAAGTGTTGATGAGAAACTTTATCAGAGTATGGTCGGTAGTCTCTTGTACTTGACTGCGAGTCGACCGGACATTGCTTTCAATGTGAAAATTTGTGCTCATTATCAAGCTAATCCCAAAGAGACACATTTGAAAGCTGTAAAACGAATCATCCGGTATGTGAAGGGTACAACGAATTATGGTATTTGGTATCCTATGGGAACTTCTCTTGATTTGATTTGATACTCGGATGCCGATTGGGCTGGTTCAGTGGATGATCGGAAGAGCACTAGTGGAGCATGTTTTTATTTAGGTCATTGCCTTGTTGCGTGGCATAGTAAAAAATGAAACTGTATTGCTCTGTCCACTGCTGAAGCTGAGTATATTTCTACCGAAAGTTGCTCAACTCAATTACTTTGGATGAAAAGTTTATTGAGCGACTATCGGATTCCTTCCAGTTCAGTCACCATTCTTTGTGACAATGCCAGTGCCATAAATATTTCAAAAAACTCTGTTTTACATTCACGAACAAATATATTGAACTTCGGTATCATTTTTCACGAGAACTAGTTGAATAAAAAACTCTTCAACTTACTTATATTTCAATTTGATGATCAACTAGCTGACATTTTAACAAAGCCTTTAGATCAAAAACATTTTCTACACTTACGAAAGGCAATTGGGATGAATCCTCCCATCTAGACAAGTTCTTCGGGCCATAGTCATGCATGCATCGATTTTCATTGCATATCATTTTGCTCTGTTACATTGCTTGTGGAGTCTTTGATGCTATTTTTGTTTTTCCTTCTACCAACAGTATCAAGTATGTAAATCACTTGCCATAACTTTAATTGCTTCATGATACATCAATTTAGTTTGATTACTATTCTTACATTAGCATATGCCATGATCTTTGCGATAACTATTTATCCACTTAGATTTGTTAAATTCAACATCTCTTCTTATGAGCTTTAGATATAGTTACTATCTTATTTGATTGTTGACGAAAATATGCATAGTGATTTCATTATTGATTGGTTACTCGATAATCTTTCGAATTGGAGGTTACACATTTTTAGGAAGAGCTTTCCAAGTTGTGTTATTAAAGATGTGGAAAGAGTTACATCCCAACAAGGGAGTGTGAAAACTACCATCACATAGAGGAAAGAACTACCACCCCGATCGTCCGGATCGTGTGTGCAGCTACCACATGATTAAGTGCATATATACTAAGAAAGGGAGAGTTTTTGTGTGAAATATGATGCAACGGAGATAATGAAAATTCTTATAATGTAAGATGCTCATAGAGCCACTCTCCTGATAGTAATAAGGTGGTATAGTTAAAAAGATGCTCGAAGAGCCACTCCCCAGATTTTCTAGGTGCTTAATTCAATTTGGATGTATTATTTTTTAGTCTTTTGGTCTTTTTGACTTTTCTATTCAATATTTTTTCAAAACATGATGATTTGATAGTCTCGGTATGCTTTAGATCATGTTTGATGTGATGAAATTAACCAACTTAAGTTTATAAAAATTTTATAGATTTTTCTTTCGAAGCGATCATGACATCTCTAATATATTTCTAGTAATTTTATTAAATTGATGCAACATGAAGATTTTGGTTTGAAGTTATGATATTTACATCCTGACATTTTTTTTACAAATAAAAAAAAATGTCATATGTGGTAAGGGGTCCGGACCTTGCTAGAAGGTCCGAACCTTACTAGAAGGTCCGGATCCTGCGCTCGCAGTAGCACATATAGGGTTTCAGAATTTAAGATCAAATCATTTTCTGTTGTCTTCTAAACCCTTCTCTTGAGTTACTCTCTCTTCCTAAGGGTTTTTCATCTTCATTTTGCACGGTTTCACCGATTTGCAAGTAAGTATTTTGGATTTCTTGCATGTTCTGTACTGAAAACCTAGAAATAATAGTTTTTAGGTCTTTTTGTTGCAAATACTTCATTTAAACTAAAATTTTTGCATCATGATTGCTTCTAATTGTGGTTCTTAGTATTTCTATCTCGTTTTTCACGATTTAGAACATCTTATTTGCTCAGATCTGCATTGACTGTGATTTTCGAACAGTTTTTGCTGTTTTTCTGAAACTTCATTTTTATGCATTTTGGATCATATTTTCTGTCGCAAATGAGTTACTCATGACTTCATATGGCTCTAGAAACTTCTAGATGTGCTTTTTTACAATTTTCTAACTTTATGATTTTTATGCGATATTTTTGTTCAAATTCATAAACATGGCTTTTCAACATGTATTCTTCATGGCTTCTGGTGCTTGTTGTTCTCATGAGTGGTGTTGGCCGGGGTGGGGGTCGTAGGAAGACCATGGCACATAAACTTTCTCGCTCCGCCGAGGAAGAAGGTAGCGAGTATCATGCATCAGAGGAGTTCGAAACAGAGTCGGACCCATATTCGCCAGAAGTGATTTCGAAGAAGAAAGGAAAAGAACCAGTGGTTGAAAAGGGAAAAAGGAAAGAAAAATTGGTTCCAAAGCGAAGCACAAGGAGATCGGGTGGCATAAAGATTCGTGAATCCGCTTCTGAGCCTCCTCGTCGTAGTTCGCAGCATGAGGAGCCTATTCCATCCAAGCGACTCGCCATGTACTCTCCTAAGCTCTGTATTGGAGAGCGAGACGTCGCAGTCCGGAAGCTCATTGAAGAAGCTCCCGTATTTGCTCAGTTGTATGAAAATGGTGAACTTGCAGCGATTTGTTCCTTTCCTGAGCAGACGGGATACTGTTTGGAAGTGATCTGCGAATTCTACATGAGGGTAGGTCATCTTCAAGATGTAGAAGGTGGTCCTTATGTGTTCAAGACTAGAGTGCGTGGAGTCTCCTTAGATATTACTCCGGACACGATTGCTACAGCTCTGTATATGGAGGCTCGCACCGACGGTAAGATTATTTGAAAGGCGGGATTGATTCACTTCGAGATTGGAGACGGGTTGTAAATAGCGTGTGTCTGCTTGGGACGCGGTCGACAGGGAATTCAGCTATGTCCAAAGAGCTAAAGCAGAAATACAGGTTTCTGAATTTATTGTTGTGTACAACATCCTTCCCACGATGAATACCAAGGTGGTTCGTTGGAAACGGCTGTTGTATATGTATCTTGTTGGACATCCCGAGGAGGCACAGGCGAGAGGAATTAACTTGAACATTCCTTTCCTCATCTGGCATCGAATGGCGAAGGATATTAAAACATCAAATCAGTATGAACGCCTTCCGTACCCAATGATTATTATGAGGATTTTGAAACACCAGGAAGTTGATACTCATTGCTCATCGTATGAGCATAGTCTCGAAAAAATCAATGAAACGACTCTTATCAAGTCGCGTCCTCCAAGACGTACTTCTCTGACAGCTGTAGGTACTGAATCCTCTCAACCCCCTGAGGAGGCGTCTGATGAGGATGTCTCTATGACTTATATTTACAGGGAGCAGCAGCGACTCTCTTCCGAGCAAGAGCGTATCTCTTCTGAGCTTCAGCATATTTCTTCTGAGCAGGAGCGTCTTGTTACGGAGCAAGCCAGAATTACGAAGAAGCTTGGCAAACTCTCCCGCATCATGAAAGCCATCTTTGATAAGCTGGGTTGTTGTCCCGACATTCCACCGCACGATGATGATTCCGACTAGATGGACTATGTGTTCTTCATGCATCACCTTTGTTCATGCATCTTCTCTCTTTTACTTGCATCTTTGCTTTTTGGTTGTGCATCAACTTAGTTCTGCATCCTCTTTTTGTGTTTTGGCATTTTGTGACAAAAAGGGGAAGATGACTTAGGTCTTAGAAGATGATGTTAGTTCGCTGACTATGACTATTTTATGCTTTGTGATGGATGGATGTTTGCTTTGGATGTTTGTTGTGCTTTGATGGATAATTTATGTATCTATACTTCTTTGCTATTATTGAACACTTATTGTCTTAATGCTATTTTTTGTCGAGAAGTTGTTTTTGCAGGAAGTACAAGAGTTGAAGACTCATAGTTGTGTCTAAGTCATAGAGTTTGTATTAGGAGTTGAAATGAATATATTTTGAACTTTTTGAATCGGTCATGCGAGGAGCTTGTCGTTTGGTGATTGTGACGAACTACTTTTATTTTATTTTTGTAGCTAGGTGAGCTTTGTGTATGTACTTTTAGTTTTGTCACGAAATCGTCAAAGGGGGAGATTGTTACGGTATGTTTGTTGGCGGATTTCGTGGAGTCATGTGGAGTCTTGAAGGGTCGAAGAAGAAGACATCATATTCAAAGGCTCAAAGACTCATCCATGAAGCTCACGGCCCCCTAGGTATGTTTTAATATAGTTAATGGTGATTTACATATTTGATCTAAGTGTTTGGAGATATTAGAATAGGTTTTATTTGTTGAATTTTACGAAACGGGGCATTTTCATGTTTCGCGGTCCGGACCCTAAGGCAGGGTCCGAAACCCGTAAGCCTCCCTGGCTGTCACGCAGGGAGGGTCCGGACCCTGAGGTAAGGTCCGGACTATGAAACGCCTAGGAGTATCAAAGTCTGGACCCTGACCCGTCGCGAGTTTTCAAAAATGTGTTTTTTCAATCCTACTATGATTCTAATGTCTTTTAAACCTATAAATAAGATATGGGTATTTCTTAAAAGAAATAAACGAAGCGGGTAGCGTGCTACCTTTCTCTCAAAAAAAAAAGATATGGGGGCTTCTCTAAACCGTGGCTAAGAGAGAATACTCTTTGGAAACCATAGAAACTTATTTTGGAGCCGTTCATTCATCTTTTCGAAAGCAAGTTTCTTTATCTCTTAAATCAATTTGATTCTTAAGGTTTGAATCCTGATATTCTTTTGAGAATCAAGTTGATGATTGCTTAGAAGGTCGTCTCTCATATCTTATGAGTATCTAAGCGTTGAAATCACTATAAACTATTCTTTTACGGGCTCCGGACGGAGCGATTGCGCGTAGACTTCGCGTGAAGGCTGAGGATTCGGTGCTCGTGGATACGGGGCATTGTTGATGTGAGGAGTCGCGGTGTGATCGGTTGAAGGAGTTCAATCGATCGGGGACCAACGAAGGCGATCTACTTCGATCTAGGGTAAAGGTTGAGTCGAGGATTCGGTAAATCACCTTGTACTCTAATTTTTCTTAGTGGATTTTTCGTGTGATCGGTTTCGTGGGTTTTTTTACTCCTCTTGGAGTTTTCCCACGTAAAAATTCTCGGTGTGTTGCTTTAATTTTTCGCACTTAAATTTTTATAGCATCGAGTGGTTGTTTTATTGTTTACACCTATTCACCCCCCTCTAAGTGTTTGTTTACCAATTAGATTCTTGGAGTATCATAACTTACATAGTGATCATGTCCCACTTCCAGACAGGGATTGGAAGATTTTGGAGCTCGCTAGTATGAAGTCAATGCTCTACTTTGACTTGCTGACAAGTTAGATACTGAGCCACAAATCTCCCAATGTCTCTTTTCTATCCACCAGTAGTTTGCCTTTAAATTCTTACACGTTTTGGTTCCTCCAGGATGAATGGTATAAGGAGAACTGTAAGCCTCTCTCAGAATCTCCTTGCAGAGCTTAGAATCCACTGGCACACACAACCGGTCCCGAAATCGAATTACTCCAAAGGCATTCATACTATACTCCCCTGACTGTCCACCCTCAATCGCTGCTCCAATCCACGTCAAGTGTGGGTCCTCACTCTACTTTTCCTTGATCCTCTCTATTAGAGTGGGCTGCAAGACCAAGGATATAAGTCTTGCAGAGACCTCAGGGGATACATTCTAAAGCTCAAGTCGCCTCATCTCTCTTAGCAGTGGCGCCTGTCTTGTAATCATCAAACTTAAATTCTCCACTAATTTTCGACTCAAAGCATCAGCTACCACCTTGGCTTTTCCAGGATGGTATAGGATAGTCAAATCATAATCCTTCAACAACTCTAGCCAACAGCGATGTCTCAAGTTTAGCTCTTTCTGTGTAACCAAGTACTTGAGATCCTTATGGTGTAACCAAGTACTTGAGATCCTTATGATCAGTGTAGATTTCACAATGCTCCATAAAGGTGATGACGCCACAACTTCAAAGAAAACACCACAGCAGCGAGCTCCAAATCATGTGTAGGGTAATTCTTCTCATATTTCTTTAATTACCGCGAAGCATGAGCAATTACCCTGCTATGTTGCATCAACACGCATCCCAAGCCACTATTTTATGCATCACTGTATATTACAAATCTTTCCCCCATAACTGGAAAGGTAAGGATCAGAGCTATCACCAATCTAGTCTGCAGCTCCTCGAAACTTCCTTGGCATTCCTCACTCTGCACATACTTAATTCCTTTACTAGTTAAGCGAGTGAGGGGCACGGAAAGCTTCGCAAAGCCTTCTACGAAATGACGATAGTAGCCAGCAAGCCTAAGAAAACTCCGTACCACTGTAATCGTCGACTATCTGGGCCAATCTCGAATAGCCTCAATCTTCTTCAGGTTTACAGTGACACCAGCTGCCGAAATCACATGGCCCAAGAAAGCTACCCCCCAAAGCCAAATCTCACACTTTTTCAGCTTGGCATATAATTTCTTTTCTCGCAGAACCTATAGCACAAGCCTCAAGTGTTTTTCATGTTTAATATCACTTTAAGAATAAATCAGAATATTATCAATGAATACTACCAACAAACTGATCGAAGAACGGTTTAAACACTCTATTCATCATATCCATAAAGGCGGCTGGGGCATTTGTCAATCCAAATGGCATCATTGTAAACTCATAATACTCATACCGTATCCTGAATGCCGTCTTGGGTATATCCTCAGACTTTATCTTCAATTGATGATATCCCTACTGCAGGTCAATTTTGGAGAAGATGCAAGATCCTTACTGGTGATCAAAAATATCGTCGATGCGCGGCAAAGATTACTTATTCTTGATGATCACTTTATTTAGCTCTCTATAATCCGCACATAGTCGAAGTGACCCATCCTTCTTTTTTACAAACAACACTGGCGCTCTCCAAGGCGACATAGTGGGTCTTATAAACCCTTTCTCTATTAGATCTAACAGCTATGCCTTGAACTCTCTCAGCTTCGCCGGTGCCATCCTGTAGGGTGCCTTCGAGATAGGTGCAGTTTTCGGTACTACGTCAATCACAAACTCTATCTTCCTATCCGGCAGCATACCAGGTAACTCAGGGAAAAAAAAACAATCGAAAACTTTTGGATGACAAGAATGTCCTCGAGCCTTGGAATCACTGTAGGTACCTCGACAACAGTCATCAAAAAGGCTACACAACCACGACTCATCATGTGTCTCGCTCTCGATGTAAAAATTATCATGGCAAATAGGGTACTCTGACAGCCCCTATACAAAAATTTTTGTTGCCCTGGCAGGCGAAACACTATAGTCCTCGCCCCACTATTTGTAGTCGCATAATAGCAAGCGAGCTAGTCCATCTCCAAGACTACGTAAAAATCTTGCAGCTGTCTCAGGACCAAAAGGTCCACAAGCATGATCCACTGAGACAACTGCACTGAACACGACATGCAACACTCCTTTACATGTCATGTATGCTCAGGTATTTATACCTCACGTGCATGTCCTAATAGCTCTATCTCAAGTCCATACAATAATGCAAATGCCCGACTAATGAATGATTGTGATGCACTGGTATCAAATAAAGTACGAGTTCTAATACCAGAAATCAAAGTGATACCTGCAACCATAATATTGGCAGCAGATGCATCCTCAAACTGTGCCGCATAGACTTGTCTACTCGGTGCGGGCGGCTGTCTCTTTGTCTGGCGTGATGTTGGAGCTTGCTCAGAATAAGCAAATGCGGGTGGGGCCCCCACCATCTATCATGAAGTCTAAGGGGAAGAAACTATTGATGGGGCTGATGAGGCTCCACGAGAACGTGATGACCAATGATGCCTCGCCTATCCACAGCAGAAACACTGACTTTCCCGCTGTGCATAGGTCTGCAGCTGATGCGGACCTCCACAGATAACACATCAAATCTGACCCTGCCACTACCACTGCTGTCTAGCTCCACCTGGTGGCCTGGATCTACTAAGTCTCTATCCTGCAGAGGACCCACATCATAGATATCTTAGCGGTCTCCCTGAACTAGAGGGCCAGCCTCACTCTCAGCAGGCCTTTTCCTGTCACTGTCCTGCTCTAACACAGCTCTCTCCTTCATCACTACCTTGCCTCGCTCTGCACACAAGGCCATCTCAATCGATGTATCTAGAGTCTAGAGATGCTGAACCTAGACTAGCTGATAAAGCTCGGGCCTTAGCCCTCTCCCAAATAGGTCTGCCTTGTGCCTCTCGTTCCGGGCTATGAATGGCACACAACTCAATAGTCGAGTAAACTCTCTCAAGTACTCTTGTACTGATCTGCTCCCCTGTCTCAACCTTTTCAAATCATCCTCCATTCTGTCTTTAACACTATCTAGAAAATACATGTTAAATAGCATTCCCCAGAACTCTATCCAAGTCATAGGAGGAGCATCCTCAGGCCTCAATGCCCTAGCCCTTATCCACCAATCACGAGCGCTACTCTCGAGACAGTGAACTACCAGATACATCTGCTCCTTCTCGGGAATAAATAGATTCTCAAATAGTTGCTCCATAACTCCGACCCAGGCCTCAACTACCCATGGTTTAGTGTTTTCCCACTGAAATGGAGTGGGTAGAACCTCCTGAACTCTGCCAGCCTAGCCTGGATCCGATCTCGCTCTGCCTCAGATATCTCCTAAGCAGCTACTGATGTGTTTACAACAATGGTAGGCACAATGATAGTAGTCTCAAGTGGAGGTGTCTGAACAGTTAGTACTACGATAGTAGTCTCTGCCGAGGGTGTTGGAGCGGTCGGTGTAGCCGTCTGAGCGATCGGCTGAGGCACAGGCTGCTCTGGAGCTCGTTGTGCGGCACTAACTTGTTGTGCCCACATCTCACATATCATCCTCATATACTATCCCTGCCTCTGTATCGCCCCAACCATGCTAGCAAGTTGCTCCTGCAACCCTATCTTCTTATTGGGTCATGGCTGCCTCGACACCTTGCTAGGCCAGCCTGCTCAGACATCTCAGGCGGCGCCGAGGTAGCTCGCATGGGTGGTCGCTCATATAATCGTCTGCTTGACGGGGCCAATGGGAGTCGTCCACGTCAAGCCATCGCCATAACCTGAAAAGCAAAACACATATTATTTATACAACTAAATGACTCGACCCAATCAAGCAAAACTTTAAAAAGATCTTTATTTTCCTCTGTGATATTATGTTGTCTAGAGCCAACATAATTATCCAGTAAGAATAGATACATTCCTTGTAGCACTTTGAATTTCGGTGCGTTGTTTCGAACTTTACTAAAATTTGATGAAGTTCGGAAAGAGCCGGTAATGGCTGGTGCGGAATTGGGTTCCGAAGGTTTCGGAACATTATGGGTACGAGTGGAAACCCGGAAATCGAAAAATTGTGAAAAAGGGACCAAGTGGAGCAAAACTGCTCACGGGGTCCGGACCCTGGAAGCTGGGGTCCGGACAATGAAGTCCGCGGGCAGCCACGGTCCGGACCCGGATGACACGGTCCGGACCCGAACCGGTCTCCGAGTTGGGGTGCGTACGGGTTCCGGATCCGGACACCAAGGTCCGGACCCGGCCTGCGCACTGACCAGTTATCAGTGCGGGGTTCGGACCCTACTCGCAAGGTCCGGACCCGGCTGAGGCAGAATGCCCAGTGAGGGGTATTTTGGTAATTTCGTGGGGGATGGGCTATGTATAGAGGGCTAGAGTCCCTCTCCTCATTACTCCTCCATTTTTCCTCTCATTCCCTCTCCCTCACTTTCTCTCTCTAGAGATCTCTCCAAAGCTTGGAGAAGTGGTGGATTGGAGCTTGGAAAAGGATTTCCAAAGTGCAAAATAGCTTCTTGGTGCAAGAAGAAGCTTGGGAGCTAGGGCTTTGAGGTGAGTTCTTGTGATTTAGGGTTTGAACCTAGGATTTAATCCTTTGAAATGAGGTTTTTGGAAACCCTAGGCAATCTAAACCACAAGTGGTGGGAGATTGGCCATGAAATCTAGGGTTTGGCTTGCATGCATGCAAACCCTAGGTAGATTTGGGGCTTTTGCAATGAGAGGTTCTAAAAATATTTGGACCTTCGGGAATTGCAATTGAGGCATAGGAAATCATGTTAGAACACTTGATTTCACATGTTGAGTTGAATTTAGGGTTCGTAATGAGTAACGAACCGTTTTCTTGTAGAAGCTTGGGTTGAAGCAAGAACTCAAAGCTTGGACACTTAGGAGCTTGAAGAATACAAGGATTTGAAAGCTCTTGAGGTGGGTTTGTGTTTACCGAAGTGATTAGGTCACTTTCATGTCTAGGGTAAATATCCATTTAAAGATAAAATGGTATGTGTTGTGAATCCTAGAATTTGCATGTTGGCAAAGGTAAAAATCATGATAGGTTGAACAATGAGATCCTATTGCATGATGTATATTTCAAGTATAATTCAAATATTAATACTTGTTGCATGGTTGCATGTATGGTTAAGCCTAGTGTTATTGAACATAGGTTGGACATGAGGATTAAACCTAGTGTCATTGAACATAGGTTTGACATGAGATTGGAACCTAGAGTCATGAAACCTAGGTTGATAATGAGAAAGTAAGCCTAGTGTTATTGAACATAGGCGAGACTTAATGACTTGAACCTAAGGTCATGAGACTTAGGTTAGCAAGTGAAAAATGTGAACAACGGGATGTGCGACGATTTTGCTATCCCAGGTAGGCGACGATTTCGCTACCATGCCACGAGTTGGCGGTGTTGAGCGGGATGTGCGACGATTTTGCTATCCCGGGTAGGCGACGATTTCGCTACCATGCCACGAGTTGGCGGTATCGACACGGGATGTGCGACGAGTTTGCTATCCCGGGTAGGCGACGATTTCGTTACCACGCCTTGAGTTGGCGGCGTCGAGAGGGGATGTGCGACGAGGTTGCTATCCCGGATATGCGACGAGTTCACTATCCATGCCATGTAATGGCGGTGTTGAGACGAGGTAGGCGACGATTTTGCTATCCCGAGTATGCGACGAGTTCGCTACTCGAACTAGGAGGTAACGAGTTCACTCCTGGGATGTTGGAACAATTATGGTGAGACGGCGATTCCGAAACCATAAGAAAATGACAAGTAAATGAACTTAGTCAATGTGAGACATAGGATGAACCTAGGAGAGAATGATAAATTATATTTCATTTGGTTGCATCCTATATGTTGATTTACAAGCATGTAAATAATGGTTGCATAGTTATATGTGATCTAACTTATGCATATGGTGTTTCTTTGGACCTGGTGGGTCGAGCTTCTCTCTTGGGTGGCCTTACCCACTGGGAACTATGTTTATAGTTCTCACCCCACGTTTTTCAGGTCCTTCCGCGTGTGAGGCGGCGGAGCGAGGCAAGGGTTTAGCTCTCTAGATAGCGGCCCTTCTATTTTTGGTGACACATAGAGTGTACCCCTAGCTTTGGACTATGACAGCATAGGGAATTTTCATTATATGTATGAAACTTGTATATTCCATAATTTTGGAACATAATGTATGGAATGAAAGTGAAAGAAAAGAAAATTTTGGACATGTATATTGTGCCATGTGATGTAATAGAAGTAGAACTTCTTTATGTTGATGCTTTCCTTGTGCAACTCTTGTACTCCGTTCCTAGTTGGAACATTGTGGATAAGCTTGTGTTGTGACGCCTTGGGCGGATAGAAAGGACTCTATCCGTTCGGCGGGTCTGGTGCATGCGCCCGTGCGGTTATCCTTTCCACCTAGTTGGTGTTTAAGGCCCGGCGGGGCGTGACATTCCTTCGATCACTCTTCATTTTCTACTGAAGAGTTCGCACCCCCCCAATCTATCAACTTTCACTAGAAATTCGTATCTCTCACGTCTTAATTCCTATGGTCTGCCAAATCGTAGAGTTCCTTAGGTCTACTTAACTTATTCCTAAGCTTTGATACCACCCAAATCTGTCACGCTCTGATTTCCACAGCAGAAGCTCACGAAGACGTCAACAGACGCCGTATGTACAAGAATTTTTCGTACATACGAAGCGTCCTGGCCTCGCCAGTCTTGATGTACAGTATACAAATTCAAAACCAACTAGCTGGTGGTCCTCTATAGCTCATGTGCATGGGTAGGAGTCGCTATCTATGCAATCCCCTTACCATGATCAACTGCTGGTGAAGATGTCTCTTAAAAATAAACCACAAGAGGGCGTGAGAACTACTAAACAGCAGCTCCCAGTGGGTACGGTCGGCGACAACCACAACCTTTTCACTAGGTCTACTAGAGGCAAGAATAGAGAAAGAATAGTAAAAATACTGTAGAACGAGTAACTGAGCATAAATGAACAAATAAATCTCTACTATTTATCATGCCTCTACACATGTAATGAACGGGAAAGAAAATGATTAAAATATGCGTCAATGCTAATACTAATAAATAAATACAGTAATAATACCTAATTGCAACGACCGGCTCATAGGTACGGTTAAGCCTACACCCGCCTATTTCCCGGACTACACTCCTGCAGGTGCACCCGTCAACACATAGGCTACTGTCTCTGCTATCGCTGTCCAACCTCTGGAGCGGCACTCAAAGGGGAGCGACCCCTATTGAGTGTAATAGCGCGTATCTCAATCAAGCTCAATGTGGCTCTGTAGGCTATGCGATGATCAAAAGATCACAAGTAACTAATCTGATGTTCTCAGCACAATCGTAGAGTAATCTTTAAGTTAAGTGTCACAATAGAATATTCATATTCATTTTCTATATCTAAACATTTGTCCACTACTGTTGCACTAACTCATGACCTATATCACATAACTAAAGGCCAATACAATGCAAATGGCTAATAAGACTCATATACAACCATGCTATCGCCCTCTATCAACATGTAATTTATGTACATATGCATATGAATGTAGAATAGACATAAGAAAATTCACCATTTTCGGCGACACGGAATCCACGGTAACCGAACAATGGCACACAAACAACGATTAAAACACTCCTCTTTAGCCTAAATCCAGCAAGGATGCTGTCAGAACATTGTAAGCACTGAAATCAATCAATTCGGCAATTCGGTCATGAAAAAGAAAATTAGATTAATCCTAATCCAAATTACCTCAACAATCTGCTTGGAATAACTTAAAAACCAGCGGGGAGTGAAGAGAATTCTAGTAAAATCCTCAAAAAGCTCAACGGGAGAATTGGAAATCGAAAAATCCTAAAATCTAATGAAAATCAGAATATCAGTTTAACATAAATTACTTCAATTCCACTCCAATTAACTTTAATTCTAGCAGAAATAAAGTGTAAACTAAACTTCTCTACTTCCCTTTCCCTCTACTAAACCTCAATTTCATTATCAAACATGCGAGTCATGCGAAATTGAGCTAATTTCCTCCACTCCTTGCTGCTACCCTGCGACTCCCCTACTACTAGCTGCTGCAATTGGCTGCAGCTAGTAGCTGCTGTTGTTACCACTTGCTGCGCCAGCAGCTGCAGCTGATTGCTGTGGCTACTATGCCGGCAACTACTGCTCGCTGCTGTAGTAACTACTGCTGTGCTGCTGCAGTAGCTGTTGCTTGTTGCTACAGCTGCTGCCATCCAGCAGGAGAAAACTAGGGAGGGAGGGAGGGAGGGAGGGAGAGAAGAGGGGGAAAAAAAAGAAGGAGAATAAAAAGAAGAAGAAATCCTGTACGACTTCAGAATCAACGCGCCGAAGAAAATCCCCATGCGCGTGGTCTAGATCGACTCGTCGTGTAGCTCAAGCCCCATCCTTTTTTTTCTTTCTCATCCTCTCTCTCTCTATATATGCTTACAGGCGGTGAGGAGGGGGAGCATTCAAGAAAGCTCACTGAGACCTTAGTGAAATTCTACTAATGTTGCAACAATGCAATTTAGTCCCTCAAAATTGGGTAATTATATAAGAGCCCCTTATAAGTTGAAATTGAGTTTTTTGAGTCCGTTTTCGCATCCATTTCGCGCCAAAATATCTCCAATTCAATTAAGAACATAATGACATGCTGACTAGCAATTCATACTGTAATCTTGTCTATTCGCTAAGGTCCAGTACTCTATAGTGGACCTAAGGAACTCTGTTGGCAAACCCTAAGAATTAACACATAAGATATGTAAATTTTGGCAAAAGTCAATAGATTGGATTGTGTGAACTCTTCAGAAGGAATTGAAGAGTGATCGAGAGAATGTATCTTTTCTTGCTGGATAATTATGTTGGCTGCAGACAATATAATATCGTAGAGGAAAAAAAGGATCCTTCTAAACTTTTGCTTGGTTGGGTCGAGTTGTTTAGTTATGGTATAACTAATATATCTTTTTCTTTTCAGGTGATTGCGATTGCTCGACGTGGATGACCCTCTTTGGCTCAGTCAGGCAGACGATTATGTGAGCGACCACCCACGCGAGCTACCCCTACGCCGCTTGAGATATTGAGCAGGCTGGGCCTAGTAAGGCACCGAGGCATACAGGACCCAGTGAGACGATAGGAATTATAGGAGTAGTTTGATAGCATGGCTAGGGTGATATAGAGGCAGAGAGAGTATATAAGGATGATGTGTAAGATGTTGGCAATAGTGCCTCACAGCGAGCCCCAGAGCAGCCTGTGCCTCAGCCGGCCACTTAGACGGCTACACCGACCGCTCCGACACCCTCGGCAGAGACTATTACTATAGTACTAACTGTTTAGACACCTCTACTTGAGACTACTACTGTTGTGCCTACTGTTGCTGTAAACAGATCGGCAGCCGCTCAAGAGGTATCTGAGGCAGAGCGTGATCGGATCCGGGTTAGGCTGGCAGAGTTCAGGAGGTTCGACCATTTCCATTTTAGTGGGGAGAACACTAAACCATAGATAGTTGAGGCGTGGGTCAGAGACATGGAGCGGCTATTTGAGGATCTATTTATTCCCGAGAGAGATCAAATGTATTCGACAGTTCACTGTCTCGAGGGTAGCGCCCGTTATCGGTGGACGAAAGCTAGGGCATTGAGGCCTGAGGATGCCTCTCTTGTGACTTAGACAGAGTTCTGAGGATTGCTATTTAACATATATTTCCTGGATAGTGTTAAAGACAGAATGGAGGAAGATTTGAAAAAGTTGAGACAAGGAAACAGATCAGTACATGAGTACTTGAGAGAATTTACTCGACTGTTGAGCTGTGTGCCGTTCGTAGCCAGGAACGAGTGGCACAAAGCAGACCTATTTGAGAGAGGGCTGAGGCTCGAGCTTTATCAGCTAGTCCAGGTTCATCATCTCTAAACTTTAGATGCATCAGTTGAGATGGCCTTACGTGCAGAGCAAGGCGAGATAGTAATGAGGGAGAGAGCTGAGCTGGAGCAGAGCGGTGATAGAAAGAGGCCTTTTGAGAGTAAGGCTGGGCTGTCTAGTTCAGGGAGACTGCAGAGATATCCATGATCTCGTTCCTAGGTTCGTGGGTTCTCTACCAGACAAAGGCCTAGTAGATTCAGGCTGCCAGGTGGAGCTGGACAACAATGGTAGCGGCAGGGTGAGATTCGGTGTGTTATCTGTGGAGGTCAGCATCAGCCGCAGATATGTGCACAGTGAGAAGGTCGATGCTTCTATTGTGGCCAGGTCGGGCATAGATGGGCAACTTGTCCACGAGGGATTTCATAGGCTTCATCTACTGCTTCCTCCCCTTCGACTCCACGACTGACGGTGGGAGAGACAGCATCACGCTCAGCAAAGAGACAGCCGCCAGCACCGAGTGGACGAGTCTATATGGCACAGGTTGAGGATGCATCTGCTGCCGACACTGTAGTTGCAGGTATCACTTTAATTTCTAGTATCAGAGCTCATACTTTATTTGATACCAGTGCATAGCATTCATTCATTAGTCAGCCATTTGCATTACTATATGGACTTGAGATAGAGCTATTAGGACATGCACGTAAGGTACAAATTTCTAAGCATATATTACATGTAGAGTGTTGCATGTTATGTCCAGTGCAGTTAGGTCAGTGGATCATGCCTGCGGACCTTTTGGTCCTAAAACAATTGAGGGATTTTGATATAGTCTTGGGGATGGATTGGCTCGCTTGCCACTATGCGACCATAGATTGTAGGGCGAGGACCATAGTGTTTTGGGAGCCATGGCAAGAGGAGTTTGTGTATAGGGGTTGTTAGAGTACCATGTTCGCCACGATGATCTCTACATCGAGAGCGAGATACATGATAAGTCGTGGTTGTGTAGCTGTTTTGGCTACTGTTGCTGAGGTGTCTACGGCAGTTCTGAGGCTCTAGGACATTCCTATTATCCGAGGATTTTGAATATTCCCCCCCTGAGTTAATTGGTATGCGGCCAAACAGGGAGAAAGAGTTTGTGATTGACATAGTTTCGAAAACTGTGCCAATCTTAAAGGCACCCTACAAGATGGCACTGGCGGAACTGAGAAAATTAAAGGCACAGCTGTTATATCTGATAGAGAAAGGGTTTATAAAATCCAGCGTGTTGCCTTAGGGAGGGTTGGTGTTATTCGTAAAAAGTCACTTCGACTATATGTATATTATGGAGAGTTAAATAAAGTAACCATCAAGAATAATTATCCTTTGCCGCGCATCGCTGGTCTCTTTGATCAGCTGCAAGATCCTGTGTCTCCAATATTGACTTACAGTCAGGATACCATCAATTGAAGATAAACTCTGAGGATGTACCCAAAACGGTATTCAGGACGCGATATGGGTATTATGAGTTTAGAGTGATGCCATTTGGATTGACAAATGCCCCAGCCGCATTTATGAATATGATGAACAGGGTGTTTAAGCCTTTCTTGGATCAGTTTGTGGTAGTATTTATTAATGATATCCTGATTTTTCCGAAGTGATGTTGAGTATGAGAAATATTTAAAGCTTGTACTATAGATTCTGCGAGAAAAGAAATTATATGCCAAGCTGAAGAAGTGTGAATTATGTCTTCGGGAGGTTGCTTTCTTGGGCCATGTGATTTCGGCAGCCGGTGCTATTGTAGACCCAAAGAAGACTGAGGCTATTCAGTATTGGCCCAGGCCGACGACGGCTACAGAGGTACGAAATTTTCTTGGCTTGCTGGCTACTACCATTGTTTCGTGCAAGGCTTTGCGAAGCTTTCCGTGCCCCTCATTCGATTAACCCGCAAAGGAATTAAGTATGTATGGAGTGAAGAGTGCCAGAAAAGTTTGGAGGAGCTGAAGACTAGATTGATGACAGCTCCGATCCTTGCCCTTCCAGTTATGGGAGAAAAATTTGTGATATACAGTGATGTATCACATAGTGGCTTGGGATGCGTATTGATGTAACATAGTTAGGTAATTGCTTATGCTTCGCGGTAATTAAAGGAATACGAGAAGAATTACCCTGCACATGATTTGGAGGTTATTGCTGTGATGTTTGCTTTGAAGCTGTGGTGTCATCACCTTTATGGAGAGCATTGCGAAATCTACACTGATCATAAGAGTCTCAAATACTTGGTTACAAAGAAAGAGCCAAACTTGAGACAACTATAGTATTTCGAAAAAATATTAAAATATTATTTTTTTGGAATGATTATAGTCCATGATTTAATCGACATGTTCGAAAAGTGTTAAGACGAGTCGGAATTGTTTAAGTTGACGCAGCAAATGATTCTGAAACTCAAGTGAGGTTCAATTGGAATTGGTTAATGGTTTTGTGCCAAGGGCACAACTTACCTTTCTCAACCATCCCTAATTGGATTTTTTGTTCTCACTAGAACTAGCTGGGGAGTAGGTTTATTTCTCTTCTCCTTCTACTTCTTTTTCTTTCCTTCTCCTTCCTTTCCTTCTTCTCTCTCTCTTTTGCCTCTACTTCCTATGTATAGCTACGAGCTGAGCAGCAAGTAACTGCAGTAGCTATGCAGTAGCAGCAAAGGAAGGTTGCAGCAGTAGCAATTGCAAGTAGCAGAAGCATTCTCAGCTCCTCACCAACTCTTTTTCTTCTCAGCTGGAGATAGCAGCCAGCTACAACACTCTACTGTAGCCACATCAGCAAGGCTACAGTTGCAGCAACAGTAGCACTGCTAGCTGGCAGTAGCATTGCCAGCAGGGCTGGAGCAGCAATAGCTGAAATTTGGGGGCTCAATTCTGTGCATGTATAGCCCAAATTCGAAATTTATGATAGTGGGAGGATGGAGGGAATTGTGGAGCTTGGTTTGAATCTTTTCCTAGTTGGAAATTGAGGTAAGTTTTGATTGGAATGCTACAATTTAGATTGTTGAGCTGAATTTCAGCATGTTGATGGATTTAAGTTCTTGAGTCTTTCCATCTTCTTGTGCTAGGTTTGGTTGGTGATTATGGGTTGTTTACAGAGTTAGCAGCTGAAGATCAACCTAAATACCTTATTCATTATTTCCCTCTTGTGTTGTTCCTTTCTTGCTGGCAGGTCACAACAGCAGCAGCAACTACAGCAGCCTCCTTAGCTGGCTGGCAGTAGAGTGGTTTGGGAGAGAGGAGCCAAATTGGAGAGGCTTTGATGCTCTAATTTCGAAATTGAAGGCATGCATTTGTATAGAGGGATGTTGGGATGTTGTTCATGCTTCGGTTGAGCTGGAATTGCAGGTTAGTAGCTCCAATTTTGATGTTGATTGAAGACGGTTCTAAATGCTGATTTTTGGACTAAATTGCATCAACTTTGAATTTGGTTAAAATTCGTTCGAATTTCTTCTAGGGTCTGAGCTTTGGAAGGGTTGGAAGTGATTTTGACTTCATCCTCTAGTGGTTAGAATTTTGCTTGGACCAATTTGGAAGTAAGATGAGTGAGAATTTTAGTTTTCATTGAGGTCGAAAATTAAAAAATAGTTTATACGTCGAAGCTAAATTCTTGACCTCTATTTCTTAATTGTGATGGAATTTCGTAGTGAATTATAGATTTTTCTTATAGTGTAGAAGTCAGAGATCACTTGTGGATTGCCCCTTAACCTCATCTTGCCTTGAATTTTCTTGTGGAGCAAGGAATTGGCAGCACCAAGATGCATCCCAGAAGCAGAAATAGCAGTGCATTCCAGCAGTGGCTACTGAACTTGAGGGTGAAATTGCTAGATTTTGATGCTTCGAGCTGATAATTGGAACCTAATCTTGGTCTACTTCATTGTGTGGAATAGGGGGAGCAAGTCATTTAGCCGAGTTGTTGAGGATTTGAGCTTCAATTGAGGTAATCTTGGTCGTAATGTTGATTTTCGATGTTGAAGCTTCATCTTTGGGAGTTGTGACTCCAACTTCTTTGTGAGTGATTTTTAGAGGATTCTAGCTGATCCATGCCTAAATTATAGCTGGCTCGAAGTTGCTTCAAGCTGAATTGTAAGGTATATTGGCTCCAAATTAAGTAAATTTGATTCGGAAGTCGAACTCATATGTATTATTGACTTTCGTTATAAATTATATTCGGCTTTTCATTTCGTTAAATCCGGCAGGAATTTTTGGATTTCGTCTTCACTTCCCTTTTAGTTGGAGCTAGATGCTTGTGAAGTTTCAGTTCGATCCGTGATCGGATTAGCGCGCTAGGTGGGTTGATGCCTACCAAATTCATCAGAATTCCTCCTAAGTCTGTAGTAAATTCAGCATGCATATATTATGTCTTGATTAACCTCTTGGTAGCTTAATTTTTAGATTTGCATATTTATTATGAAATCTGAACTTTGGAGCATGATGTATCTATTTTTAGATGTTTATTAAATGCTGAATTGGGATTTGACTTAGGAGAAAACATACACTTGATCATATTAACTGCCATTGATAAGAATTAACTTCGGTAGGAGTTTTTACTGCTTTTTCGCCGCTGTTTGTGAGCTGCGAATACACAGATTAGTGTAGGTTGGATTTTACGCTCGTGCTGAGATGTTGAATGGATTTTTACAGTAGAGTTTAGGCTAATTCACATAGTCGGGTGCCGTCCGGACTAACGATGGTCCTAAATCTTAGATTTTTGTATCAGATTGTGCTGAGGGCATGTGAACCTCAGTTTTCTTATCTGATTGATCATTTGCATTGACTACAGCCTGCTTAAGCCAGATTGAGGTCGACACAGACTACGCCTTTCCCTCGGTTAGGTAGCGCCCCTTTAGTGCCGCTACAGAGCTTGGCCACTAGTGTGTTAATGTCGCAGCAGCTCCTTTTGGAAGACCTATATAGGACCAGTTACCCTGCGGGTAGTGCGTAGTGGTGGATTGGCACAAGCTTGATCGGCCTTGTGGCGGTCATTTAAATTAGGTTAGTTGGTCCTCCTGGATAGATAGTTGATGCATATATATACACAGTGATAGTGAGATTTAAGCATTAGTAGTGTAGTAGCATATTAGCTGTGATTTCTTTCCTACTTTACTACTTTTGCTCCTTTACTTACCCAGCACTTCTTTTAATTTCGTAGACTTAGTGGGTAGGCCGTTGGCGTCGGTGACGATACCCATTGATGACTATTCTATTTTACAATAGTTCTCACGCCTGTTGTTAACTCTTTTTCTTGCAGAGTGCCCTATTCCTGCTGCCGCCACTGATCGAGGTAAGGAAATCGCGAGCTAGATCCATGTCTACCCCGATTACCGAGCTAGAGGGGTACCTTTTTGGGAGATAGTTTTTGGTTATAGTCATGTACATACATATGTGTACTCCTTGGATATTATGTATGTATAGTTGACTATATTTCAGTTTTAGTAGCTCTTTACTGCTCTATTACTTGCTTGTAGTTGTTCTTATATGTTTTACAGGTACTAGTATCGCTTCATGTACACAGGACTTTCTGTGTATGCGATGGATCTATTGACGAGTCCGGGTCAATCCAGAACCCGGGGCATGACAACAGCGCCGTTGGCTAGAGTTGTTGAAGAATTTTGATTTGAGTATCTTGTACCATTCTGAAAAAGCCAATGTGGTAGTGATGTTTTGAGTAGAAAATCAGTGGAGGCGCCACTGCTAGAAGAGATGAGGTGACTTGAGCTTGAGGTTGTGTCCCCTGAGGTCTCTGCAAGACTTATGTCCTTGGTCTTGCAGGCCACTATGATGGAGAGGATCAGAGAGAAGCAAAGTGAGGACCTACACTTGACGAAGATTAGAGCAGCGATTGAGAGTAGACATCCAGGGGAGTATAGTATGGATGCCTTGAGAGTTATTAGGTTTCGAGACCGGTTGTGTGTGCCAGTGCATTCTGAGCTACGCGAGGAGATTCTAAGAGAGACTCATAGTTTTCCTTATACTTCTTTCTTTCCTAACACCCTTTTCTAGAAGTATATGCTAAAAATATGTTTGAAAGGTAAGGAAAGAGTTAGTTTGAGTCACTCTGTCTCTGTTATACGCTATTTGCAGTTCTTTCCTTGGCTTACTTCTCTGTTAATGAAATATCTGTCTCGCAAAGAAGCCGTACACAAGTTCTATGTAACACCATGCCCATTCACGGTTTTAATAGTTAAACAGCCACAGCCGACCCTCAGTGATCGATCTATGTTGATCCGAGGTCGGGGAGAGCAGATAGCTTTTATCCCATAAGGCGATGGAGAACAAATCCCACACCGCCCCTCTTCATAGCCTAAAACCTTCTTTCCTTATCCGAGCCGCTTTGCTTGTTGACAAGAAAAAATTGGCTCTAATTTTTTTGACAAAAAAATGGCCAAATTTTATTTGGAAAGGATATATGCCCTTCGGGGAGATAGGGGAACTCCAACTCGTCATAGAATGAGGTCATGTTCACACTCTTTCCTTTCTCCTTGTCATGGCGAGGCGGCGACCATTAGCTCTAAAAAAAAACTAAATTAGTTTTAGTTTTTTTTAGGTTGATCATGAGACATGCGAATTTTTTTTTTTTACATTAGTTGTATTTTTTTTTTCCTTTCTGCTTTGTGCATATATATAAAAAAATAATTCCTTTTTTAATTTTGCTTTGTGCATTATTAAAAAAAAAAGAAAAACAAAAGAAGAAAACTTGCTGTCGGGCAGAGGCCGGTCAGGGGGCAGGCTCTGGGCGGGTCCAGCCCGCTGCAGGCGCGCGGGCGTGTACACGCGCGCCGCGGGCGGGCTATGGGCCGGCCCGGCCCGCTGTGCGCGCGCGCGGGTGCGGACCAGCACGACGCGGGCAGGCCTGCCGCGCGCGTGGGGCGCGGACCCGCGACACCGGCGGGCCTGCCAGCCCCACCCGGCCCGCCGCTCGCGCGCGTGGGCAGAACCGCGCGGGCGGGCTAGCGGCCCGGCCCAGCCTTCTGCGCGCTCGCGGGGGCGTACCCTCGCGCCGTGGGCGGCTTGCGGGCCCGGCCCGGTCCGGCTCGCCGTACGACGCGAGCGCGGAGCCCAGGCCCGTTGTGCTTCGGGCGTGTGGGCTCGGCCCGGCCGGCAGCGACTTGCAGGCCGGGCCAGCCCCTCAGCGGGTGAGCGGGCCCGGCCCGGCCCGCAGCCGGCCTCTCGGTCCAGGTCCGGCCTGCTGCGGCAGTGTGGGCTCGGCCCAGCCTGCGCAGCTAGCTTCTCTTTTTTTTTATATATATTTTGTTTATTGTTTATTCAAAAAAAAATTCTGTAATTTTTTTTTGCGGTGCATTTTTTTCTGTGGTAAAAGAAAAAAAAAAACTTTTTTTATATTCCTATGTGGTACTTTTTCTTTTTTTTTCATGCTTGTGTAGCAACATATGTTGTTTATCCTATGTGGGTACAAACGCTAATGCTTGCGTAGCATATTGTGATTGTATGATTGTATGTTTTTCTTATTACACATAAATACTTGTGTTCTTTCGGTATTTTTAACAAAATTTAATTTTGAAAAAACGGGTTCGATGTGTGCAGCATTTCTGTAAAACATTTCTTTTCAGATATACATCTTTGTAGTGATGTAGTAGGTTTTAATTATGCAAAAGTGATGTAATAAAGGCCATGTAAAAGAATGAGTTTTGTGCAGCGTCAATACTTTTCAAATTAAATTTTGACATAAATACTTATTTTTTTTTATCTATATGATGATATTATGGAGATAAATCCTCTAAATTTTTTTTTAAAAAAAAGGATGTGTTCTTTTAAAATGGATGAGTTCCAACTTCTTTGGATAAGTTCCAAAATTAATAAAAAAAATTAATAAGATTGTAATATTTTGAATCGACACTGGGTGATGATTACGAGTATAGCGAAGTTTTCGATCCCGTTGTGTCGGGGATAGTGTTTCAATCTTCTTAATATTTTAAAAATGTGTCTAATGTCCAAACCTATTTTTAAATGTAGTGAAATGGCTTCCAAAAACTTCATACCTGATCTTACCAGGGGTGATAAGCTAGATGAAAAAAAATTATAACATTTGGCATAGAAAAATGCAATACCTGTTTAATGAATAAGGGGCTCTCGAAAGTCTCTCTGTCAAAAGAGTCATGCCTACCGAAGGTACAACTTTTGAGCATGAAAAAGAGGTCTATAACAAGTGGTTCAAGGAGGATCGAACTGCTCGGTACACTATGTTGTGTGCCATGCAAGACGACCTCATTGGATAGTTTGAGACCTACGAGACTGCCAAGGACATGTGGGACAATCTGAAGATTACTTTTGGTCAAACTTCAATTATGAGACTATGTGCCTTAAATCTCAAGTTTCAGCAGTATACTAAAGACCCGAAGCATTCAATGGCTGAGCACCTCCGTGTGATGAGCACCATGATTCGGTACATCAAGGCTGCTGGAAATGAGCTCAATGATGAGCAACAGGTTCTCGCATAATTTGTTCACTGTCGGATCCTGAATGATCCCAAATGAAGCTCCTGATGACGCACATCGAGAGTATTAAAACGTTTAATGACATCTCGCGCCATCTCGAGCTCGAGGCAGAGCGCTTGGAAGCGAACCGTTCTGTCACTCTTGTTGCACGCTCTGAAAAGCATGGTAGGATTGCGCCCAAGCGCAAGAAGCGTCACAACAATGGAGCGCAGAAGAGTCGAAATCAAGCTCCTCAGGGTGGAGTTGAAAAGCGTCATAGAGCCATTTTGACACAGACCGCCAAGACATTTCCTTTTGTAAGTTACGGGGAGCCCTAGGATCTATTTAGAGTATATCGATCACCTAGAGGGGGGTGAATAGGTGTATAAACAAAAATCACAAATCTCAATGCGATAAAGTAAATGCGGAAAATAAAATCAGCACGCCGAGATTTACGTGGGAAAACTCCACTTTGGAGAAAAACCCACAGGACCAATCACGCGAAAAATAATCCACTAAGAGTAAAGAATTACAAGGTGATTACCGACGCCACGGACTTAACCTCTCCCTTCTCTTCAGCGGATCACGCGCACCAACGGCTGTCCACGCCACACGTTCGAATCCACGAACGCCACGCCTCGAATCCACGAGACGCCTCACTTCGAATCCTCGAAGCCTTCACGATCCGAATCCACGAACCGCCTTGATCACGTCGAATCCACGACGCCGTTTGGAACACAAACTCAGGGTTTATACTGATGATTCCTTGCTTAGAAACTCATTAAGAACCAGAGGAAGAAGATCTAAGCAAGATGAAGATCAATTCGACATATGAAAATAGAGATTAAACTATCTCGAATTGATCTCGGAGGCTATTTTTGTGGAAAAATGGTTTAGAACGAAAATACTAGCCTCTAGGGTTTCTCTCTCATGAATTCTGAGTTGTTCAATCTCAAAGAGAATCCTAACATGTTATTTATAGGCGTTGAAATCAAATAGAGTCAGATTAGATCAAACTTTCCAAATCTGGACACTGCGTACCGGTACACGTTATGAGGTACCGGAATGTAATGACGAAACCGAAACTTTACGCCACTGCATTCCGGTATAAATTGAATCAGTACCGGAATAAATCAAATCAGTACCGGTACTAAACTGAGGTACCAGAATGCAGTTCAATATCCAGAAATTCAACTTTCGGGTTTTGAGGAACTTCAAATAAGATTCCGATACCCTATATAAAAGTTCTAGTTTTTCAAAACGGTTTTGAGGAACAAACTTCAGGTACCGGAACTCAATATAAAATAGTTCTATATATGAAACTAAAGTTTCCAAAAACTCGTCTAATCCATGTTTAAGCATATAATATGATTCCAATACCATAAATAATGATGAATCACCATATAAACAGTAAATCATACCTCCACGTCGTGATTCATCCAGTAAGTCGTCGACACATTGTTCTCGAGGTCTCGGATTCTTCAACTTGTTCAAGTAAGCATCACAACCTTCAAGACTCCGACTCAACAACTCACGAAATGTGCCAATACAAAATCCGTAACACCTTTCATAGTACTTTATTTGGATATGGTACATTAGTAGATGGTTTCTTTAAATTAAATTTGAAGAATAATTCGTTTGCATTTGCTTCTTTTTCTAATCTCTGTGATGAATGTAGTACCCCTAGGGACTAAATGACGGAATGACTGTAGTATCCTAGACTGTCCGACACTTCTGGAGAAGGTCGAAACAAGTCGGAGTCGTTTCGGCGCCAAATAGACGCGAAAACGGACTCGGAGGACCGAGGTAAGCCAAAACTGAAGTTTTGGGCGTTTGGACTTTAGGGCGCCCGGAAGTTGTGTTTTGGGCGCCCAGATGTTGAGTGCTCGTTTTCTGAAACTGCTAAGTCATTTCGGATCCAGGATTGGGCGCCCGGAAAGTGAATCCGGAAATCTACCTCGTGAGTATTGATCCGTTTGACACGTGTAAGGTGGTAGGTGAGTTCCGCCGGAGGGGGGGGGGGGGGGGGGGGGGGGGGGGGGGGGGGGGGGGGGGGGGGGGGGGGGGGGGGGGGGGGGGGGGGGGGGGGGGGGGGGGGGGGGGGGGGGGGGGGGGGGGGGGGGGGGGGGGGGGGGGGGGGGGGGGGGGGGGGGGGGGGGGGGGGGGGGGGGGGGGGGGGGGGGGGGGGGGGGGGGGGGGGGGGGGGGGGGGGGGGGGGGGGGGGGGGGGGGGGGGGGGGGGGGGGGGGGGGGGGGGGGGGGGGGGGGGGGGGGGGGGGGGGGGGGGGGGGGGGGGGGGGGGGGGGGGGGGGGGGGGGGGGGGGGGGGGGGGGGGGGGGGGGGGGGGGGGGGGGGGGGGGGGGGGGGGGGGGGGGGGGGGGGGGGGGGGGGGGGGGGGGGGGGGGGGGGGGGGGGGGGGGGGGGGGGGGGGGGGGGGGGGGGGGGGGGGGGGGGGGGGGGGGGGGGGGGGGGGGGGGGGGGGGGGGGGGGGGGGGGGGGGGGGGGGGGGGGGGGGGGGGGGGGGGGGGGGGGGGGGGGGGGGGGGGGGGGGGGGGGGGGGGGGGGGGGGGGGGGGGGGGGGGGGGGGGGGGGGGGGGGGGGGGGGGGGGGGGGGGGGGGGGGGGGGGGGGGGGGGGGGGGGGGGGGGGGGGGGGGGGGGGGGGGGGGGGGGGGGGGGGGGGGGGGGGGGGGGGGGGGGGGGGGGGGGGGGGGGGGGGGGGGGGGGGGGGGGGGGGGGGGGGGGGGGGGGGGGGGGGGGGGGGGGGGGGGGGGGGGGGGGGGGGGGGGGGGGGGGGGGGGGGGGGGGGGGGGGGGGGGGGGGGGGGGGGGGGGGGGGGGGGGGGGGGGGGGGGGGGGGGGGGGGGGGGGGGGGGGGGGGGGGGGGGGGGGGGGGGGGGGGGGGGGGGGGGGGGGGGGGGGGGGGGGGGGGGGGGGGGGGGGGGGGGGGGGGGGGGGGGGGGGGGGGGGGGGGGGGGGGGGGGGGGGGGGGGGGGGGGGGGGGGGGGGGGGGGGGGGGGGGGGGGGGGGGGGGGGGGGGGGGGGGGGGGGGGGGGGGGGGGGGGGGGGGGGGGGGGGGGGGGGGGGGGGGGGGGGGGGGGGGGGGGGGGGGGGGGGGGGGGGGGGGGGGGGGGGGGGGGGGGGGGGGGGGGGGGGGGGGGGGGGGGGGGGGGGGGGGGGGGGGGGGGGGGGGGGGGGGGGGGGGGGGGGGGGGGGGGGGGGGGGGGGGGGGGGGGGGGGGGGGGGGGGGGGGGGGGGGGGGGGGGGGGGGGGGGGGGGGGGGGGGGGGGGGGGGGGGGGGGGGGGGGGGGGGGGGGGGGGGGGGGGGGGGGGGGGGGGGGGGGGGGGGGGGGGGGGGGGGGGGGGGGGGGGGGGGGGGGGGGGGGGGGGGGGGGGGGGGGGGGGGGGGGGGGGGGGGGGGGGGGGGGGGGGGGGGGGGGGGGGGGGGGGGGGGGGGGGGGGGGGGGGGGGGGGGGGGGGGGGGGGGGGGGGGGGGGGGGGGGGGGGGGGGGGGGGGGGGGGGGGGGGGGGGGGGGGGGGGGGGGGGGGGGGGGGGGGGGGGGGGGGGGGGGGGGGGGGGGGGGGGGGGGGGGGGGGGGGGGGGGGGGGGGGGGGGGGGGGGGGGGGGGGGGGGGGGGGGGGGGGGGGGGGGGGGGGGGGGGGGGGGGGGGGGGGGGGGGGGGGGGGGGGGGGGGGGGGGGGGGGGGGGGGGGGGGGGGGGGGGGGGGGGGGGGGGGGGGGGGGGGGGGGGGGGGGGGGGGGGGGGGGGGGGGGGGGGGGGGGGGGGGGGGGGGGGGGGGGGGGGGGGGGGGGGGGGGGGGGGGGGGGGGGGGGGGGGGGGGGGGGGGGGGGGGGGGGGGGGGGGGGGGGGGGGGGGGGGGGGGGGGGGGGGGGGGGGGGGGGGGGGGGGGGGGGGGGGGGGGGGGGGGGGGGGGGGGGGGGGGGGGGGGGGGGGGGGGGGGGGGGGGGGGGGGGGGGGGGGGGGGGGGGGGGGGGGGGGGGGGGGGGGGGGGGGGGGGGGGGGGGGGGGGGGGGGGGGGGGGGGGGGGGGGGGGGGGGGGGGGGGGGGGGGGGGGGGGGGGGGGGGGGGGGGGGGGGGGGGGGGGGGGGGGGGGGGGGGGGGGGGGGGGGGGGGGGGGGGGGGGGGGGGGGGGGGGGGGGGGGGGGGGGGGGGGGGGGGGGGGGGGGGGGGGGGGGGGGGGGGGGGGGGGGGGGGGGGGGGGGGGGGGGGGGGGGGGGGGGGGGGGGGGGGGGGGGGGGGGGGGGGGGGGGGGGGGGGGGGGGGGGGGGGGGGGGGGGGGGGGGGGGGGGGGGGGGGGGGGGGGGGGGGGGGGGGGGGGGGGGGGGGGGGGGGGGGGGGGGGGGGGGGGGGGGGGGGGGGGGGGGGGGGGGGGGGGGGGGGGGGGGGGGGGGGGGGGGGGGGGGGGGGGGGGTGGGGGGGGGGGGGGGGGGGGGGGGGGGGGGGGGGGGGGGGGGGGGGGGGGGGGGGGGGGGGGGGGGGGGGGGGGGGGGGGGGGGGGGGGGGGGGGGGGGGGGGGGGGGGGGGGGGGGGGGGGGGGGGGGGGGGGGGGGGGGGGGGGGGGGGGGGGGGGGGGGGGGGGGGGGGGGGGGGGGGGGGGGGGGGGGGGGGGGGGGGGGGGGGGGGGGGGGGGGGGGGGGGGGGGGGGGGGGGGGGGGGGGGGGGGGGGGGGGGGGGGGGGGGGGGGGGGGGGGGGGGGGGGGGGGGGGGGGGGGGGGGGGGGGGGGGGGGGGGGGGGGGGGGGGGGGGGGGGGGGGGGGGGGGGGGGGGGGGGGGGGGGGGGGGGGGGGGGGGGGGGGGGGGGGGGGGGGGGGGGGGGGGGGGGGGGGGGGGGGGGGGGGGGGGGGGGGGGGGGGGGGGGGGGGGGGGGGGGGGGGGGGGGGGGGGGGGGGGGGGGGGGGGGGGGGGGGGGGGGGGGGGGGGGGGGGGGGGGGGGGGGGGGGGGGGGGGGGGGGGGGGGGGGGGGGGGGGGGGGGGGGGGGGGGGGGGGGGGGGGGGGGGGGGGGGGGGGGGGGGGGGGGGGGGGGGGGGGGGGGGGGGGGGGGGGGGGGGGGGGGGGGGGGGGGGGGGGGGGGGGGGGGGGGGGGGGGGGGGGGGGGGGGGGGGGGGGGGGGGGGGGGGGGGGGGGGGGGGGGGGGGGGGGGGGGGGGGGGGGGGGGGGGGGGGGGGGGGGGGGGGGGGGGGGGGGGGGGGGGGGGGGGGGGGGGGGGGGGGGGGGGGGGGGGGGGGGGGGGGGGGGGGGGGGGGGGGGGGGGGGGGGGGGGGGGGGGGGGGGGGGGGGGGGGGGGGGGGGGGGGGGGGGGGGGGGGGGGGGGGGGGGGGGGGGGGGGGGGGGGGGGGGGGGGGGGGGGGGGGGGGGGGGGGGGGGGGGGGGGGGGGGGGGGGGGGGGGGGGGGGGGGGGGGGGGGGGGGGGGGGGGGGGGGGGGGGGGGGGGGGGGGGGGGGGGGGGGGGGGGGGGGGGGGGGGGGGGGGGGGGGGGGGGGGGGGGGGGGGGGGGGGGGGGGGGGGGGGGGGGGGGGGGGGGGGGGGGGGGGGGGGGGGGGGGGGGGGGGGGGGGGGGGGGGGGGGGGGGGGGGGGGGGGGGGGGGGGGGGGGGGGGGGGGGGGGGGGGGGGGGGGGGGGGGGGGGGGGGGGGGGGGGGGGGGGGGGGGGGGGGGGGGGGGGGGGGGGGGGGGGGGGGGGGGGGGGGGGGGGGGGGGGGGGGGGGGGGGGGGGGGGGGGGGGGGGGGGGGGGGGGGGGGGGGGGGGGGGGGGGGGGGGGGGGGGGGGGGGGGGGGGGGGGGGGGGGGGGGGGGGGGGGGGGGGGGGGGGGGGGGGGGGGGGGGGGGGGGGGGGGGGGGGGGGGGGGGGGGGGGGGGGGGGGGGGGGGGGGGGGGGGGGGGGGGGGGGGGGGGGGGGGGGGGGGGGGGGGGGGGGGGGGGGGGGGGGGGGGGGGGGGGGGGGGGGGGGGGGGGGGGGGGGGGGGGGGGGGGGGGGGGGGGGGGGGGGGGGGGGGGGGGGGGGGGGGGGGGGGGGGGGGGGGGGGGGGGGGGGGGGGGGGGGGGGGGGGGGGGGGGGGGGGGGGGGGGGGGGGGGGGGGGGGGGGGGGGGGGGGGGGGGGGGGGGGGGGGGGGGGGGGGGGGGGGGGGGGGGGGGGGGGGGGGGGGGGGGGGGGGGGGGGGGGGGGGGGGGGGGGGGGGGGGGGGGGGGGGGGGGGGGGGGGGGGGGGGGGGGGGGGGGGGGGGGGGGGGGGGGGGGGGGGGGGGGGGGGGGGGGGGGGGGGGGGGGGGGGGGGGGGGGGGGGGGGGGGGGGGGGGGGGGGGGGGGGGGGGGGGGGGGGGGGGGGGGGGGGGGGGGGGGGGGGGGGGGGGGGGGGGGGGGGGGGGGGGGGGGGGGGGGGGGGGGGGGGGGGGGGGGGGGGGGGGGGGGGGGGGGGGGGGGGGGGGGGGGGGGGGGGGGGGGGGGGGGGGGGGGGGGGGGGGGGGGGGGGGGGGGGGGGGGGGGGGGGGGGGGGGGGGGGGGGGGGGGGGGGGGGGGGGGGGGGGGGGGGGGGGGGGGGGGGGGGGGGGGGGGGGGGGGGGGGGGGGGGGGGGGGGGGGGGGGGGGGGGGGGGGGGGGGGGGGGGGGGGGGGGGGGGGGGGGGGGGGGGGGGGGGGGGGGGGGGGGGGGGGGGGGGGGGGGGGGGGGGGGGGGGGGGGGGGGGGGGGGGGGGGGGGGGGGGGGGGGGGGGGGGGGGGGGGGGGGGGGGGGGGGGGGGGGGGGGGGGGGGGGGGGGGGGGGGGGGGGGGGGGGGGGGGGGGGGGGGGGGGGGGGGGGGGGGGGGGGGGGGGGGGGGGGGGGGGGGGGGGGGGGGGGGGGGGGGGGGGGGGGGGGGGGGGGGGGGGGGGGGGGGGGGGGGGGGGGGGGGGGGGGGGGGGGGGGGGGGGGGGGGGGGGGGGGGGGGGGGGGGGGGGGGGGGGGGGGGGGGGGGGGGGGGGGGGGGGGGGGGGGGGGGGGGGGGGGGGGGGGGGGGGGGGGTGGAGCGATGTGGGTGAGAGGAAGACTTTGGGTCCTGACATCCTGTTGGAAGCAGAAGAAAAGGTCAAGATGGTTCGACGACGTCTTGAGACCGCCCAGAGTCGACAGAGGAGCTATGCGGACACTAGGAGACGAGACTTGGAGTTTCAGATTGGAGATCATATGTTCCTGAAAGTCTCGCCGTCCAGAGGGATTCGCCGTTTCAGAGTTCGTGGAAAGCTCAGTCCACGGTTCATTGGCCCGTTCGAGGTGTTAGAGCGAGTGGGGCCGGTAGCGTACAGGATTGCCCTACCACCGCGACTTTCTAGAGTCCACGATGTGTTTCATGTCTCGGCTCTGAGGAGATATGTGTTCGATCCCTCCCACGTGATTGACTTCACCCTACTTGAGTTGGCTGAGGACCTGCGGTACGAGGAGCGACCGGTGCAGATTCTTGCTCGTGAGACGAAAGAATTGCGCAACCGAGTCATACCGTACGTGAAAGTGCAGTGGAGTAATCACGAGGAGCGTGAGGCGACTTGGGAGCCGGAGACAGTGATGCGGGAATCCTATCCCTACCTTTTCGAACTGCCATCTTGAGGTATGAGTTTAAGTTTCGAGGATGAAACTTTTCGTAGGGGGGAAGGATGTAGTACCCCTGGGGCCTAACTGACGGAATGACTGCAGTATTCTAGACTGTTCGACACTTCTGGAGAAGGTCGAGACAAGTCGGAGTCGTTTCGGCGCCAAATAGACGCGAAAACGGACTCGGAGCACCAAGGTAAGCCAAAACTGAAGTTTTGGGCATTTGGACTTTAGGGCGCTCGGAAGTTGTGTTTTGGGCGCCCAGATGTTGAGTGCTCGTTTTCTGAAACTGCTAAATCATTTCGGATCCAGGATTGGGCGCCCGGAAAGTGAGTCCGGAAATCTACCTCGTGAGTATCGATCTGTTTGACACGTGTGAGGTGGTAGGTGAGTTCCGCCGGACCAGGATAGGGTGCACCGGACCGCGGGTGGAGAGTCCGAAGTTCTGGACTTGTGCTGACTTGAAGAACCGAGCGCCTACTTCTTGGGTTTTGGGCGCCCGAATGTTGAGTTTTCCTGCTGAAGAATAGGTTAGTTGCATTCTGTTCTTGAGGCCCATTGCACCGAAACCCTTTGTCTATAAAAGTTGTGGACGACCCCCCCTGAGGCTTTTTTCTCCCTTCTTCATGGTAGACCTTGGAGTTTGCATGGAACCCCTTCAACCTCTTCCAAATTCCATCAATTCCCATTGCAGACTTTGGATCCCTGCAGAACACTAGCGTCGACCTGTGGTGTTTCTGCTCGTGTGCTGTGAGGGAGAGTCCAAATCCCACGAAACTTAGTTTGTTGGATAGTGGACTCGTAGAGGAAGACGTGGGATCCTTCCAATTGCAATTTGGACAGGTATGTATGCTGCAGTTGCTGTTTTACTAGAACCCTTGTGTTCTTGAGCTGAAACTTGGGTTTTCCTTTGATCTATGGATCCAAATCTCTTGGGAGCTGATTTTTGAAGTGAAGACTGGTCCTTCCTCATCCCTTGCTGGTTTGGAGGTTCTTTCCACCTGAATTGTGGATTTAAAGGTGAGTTATAGCTCAGATTTTAAGTAATTAGCTTAAGTGCTGAATTTTTTGACCTTTGATGGATTTCTTGGATTTTTGAATTCAAATTTTTGTGAGAAGCCTTGGAGAGGATTTAGATTGTTCCATCACTGTATTTGAGTGGTTTGTGACCCTTTTCCGCTAGATTCGTTGGAATTCTAGAATTCATGCTAGAAGTGTTATATACTTAGTTGCTGGAATTTCTGGATGCAGTGCAGGAGGGTCCAGAAGTGGGTCCGAATCAGTGCGAGGACTTTTTGGACATCGAGTCGAACTCCGTTTTGGCTGAAATTTGGAGAGTTTGTTCTTGAGCCCCTGCTGGTGAGTTGGGTAAAGTTTCACTGCATTTGGACTTCGAATTTGAATTTTATCGCATATTGAATTCATGTTGGTCGTGCTGCCAGGCTGCAGTTCTGGGTTGATGTTCTGGGCGCCCAGAACTTGAGCAGGTGGATCCGAATCTTGAGTTGGCAGTTTTGAGCCTCAGCCGGTGTTGTTTGAGGCCTTCTACTCGACTCCTTGCCCTTGTTGGATAGCGTTTGAGGTGGGTTAATGTTACCGAAATCGTCGGATTTTCTCTTAAGTTGTAGAGAGTACAGCATGTTGTTTTATTATCTGTTTGATCATGTTAGTAGCTCGAATTCATGAATTTGCATGTGTTTATATAAAATCTGAATTTGGGGTATAAATTGATAATTTATAGACATGACTTTACATGCTGAACTGGGAATTGACTTAGGAGAAAACTCGTGAACATACAACCGTCACTTTTCGAACTATTATCAGATTTAGCTCTAGGAGCCGTTTCTGTTCTTATATCACCGCTGTTAGTGCGAGGTGGATACTTAGTTTGTTGTAGGACGAGTTTACGCTCGTGCTGAGATGTCGAGCTTGTATTTACAGCAGGGTTAGGCTGTTTTGTATTACCGGGTGCCGTCGGGGTTGACGGTGGGCCCAGATTCTTATTTTAGTATCTGTTGCATCAGATTGTGCCGTGGGCACGTGAGCCTTGGTTGTTAGACCGACTTGACCCTTTTATTTCGGTTTTAGCTTGTGTTTACCTGATTGAGCTGTCAGATTCGCAATTACACTTGGCTGGGTCGCCCCCACAAGTGCCACTCCGAAGTTGGACTTTTGTGCGTCGCAGTAGTCCCGGTTGGGTGCTGCTCTACACCGGAAACCCTCGTGGGTGAAGTACGGTGTAGCTTAGGGTACAGGCAGGACTAGTCTGTTGAGGTCCCGGTAGACTTGGGTCAGTTTGGGCAGTTTATTCATAGTGAGAGTTGCATTTACTCATGTGACTGTTATGCATAGTGGTAGGGTAGTGGCATTACAGCTGTAGAGTTTATTCCAGCTTACTTTATTGTTCTTTACCTACCAGCTATAATGTTAGTCTCGTAGACTTAGTGGGTGGACCGTTGAGGTCGGTAGTGGTACCCACTGAGGACTACTTCTTTTGATAGTAGTTTTCACACCCATTGTTGCCACCTTTTTCTTGCAGAGCCTTCATCTATTGCGGCTGTTGCTCTTGTTCCTGCAGATCGAGGTAAGGGAGTCGCGAGCTAAATCCATACCTGTCCCTGTTGTTATGATGGCTGATCCGTTGACCAAGCCGATATCTAGGGATATGTTCCAGACCCATATTAGCAGTTTGGGTCTTCGCAGGTTATGATGTATGGACGTTATTGATACTTTTGTATCTTACGCTTTCTTAGTGAAAATATGTTTTTCTCTTTTAAATGTGATTGCGTAATTGATACTAGTAGGCACATATTTCGATAAGTCATCAGGCTCAAATCAGCCCACTCACACGGGTGATCGCCCTGGCAGCTAGGTGGTGAGCAGGATGAGACTAAATAATCATATTAAACTTGAGTAGTTATAATATGATTGCTTTGTTCATATACGTTATGAATAAAGTGTTGATATAATTTAAAAGTCGCCTTAATTAGTTTAAGATGAGACTTTAAAGAGTTGGATATGAGAGTTTTTCTATGAAATTTCATATCGAGCCTGTATAGTACCCGAACCTAAGTGCTCAGGTCAGAGAGATGCCTTGAGTTGAGTGGTGGTTAGATATCTTAGTGGTACTTAGACCAAGGTTCATATGGCGTTTTAGAGCGTGACACGATCCATTGAGTGGGAGCTCCGCCATAGCATATATATCATACTATATGTGCTTGTCGACCAGTTAGTAGAGTGACATAAGTTCTTCCCTCTATGTCACTGTGTGAGTACTAACCCTTTTATGCCCTCGACTTAGAACTACGTTATGAAGTGGAGGTCCGAAGTAACTAACTTAGCGTGTATCTCAGGGTCATGAGAAACTACGATCTCACGGAGCATGTCTAGTAAAGTGCTTGGACCGATACAGATTAACGTGAGGGGCTGAGAAAGATGTTTTGTTAGCACACCATGCAAGTCTTGTGACTCATTGCCCGGACGGTTATCTCGGTTGTGTTACTTGAGATAATCATGAGTACGAGCATTGATTGTAGGGTCGAACCCTGTCATTACAGGAGTGTGATTTGTGATGCTTGATCCGGTATGTGTTGAAACGTCTAGGGCATAGACGAATTAAGTCAGTGATGTGCTATATTAGCTGGGTGGTAACTGTAAGATAGGGGGTGCCCAAGGATCTATCTAGAGTATATCTATCACCTAGAGGGGGGTGAATAGGTGTAACAACTAAAAACACAAATCTCAATGCAATAAAAATAATGCGGAAAATAAAATCAGCACACTGAGATTTACGTGGGAAACTCCACTTTGGAGAAAAACCCACGGGACCAACACGCGAAAAACAATCCACTAAGATTAAAGGATTACAAGGTGATTACCGACTCCATGGACTTAACCTCTCCTTCGTCTTCAGCGGATCTCGCGCACTCACGGCCGTCCACGCCTCACGTCTGAATCCACAGACGCCACGCCTCGAATCCACGAAGCCTTCACGATCCGAATCCACGAATCGCCTCGAATACGCCGAATCCACGACGCCTCGAACACGCCGAATCCACGACGCAAATTGGAACAGGAACTCAGGTTTACCTTGGTGATTCCTTGCTTAGAATTTCATTAAGAACCAGAGGGAAAAGTTCTAAGCAAGACGGAGATCAATTCGACATAAGAAATAGAAATTAAAACTATCTCGAATTGATCTCGGAGGCTATTTTGAGGAAAAAGGTTTAGAACGAAAATCCTAGCCTCTAGGGTTTCTCTTGTACGAATTCTGAGTTGTTCAAAGGTTAAGAGAACCCCCATAGGTTATTTATAGGTGTTGGAATCAAATAGAGTCGGATTAAATCAAAATATACCAAATCTGGCACTGTATACCGGTATACGTTGGAAGATACCGGAATGCGATGACGGAAACAGTTCCTACGCAGACGCATTCCGGTACTCCAACTTCAGTACCGGTATACTGCGTTTCAGTACCGGTACTAGCATAGGCATACCGGTATACTGCTCCGAAAACAGTTTTTTCAACTCCGGTTTTGAGGAACACCAGATTGGATTCCGGAATACATATGCATACCGGTATCAGATTAAGCATACCGGTATGTGACTCCGGAATTTCAATAAAAAGTTCCTAAAACTCATTTAATCCGATTTTAAAGATACACATGATTCCAATACCATAATTAACGATGAATCACCATATAAACGATAAAACTTACCTTCACGTCGTGATTCAACATGTGAGTCAATGGTTGTCAATGCTTGAAGTCTCGGATTCTTCAACAAGTTCACGAAGCACTCGACCTTCAAGACTCCGACTCAATAACTCACGAAATATGCCAATACAAAATCCGTAACAATCTCCCCCTTTGGCAATTTCGTGACAAAACCTAAAATACAAGTTCTACCCGAACCAAAATAAAAGAAATTCATTGCCATCACCACAACAATGAACTTCACGCGTGTATGATCCAAAACATAAAACCAAAATTACAAATGGTTCAACCTCCTAAGACAAACTCTATGACTTAGGACTTGGAGTCTTGAAGTCTTAAAACAAATCCTGCAAAAACAACTTCAGACACACACAGGTAGAGACAAGTTGAACAAGTTAAGTTAGTAAAATGTTATGTCAAATGTTATGTCATCATCTCTTCCCCTTTTTGTCATCTCTCCCCCTCAATATAGTTCTCTCCCCCTAACTATAGGTCACTATAACTCTCTCTCCCTTAGTATGATCCTCTCCCCCTTTTTGTCAAAAATTGCCAAACAAAAACAGAAAGAGATAACAATAACAATAACTAAGCAAGTAGAGTTAGTCCAGAGAAACAAGTCCAAAATAGAGAGGAAATAGCAAAACAGATAACTAAGACAAGCAGGAAATAGCAGAAAAGTGAAAACACGATAAGAGATAGAACACGTCACTCTCCGTCGTCACTATCGTTGTCTTCTTCACCTTCAGTGCCCGGAAGGTGCTGCTCAAAAGAGGAAGGAGCAGGTGGATGTGAAGTACTAGGACCTGCACCACCGGCAACGTCATCATGACGACAAGTAAGAATCTCTAAAATTTTCTTCACACCGTCCTCGACATTCTTAATTCTGTCCTCCAGTGCTCGGAAGCCCCGCTCAACTCTCTTCTTGAAAGATCGTAATTCATGACGAAGAGAGACCTCGGTAGCTGCTCCCCCTGAGCTAGAGGACCCACCACGCTCAACAGGACGGGGCGCGGTACTAGGAGTAGTAGTAGAGTACCCTTTAACATGTTGATACGTCTTCAAAGTGCTGACCGACTTAGCCAAGGTAACTCCATCAATAGGTCCTAAGCCATAGTCATACTTGTTACAAGATGTATCTACTCCATGTGCTTCCAAAAGACGTGTGATCAGAATAGGAAATGGTAAAAGCTCACGACGTCCAGAAGCATGAATAACTGTAGCCATACGCTGCCACATCAGAAAAGGGATGTTGATGTTAAGTCCCACCGCATACTCCGGATGACCAAGTAAAAAGAGAAGCACTAAACGGTCCCACTGGATGCGTTTTGTGCCAACTGTCGGCACAATATTGTAGCAGACGATTAACGAAAGAATGTGATATTCGGGCTTTAATTCTCTTGATTCCACAAACAGACGGTTTGTATATGTGCCCGGTTTGCATAAGGCAGCTGTCATGATCTCCCAATGCGACGACGGTTGAATATGCCCTTGAGTATATGATAACCCCGTGGTACTCACATTTAAACCAAAAATCTCTCCAACAGTGTAAGGAGTGACCACCACGCGTACACCTCGAACCGTAGTCTCAAATTGATAATTTCCCGTTTCAGAGTCTTCATAAGTAACTCGCCCATGCAGATAAAATTCTCTAATCAATTCCACGCAAAATGGGGCACGAACAGGAAGACGACCGACTGGTTCGATCGGAGCTCGTTGAAGTAATTGAGCGAAGTCTGGAACTTCACGTGACAGCTCGCCGAAATTCACATTGCGCTCCGCATGACAAGCCTTGCCTGCATAAGCCGATTGCCGAGTAGAGGAAACACCTCTAGTATCTGCTCCTCGTTTTGTACGTCGTTCAGTTGTACTCGGTTCTCGAATGACCGGTCCACCGGTGCTCCGACGAGGTGGAGAAGAAGCTCTCCCCCTACGAGTAGAGCCCTCAGGAGCTTTACCCTTGCCGCGATCAGTTTGCTCTTCAGGAGCATATTCCGAGCCCTCCGACTCGGTGCTCGATGAGTCCTCCTCTACACGTGTCCTCTTGGTGACACTTTGCTTGCCACGACCACGACCACGACCACCACCGGCAGCCATCATCATCACAAGCACAAGAATAATGGAAAAAGCCATTTTTCCTATGCAACAAAGCACATGAAAAATGAATATCAAGATCACATTGTTATGAAACTTCTAATGAGCTTATCAATCATTAAGACATGCATCAAAACATCATATCCATAAGTTTCATGAGGTTTTATTCATCAACAAAAATTATTCTAGCAAAAACCCTAAAAATACCCCAAAACATGCATTAGAACAAAGATCAAAGAGAAATAACATGTTATTCTCGGATCTAAGTGTATAGGAATGAAGCTTGCATGTATCTAAACTTATTTCAAGCATAAACCCTCAAGAAATTTCAGTAAAAACAGAGATCAATCGTCAACCCAACAAAAACATGTAAAAATAGTTAAAAACTAGGGTTTCGGGAAAGAAAGTAGATCCATGAAGATAAACTTACAAATCCAAAGTGAAAACCACAGATCTGGAGGAGATTCACGTCAGGGAACTCTTAGAGAGAGAAAGAGGGAGTTTTTAAAACGTTTGGATGTGTTTTCGAAAAACAAAATACCGGAATATAATGACATTCCGCAGGCGCATACCGGTATGCGATACCGTATACCGGTATGCAATGGAAATTTTCGAAAAACAGGTCTCGGTTTGAAAAACAGAAAACCATGGTATACCGGTATTCCATTTACATATACCGGTATACAGAGAGAAAAAATACAGTGTATGCCCCTTTTTATGAAAAATTCACATGTAGAATATTCATCCCTTAATAATTTCACGAAAATTAAATATTTTAATCCAAAATTATCATGATGCAAATACAATAGTGTAAAATTTTCATTAATCATATATAAATAAAAAACAAGTCATCACTAATAATCTGTAGACTTAAAATCTATCAAGATGTAACCAGTTTATGAAGATGACTTAAGAAATTCATCAAAAAGACAATTATTTGTCGCACAAACGTTCAAATTGTGAGATAAACTTTAATCACCGGGGGTGGCTCTTTGAGCATCTTACTTGCATGAGGATCACCTTATGACTCCAAAAAAAAACTTATTTCCATTGCACGCTTTTGCAATTATATATATTTTTTTTTCGGATATGCCAATCAATTCATGTGGTAGCTGCACACACTAACCGGACGACCGGGGTGGTAGCTCTTTCCTCCATGTGGTGGTAGTTTTCACACTCCTTTTAAAGGATGTAACTCTTTCCACATCTTACAAGCATTATTTATAATATAATAATCCCCCTTATTTAGCAATCTCTTAATTGAAAATACATGTGACAAATTAGAGTCTATAAGAGAATGACTATCCATCAAATTCAACACTCACAACCGAGATAGATTAAGCTTCTAGAGATTATACATGATTACCCAAATTTGATGAATATAAAATTATAAAATCTCACAATATAGTATTCCAAAAATAATAACGATGGAGTAAAATCGATAATTAACGTGAGATTAAAAAGAAAGTGAATGAATGTGAATCAACACATATCTAAGGCACAGATTAATGTAGAAAGTAAAAACATAAGTCGACACAGTCTTAAAGCATTAAAATAACAAAAGCAAGTAACGAAAGGCAATGATCAAATAAGATATGCAATAAATATGGATCAATGCAATATTTCTAATATATTAATGCTTAAGACAAGGAAAGATATCACCTTTCCGAACCCAAACTTGTAGGATTCTCGGTTGGCTTGGTTTATTAGAATGAAGCTCCGCTCTCTTCGGCTTTTGTGCAACCCTTGGTTTGCGCATAGAATTTTCTTTTTGTTGTGGCTTAGACATTAGGTTGATCTTTGCATTTTGACCCGTTTGAATTTTCTTTTGAGTCATTGGGAGTTGTCGGATTGTTGAAGATGCCATTTTCTTTTCTCTTTTAGGACAAAACCTTTTAATGTGTCCTTGAATCCCACATCTATGGCATACAATTTCTTGTACTTTGGATGGAGTTTTAGATGCTGAAATTCCACTCCTTTTAACATGAGTTCTTACATATCCGACTCCAATTTTATCCGTTTGACCAAGTCCAAGCATGTTATCAAGTTTCTTTGATCCGGAGGAGAATTTTTGAATATCGGATTTAAGTTGATGGACTTGTTTGGTCAAAACTTGGTTGGAAGCAAAAATTTCCTTGTATTGTAGTTCGAGAAACCCAACCTTTTCTTGATTCGCTTTGATCGATACCTCCGCTTGAACTAGCTTCTCTTGGAGGATTTTATTACTTGTTAGCATTTGATCTTTTTCCTCCGCAAGAGCTTTAGTAGACTTTTGCAATTCATTGTTTTCTCCTTCAAGCTCAAGTAGTCGTCTCCTTAGCTTCTTGTTTAGCTTAGCCATCTTTTTCGATTCAATTAGAAGTTGGTTGTAGGCATCGGCTAAACCTTCATCATCGGACTCCCCCTCGCTAGTGCCATTTTCGCTCGATGTTTCATGCACAGAAGAAGAAGCAGAGGGGTTAGCAACAACAGATGATAAACAAAAAACAGAGGGAGAAGAAGAAACATGTGAACATAAAGCAGTAGCATCATTGTGTGTTCTTCTTCATTAGAACTCGAATCGTTTGAGGTAGAATCATCCCAAGTTTTAGCTTGTAAGGCCTTCTTATCATAGGATTTCTTCGAGGGACAAACTGTGGCGATATGACCATATCCTCGGCATTTGTAGCATCGGATTTCCCCTACGAGTTCATCCGATTCTTTAGAAGACTTTCCAAGCTTCTTTTCTTTAGAATATTTAGAATGAGAAGATCCGTTAAAAGAAGGCTTTCGATTTGAGGATGAAGCTTGAATGTTGTGATTCTTCCTAAACTTCCGACGAAACTTCTTAGTAAGAAGTGCCATTTGTCGTTCGAAATTTTCAATAGAAACTTCATCGTCGGAGTCTGTATCCTCGTCTTCCTCCTTTGTAGTATTGAGTGCGGCACCTGTACTTTTCGAGAAAGACTTGGAAGAAGATTGATTAGTAGGAAAAGTCATTTCATAAGTTTGTAAAGCACCTACTAATTCATCAACTTTCATATCATCCGGATGATTGATAGTTTCAATAGCCGCGACTTTCGCTCTAAAGCGCTCCGGAAGTGTTCGAAGGATTTTTCTCACGACTTTAGAATCCGGAATTTTCTCTCCCAAGTTAGCACATGTATTAATGATATCTTGGAGTCTAGTAAAATAATCAATAAACGATTCATGCTCCTCCATGCGTATAGAATCAAATTGACTCGTAAGCATTTGAAGCTTTTGTATTTTTACTAGACTTGTACCCTCATGTGTAACTCGTAGAGTATCCCAAATTTCTTTAGCCGTTTCACACGCTGAAACACGTGTAAACTCAGTTTGAGATAAGGCATTAAATAGCGCATTAATACCCTTACCATTAAAAGAAGATAAATCAATTTCATCCTTCGACCACTTATTCCGTGGCTTAGGTACAGTCGCGGTATCAACCACTTCGGTTGGATGTGTCCACCCGACTTCAATGGTTTGCCATACACGCTCATCAATTGCGATGAGGAAGGCTCTCATCCGGACTTTCCAATAGGCGTAATTGGTTCCATCAAAATATGGTGGCCTAAAGATGTTACCTCCTTCACCCATTAAGATAGATAAGGCCTAGATCCCGCTCTGATACCAATTGTAAGATAGGGGGTGCCCAAGGATCTATCTAGAGTATATCTATCACCTAGAGGGGGGTGAATAGGTGTAACAACTAAAAACACAAATCTCAATGCAATAAAAATAATGCGGAAAATAAAATCAGCACACTGAGATTTACGTGGGAAACTCCACTTTGGAGAAAAACCCACGGGACCAACACGCGAAAAACAATCCACTAAGATTAAAGGATTACAAGGTGATTACCGACTCCATGGACTTAACCTCTCCTTCGTCTTCAGCGGATCTCGCGCACTCACGGCCGTCCACGCCTCACGTCTGAATCCACAGACGCCACGCCTCGAATCCACGAAGCCTTCACGATCCGAATCCACGAATCGCCTCGAATACGCCGAATCCACGACGCCTCGAACACGCCGAATCCACGACGCAAATTGGAACAGGAACTCAGGTTTACCTTGGTGATTCCTTGCTTAGAATTTCATTAAGAACCAGAGGGAAAAGTTCTAAGCAAGACGGAGATCAATTCGACATATGAAATAGAAATTAAAACTATCTCAAATTGATCTCGGAGGCTATTTTGAGGAAAAAGATTTAGAACGAAAATCCTAGCCTCTAGGGTTTCTCTTGTACGAATTCTGAGTTGTTCAAAGGTTAAGAGAACCCCCATAGGTTATTTATAGGTGTTGGAATCAAATAGAGTCGGATTAAATCAAAATATACCAAATCTGGCACTGTATACCGGTATACGTTGGCAGATACCGGAATGCGATGACGGAAACAGTTCCTACGTAGACGCATTTCGGTACTCCAACTTCAGTACCGGTATACTGCGTTTCAGTACCGGTACTAGCATAGGCATACCGGTATACTGCTCCGAAAACAGTTTTTTCAACTCCGGTTTTGAGGAACACCAGATTGGATTCCGGAATACATATGCATACCGGTATCAGATTAAGCATACCGGTATGTGACTCCGGAATTTCAATAAAAAGTTCCTAAAACTCATTTAATCCGATTTTAAAGATACACATGATTCCAATACCATAATTAACGATGAATCACCATATAAACGATAAAACTTACCTTCACGTCGTGATTCAACATGTGAGTCAATGGTTGTCAATGCTTGAAGTCTCGGATTCTTCAACAAGTTCACGAAGCACTCGACCTTCAAGACTCCGACTCAATAACTCACGAAATATGCCAATACAAAATCCGTAACAGTAACTTAATATAGCACTCCTGCATTGTGTTCTATTTCGTCAGGTCGCACGCTCCATTATCCGTATGAAGAGTAAAATGCATGAGAGAGAATTGGCTAATGTGGCCAAGTGGGAGATTGTTGCCATGTGGTGTGTCCACATTGGCGGGTTATAATTTAACCCGATTCACATAAGATGTGGGTCATGATTTATCCTAATGAGTTTAGGATAAGAATAAATTACATGTTTCTTATCAGTTAAGAAACATATCTTCTTAACAGATATATTCATCCTTATCTCTATTTGAGATTCAGGATATTTTAAAGGGTTCTAATAATCTATAAATACGACCCCATTCTCTCAGATTTGGGTGTTCGAGACAGAGCCAGAAAATAGGATTTTCTCCCTTCTTCTCTCCATTCTTTCTCTCTGGGATTTCCACCTACGTTCCCGAAATTTGGGAGTGTGGATATAGAAGAGGACTCTGGTAGCTCTCTTCGATTTGCATCCGTCATATTCGACTTGCATCCGATGCATCCCATCCGTGACGCAAGGCGTAGGCGTGGGAGAAGGTGAGATATGTGGGAGATCTAGAACCATCAACACTAGGACGATCCCGAAGGCTAATAAAACAAGCAACCCGATCCGATTTCGGTACCTGGATATGTTGGCTATCCAGTTTGTAAGTTTCCGCTGCCCTCTAAATTCCTACATATTCCAAGCATCCTCTTCCCTTGAATCAACTGCTATAGAAGAAACTGTGGGAATAAGCCCCGCTAGTGAATCAACTAGTATAAAAGAAGCAGCTATGTTTGCATTAGCGGACTGATCATAAGTCCTACAAGGGATTGGGGTTTTTCTTCTCACGTTCTGATAGTTATCTTTTTCTGATCAAGCAAGGAGATGGAGTCTCAAATCTTGTCTACAAGTAAGATAGGGATCGGATTGAATCCTTTCTCTTATTTGAGATAGAAGGACAGACCTCTACTTTGACTTTCCTATGGAAGAGAGAATAGCAAGAAATAAGGTTCTTATTCTAGCCGCCTATCTCTATTCGGTCTCGTTGGCAAGGTTCTCATCCCTGGCCTTTCTTATCTTAATTACGTAGTTTCGGCTGTTTAGAAAATTGGAATTCTTTTAGAAGAACGAGTTCATCAATTCAAATCAAATCGAGCAACATATCACCAACAAGATCCGATCTTTTCAAACACCTAATCACCAAATCACCCAAAAACTATCGAATCGAATTAACCACGAAAACAAAACAAATCCACGGCGACCGATGAGCAAGAAGGAGAGAAACCAACCTTCGCGGTGAAATCGTGGACCGAGGTCGCGGATGCGCTGGCTATGGAGGCCTCGAAGCGAACTGGGCAAAGAGAAGGGCCTTTCGAAGGGATCAAAAGTGCTTTTGGGGAACGCAAAGGGGAAAAGGAGAAGGGTGTTTTCGGGAGATGGAGGAGAGATGCAGAGGAGACGCTTCTTCGTATTATTAAACTCCCGAGCAAGCGAGAGGAGCAGCGAGAGAGAGCGATGCGAGAAGAGGAGAGCGCGTTTGTGGAATTGGGGATCCTCGAATTTGCTAGTTATAGATTGAAAAAAAATTAAAAAAAAAGAAATTGGGTGGGGTTTTTTAGAGTCGATTGAAGTGTGAACGGAGTAAAGGGAAAATGATACGACAATGCATTTGGAATTTGACTTTTTTGAGACTTTTTTTGTAACAATGCGATATTGTTCATGTGGTATGTGATAACCTACAATTTTACCAAAATTAATCTATGCAATCTTGTGAGAGTAATGAGCAATAACCCATCAATTTTTATTTAAATAGAATATTATTTCCAATTTCACAGGATATGATTGATTAATTAATCTTTTCAAATCTAATGTCGGTTCACTGGAACCATAAAAACCCATACCTAGAATTCCTTTAAGGAAAAAATGGAGGTCCAATTGTTCTCACTGGATAATGGGTTATTTGTATTCAACTTCATTCTTTTGTAAGACCGTTGGAGAATAATGGAGGGAGGACCATGTTTTTGAATGGGAGGATGTTAGCTTCGTGGTCCTGTTTCAGTCCCGGATGCAGTCCCTTCACCACCTTCTTCCTTGACCTCGACTGATTCTTCCTCTCCAAACTCACCTTCTTCTCCAGGCTGGTAGTACTACTGATGTTGCTACTACTGCTACTCAGAAATGCCTTCCCGAAATTTGATGGAGCGCAAATATGTAAAATTTTATTGGGCCAGGCCCTAAGTTGGTGGACGGTAATTGCAAACAAAATAGACCAAAACATTTGCTGGTGTTTGCCAATATCCGAGCCGTGAAAATTCTTGTGTGCATGATGTGCCATTTCCTCTGGAGTGGACCGGAGCTACTGAAAAAAATGCACGCGGTGAGATAGGAACTCGTTTGCAGACCAAAAACAGAAGGCTGTTTGGGAATTAGAATTTCGAAAGACTAGAAGACTGCCATTATTCCATGCCATCCAAGGGACCTTTTCCTACTCCGAAAAAGTCAAATCGACACTTTCATTTTCACAGGAATTTTGGCAGGAGAGGGGGGAGGCTCTTGCGGAAGCTCTGCCCGCCCTTCTCTATTTTGAGGGATCCATTATATTGATGATTCTAGGCTTCCCGGACTTGTAACAGACGGCTAGGAATACAAAGAGGAAAAGTAGTCTCTGTCGTAGCAGATCCTTCTTTTTCCGCTGAGTAAAAGCAAAAACTCAAAGAAGAAGAACAAAGGCAAAGGTATGAGCTCCCTTAACTCTGAAACTACCAAATAGAAGGGGGTCAAGACAAGAAGCATAAAGGAGAACCTCAGTAAGGAGGAGTGCAAAAGTAGTTGAATAGTACCTGGGAGTTGTTTCAATTGAAAGCCATGACTAGCAATTTCATCAGTAAGCACTGTGAACAGAATAAACGCGGTAGACTGAACACCAATACAATCAGATTTTGGAATCTCACAATATTGAAACTAAAAGCTGCCGAACTTCAAGCGAAGTTCACTGTGGAGAAGTTCACGTTCACAGAATAGAAGTTCAAAAAATTACTTTACCGAGAGAAAGGAATTGCTTTCCTCTTTCCTGGAATATGTAAAGAGGCATGCAATGAGAGATTTCCTTCAAAGGGGGTATCTTATGGAGAACAAGAGAATTCTATAGAAAAAAGGGATGGATTATCCATCCACTCTCGGCCCTAATCATCTGCTTGTATTTGTACAACGTACCACTATGAGAAAGTGTTGCAACACTAACATTCAATCACACAAACAGTATTCATAATGCAGATGCTCACGATAATCAATCAGCTAGCTATCCTTGAGATGATGCATGCTCTAAGCACTCCTTAGGCGAAGGATGATGCAAGTGCGCATTCCAACAATCAATTCTATCATTTGCAAGTGTTTCCCACCCGGAAACTTCATTTTGAAATACTAAGAATCGATAAAGTTGTTAAGTCATTTGGAAACAGTCTCCCACACGGAAACTCATTCTTTTAAAAGCTGGCTACCTCAAGGGGTAGAAAACCACATATCATAAAACCGAAATTACGATATCACCGGAAATCCCAATAGCATCACTATTCAAAATACTTGCAAACAAATGATTATCCATAACAAAGGAATATTTATAAACCGACAATCACAAAAGCAGATAACTGAACCACAATTTTCTAACTTATTAACAATAAAAGGAACGGGTCAGAGTCAAAGTAACCGTAACCGATGTCGACAGATCGGGACCTCTAGAGCTCGCTAGCTACCATGTCTCACGCACCGTCACGACACCCACCACCGAGATCACCTGAAGGGGGGGGGGGGGTGGGGACAAACAAGGGTCTCCCAGTGGGTACCGCAAGCCGACGAGGGCGAGTCTACTCACTGGCGAGAGGAATACAACAAAGATAGATAGATACTCATGTACTAGCGGATAAAGAAATATGGATATGAACAATAGTAAGCACCTACCGCTACTGTAAACAATAAACATATGCATCAACTGTATGAAAAACTAATATCCAAACACCTCGCCATATTGGTCTAAAGACCGCAGGCAATGCCACAGTATGCTCACCCACCGGCACAAAACCCCAGCTAGCACCTTGCAGGGGCTCACGGGTTGAGAAAACGACCACTTTTTCGAAAAAGAACACCCACACGGTGGCCAAACCACTGGTGTATGTGATATGCTACATGAGCTGTGACGATCGACGCGAAATGCTCAACAGTCAATAAGACGGCAAAAAGCCGAGAGTAAGTCAATAACCAACACCTGTCCAAATAGATCACCAAATCGGCGAACCGACCAACACCGACCAATCAGGTCCCACAGATAGAGATCATGCAATAAATCCAACACCACTCTACTACTAATATGTGAAAGAGCAGAAGTAGAGTAAATAAACCGAAAGTTTAGTGGTGTAATGCTCATCAATAGTATGCAGAAGCAACGAAAAAGAGTAAGGGAAGGATATCACCGAGCTAGCACCACTGTACTAACTCCGGATCAAAGCACCCACCTGTAATCGTAGTAGTGTCTAACACCCAAGGCACGCTGGGACGTTGACTGAACCTACGAAAGACCCACCAAGTCAAGGTCTACTAAGTCGACTCCAAAACACTAAACACACAACTCCGGAACCGCCGAAAGTTTCAAAAAGTCCACCGAAACAGTCCTGATCTCAACAAAGTGTTTTGAAGAGTACCGTTGTACCGTTCAGTACTCGCTATCCCGAAACGCACCAAGATAGGTGTTCGGACAAGAAACACAAGCCCAAAGAACATTGATATGCAATAACGCACTTAATGCTATTCCGGGTTCCCGAAAATACCGTTTTCGGGACCGAAACTGTAGTGTACTGAATTTCTATACACTTCTCCAAACTTTGGCCAAATTGGGCAAAGTTTATTGATTAAGTAAAAAAATGGTATTTTTATGGGAGGTTAAGTTGCAATTGTGTTGGGACTTATGGATAAGCTTTAACCCACTTCCCCACTCATTTCTTTTCTACTCACACAAGAGAAAAGATTCTCTTTCCACTCATTTCTCTCCCACTCACATAAGAGACAAAACTCATTACTCTCCTACTCATTTCTCTCCCACTCACATAAGAGACAAAAGTGACATAAGAGACAAAACTCATTTCTCTTCCCCTCTCATTCTCTTCCACCCTCACAAGAGAACATACCAAAACACCTCTCTCTCTCTTAAAAACCTATTTTCTCTCACTTCCTCCCTTCTCTATCTAGAGTTCTCTCCAAGGAGTGAAGGTTGAAGGAGAAGACTTGCTTGGAGGTGAAGCAAGCTTCTTGTGCAAGGGAAGCTTGAGGAGAACAAGGTGTTTGAGATAAGGTCTTAGAGTTTTGGATTAGGGTTTGGTCTCTTTTGTTGCTATTTTGGAAACCCTATGAGATCCTAGCCTAGGATAAACAAGACACACCAAGAAATTTTGGTGTTCTTGAAGAAATGTAAAATCCTAGGGCTAAATTTGAGAGTTTTGTAGAAATAGAGTTTTTAGTGAAATTGATCTCTTGTTTCCCTAGTTGAAGGGTAAATCGACGCGAGGGATAACTCAAATTTGGAGTTCAACGAGCCTACGGTGTTCGATTTAGAGAAATTGCCGATTTTGTTCGTTAGCCTTGGGTCGAGCTAAATCGGCAAGTATATAGTTTATTGGGGATGGACAGAGAAAATAAGAAGGAAGGAGGTACAAGAAGAAAAAAAAGATAGAGGGAGTGATTGTGGGGGCCATAGGGAAAAGAGATAGAGAAGGACTGGGCATGTGGTGGAGGTGCCTTGTAGTAGAAGAAAGGGAGGAGAGGAGAGAGAGGTAGTGTAGGAAAGTAGGTGGAAACAACTGCATCAGCTTGATCGGTTAACCAAACCCCTTTATGCGGTTGACAGTTAGGGAAAATTGAACTGTGCCCGGATCGGCAATCAATATTGATGGTACTTGATAGTGGCTAAACCCAATTTCTAACCAAAAAGGAATTCTAACAGTTGATCAAGGTTGTTAACTCAAAAAGAATAAAATTTAAAGGATTAAATAATTTAAAACTTGAATATAAATATACAGGTGGGGGGATTACAGCTCGTGTATCCAAGCTATCGAAATCGGACGGTGTAGATGTATCCCCCCACTAATGATTGTGTGTGATATTGCCCAGTGCGCATGAATTTCTTGCACATTAGGCTGTAGATAAACTAGAACTCTGTTTCGGTAGCTCCTTGCAACACTAATTTTTAAACATCTGACCAAGTTCTATTTTTCTAACCACCTGAACCAACTACTTTTAACGAAAAATTTAAATTTAGATTCTATATACTTAATCTCTTGGAATATAAAACTTTTTAAGAATTTTAATTTTTTTATCTCTAAGTTCCATAATTTTTAGCTAAATTAGCTTAGAATTCTCAAATTTTGATGTAAAACTAGCTTGGTCTACTATCGAGGACCACCAATGTTGATTACCGAATAGGAAATAATAGACTAGATAGTTAAATGCTAGGAAAGGCTCAATCTACCACCCGAGCTAAGGTAGTTGCTTCCACCTACCACCCTTCACTACCTTTCTTCTCTCTTTCCTTCTATGCGCTGCAAGAAACTCTTTTCTCGTACCCTTCTCCTCTCACCATTTCTCCTCTATTTCTCCTTATCAACACTACCCTCTATACTTTCTCTCTTCCCTTTCTTCTGTTGGCTATTTATTATTGTCTAAAATATGTCCAAGTTTCTGCCCCTGACAATAGGCCTAGAAGACTAATAAGTTGAGTTGGGTGAGCCTAATAAAGTGAGTGGGGTTGTGGTCTACAATAGACCTAACGGTACGAGGCCTAATAATAGATCTAACGTCTAAATGAGTTGAGTCAGGTCGAAACCCATGAGCATTGCGGCTGAGCTCTTAAGTGCGAGATGTAACACACTGAACTTCAGCAAATCGCGGAGTTTTGGTGTGAGAATAGTGTTCTATACTATTCTTGAGGTTTTGGCTTAGTTATGAGAGCTTAGGATGGTTTTCGAGGCTTAAGTAGCGCGAAAACGGACTTCGGAGATCAAAATCTGCAAAATTGCAGTTTTTGTGTTGAGTTCTGATACTGAAATGAGGTACCGAAACTCAGTTGAGAGCAGGATTGTATAGCTCTTAGATTTTGCGAAACTCGATTGAGTACCGATACTGATTCAAGTTGTAGTGTACCGATCTTCTACAATTGTGGAGTTCTGGTGGAAAGTAGCGCGAAAAGGCTATGTGAATGGCTTCAGCAAGGTTTGGGGCTTATTCGAGTGTTTTCGGCGCAAATTGGGCGCGAAAACGGACTTCGAAAAGTTAAGTCTGCCAAACTTGCAGATTTTGTATTCAGTATCGGTACTGGGATTTAGTACCGGTACGCAATACCAAATGGAGAGGAACCAACTCTCGGGTTCTGCGGAATCGAGTATTGAATACCGGTATGGATTTGTTTAGTTCCGGTACTGATTTATGAGATACCGGAATGCAGTGGAAGACCTGAAAATCTAACCTTCGGTTTCTACGGAATCGTATGCGGGATACCGAAATTAGGGTTTCGAATCCGAGGTGAGTCCTTGGATTTGGTAGTTAGGGTTTCGAATTTGGGCTAAGAAATGAGATTTTGGAGACCCCTTGACTAATCTGAACTACAAATTGTAGGGATTAGTATATGATTTTTTGGTTTTGCCATTATTTTTGGAAATCCTAGGTTGAAAGAGGGATTCTCTTGTGGAGGGTTTTAAAAATATTTTAACCCTTTAGAACCCTAGTTGGAGGTTAGTAAAATATGTGGGACAACTCGATTTCGAGTGATTCCAAGAGATAAAATTGTTTTGAGTTCGACTCGGAGTAATGAATCCTCCATGTATGATAGGGCAAGGAGTTTGAAGACTAAGCTTGAGGCCAAGGAAAAGAGCCTAATTGTAAGTGTCTACAAGCAATTAGGGAGCTTTGTGAGGTGGGTTTGTGTTGCACCGAAGTGATTAGGTCAGTTCCATGTCTAGGATAAAATAACCATAATGATAATGGTAGTTGCATGTTACCTTAGTGTTTAATTAATTATGCATGTTGGCATAAGTGACTTGTGAAGTGAAATGGAGCAATGTGCTCATTTTGCATGTAAGTAGAATTATGTGTTTTATACTTACACATCATGAAGGAATATTTGCATGTATGAAAACCTTGTATGCCTAAGTGATTAACATGTAGATAAACAAGTACATGCATGAATTATTAAAATAGTGACATCATGATTCGTGGAACATGATTAGTTATGGGACAACTTAGTACAATTATGTTCCAAAGCATGAGTATAAAGTGGATAATTCTCTAGTAATCTAAGAGAATGGGAATTGTGAACTTAGAAAGCCTTTGTTGAACATAGGTTGACAATGATGATATGAACCTAGTGTTGTTGAACATAGGTTGACAATGATGATATGAACCTAGTGTTGTTGAACATAGGTTGACAATGATGATATGAACCTAGTGTTGTTGAACATAGGTTGACAATGATGATGTGAAACCTAGTGTCATTGAACATAGGTTGGAAATGATGACATGAAACCTAGAATTGTGAAACTTAGATAAGGAAAGTGAACAAGTGGACTTGTTAAACCCTATGAACCCATGAAAGAAAACTTGCATGTTGCTGGAATGTAAGTAATTGGTTAAAGCAGCGATTCTGCTAGTATGTATATGACAGGTGGGTCATTGATGAGCATCTAGACTTTGATGCATTGTGCATGTGACTAAAGCTTGCAAGGGCCGAATGAGCTCAATTAGCAGTTGCTCGTGGGAGTCGCTCTCCCAGGGCATTGGTCCTCCGGAGGTATAACCAAGCGAGAGTCCTCGCTTTGCTATTTTGAGAGCTGATTGGGTGATGGATGCGATGCACAACCAATTCACTTAAAGCGTACAGATACAGCGCCCACGGGTCTCGATTGTGACTCGGCCCCACCAGCCTCACGCCACTTCGAAGATGACTCGGCCCACCCAGCCTCACGCCATTTCGAACATGACTCGGCCCAACATGGCCTCCCGCCACAGGGCAGGATGCTGGCCCATTTAAGCCAACAATCCCCCCTCCAGCACCTGCACACATTCGCAGCATGCGGGAATCGAACCCGTGACCTCTGGCTCTAATACCACTTGTCGGATCGTTGGCGCTAACAATTAATCCCAAAAGCTCGAGCTGTCAGAAATACGCAACCAATTCACTTAAAGCGTACAGATACAGCGCCCATGGGTCTCGATTGTGACTCGGCCCCTGTAATACTTGGCATTTCGACGAGTTTCTGGACTTGGAGGGGTTTCGGGCTTGAGACATTTCGGGCGCCCGGAACTTGTGAAGTGGACGCCCGAATGTTTCGGAGTGTGAATTCTGGTTGAGAGAGGTAGCCTTTTTAGGCCATGTCCTCTTTGGAATACCCACACAGTCCTAGTCATTGACAATGCACCGGACAGCTTGTAAAAGCTTTAGTTACTATGTTTTATGGACTACTTCTTATCAAATCTGTATGACCCACTCAACTCCTTTTGGTATCTATTTGACCCCCCCCCATCGCCAAGGCCGACTATTGTTACGACCCGCCGCCCTCCTCAGGGACCCTCCCCACAAACAGTGTCCCTCGTCCGGACGGCCCGGCGCATCTGCGTACTCGCCGCGCCTCCCCCCCGCCTATTTGCCGGGAAGGACCGTCCGGCTGACATCGACCGTTTTTGGAGGCCGCCAGAGCTGTCCCCCAAATGGCCTTGATGGCTAGTACCCTATCCGGGGGACCCCCCCGGACTTCTAACCCACCCCCTATTTTTTGGATCTAATCCTCCCAGAGACGATTTTTTTGGCCGTGGGGCGGAACCCCGATTAGTGGCGTGGAGTTAGAGGGACCTGCTGGGCTGTTTGTATGCCACGTAACCACGGATGATAGGGGTAGACATTCATAGGTATGGTGTGCTTCTCAACCGAGTCTCCCCCTTAATGTTTTGCCCCCATCACCATCGATACCTGAGTGACCCCCCCATAAGCTGCCTTAGCAATCAACCCAATCCTAATGGACGTTTGATTTTATGAATGAAACACCCCCCACTTGTTTTTACATTAAAGGTCGGGATTTGATCTATGCATTGTAATAGTCATAGGCGACCTAACTGATAAGTCATGAACTACTCTTGTTGAATTGATTATGAGCAAATTTTGATCCCAGCAACTGTACAAGAACCATACCAACCCCACACTAACCTCTCACATTGTAAACTGTCCTATCGCGTTCACGTGTACGGGTGGCAAGGACTCTCTCTGTTTTTAATCTTTGTTGAGCGTGGGGTCGCCGGAATCTTCTGGGAGTTTCTCTTTTTATTCGCTACAGTCAACAAATCAAGATTAACATTTGGCCGAGGTCACTAGCGAACCGGGCCTTGATTAGGATTTTGGAGCAAGGGCAATTGCATTCGCCAACTCTCTCGGAACCGAGCTCCATCACCATCACCCAAGAGAAGTCACCGTGAAAAGTGTAGGAGGTTTGATGGGCCCAAAGCGTTTGTCGTGTTTTGGTAAAATTCAAGTCCTAAGCCCCCCCACTCCCACGACACCTTGGTCAATCTCAACCCCAACAATCTCACGATGTCTTCTATTCCATCTCCCATCTGTAACAACGTGTGGCTAACCACCTGGTTGTTCTCCACCAGGTCGAGGCGCTGTGCGCTCTATTGGCCAGATGCAGCCCCTCCCAAACTGTGCGCCACTTTTGTTTGTTCATATCAAGGATCTGAGTTTTGTCCTAGTGAAGCTTGTATTACAGCAACTTAGCCCCGGAGGGTTTGCAATTTCTTCCTCCGGCGCCATTCAATCTGTTTATCCACCACCCGTGACCAAGGTCATCCAAACCCGTGTGCCTCTGTTAAGGCACCCCCCCCAAAACCGGTTGGGTTACCCACTAGTTTGCAATACGGCCGCCAAACGGCAAACTATCCCGGTGACAACAACGCTACTACCTGTGATAGGAGCCCTCCTCCTACGACGACCGTTAAACCCCACGTGGCTGCCCGTAGATCTAGTTTGAAGGCAAATCAATAGCAATCCAAGACATTGGATCATGTATTGACATCTCAAGCGCCCCCCCTGATTTAGCCCCAAGTCTCGTGGTCATGTATTGCTAGGGACTAATTAGTATTAACATACAGTAGGGAACCTTAAAGAAATGGGGTATTAATGATTTTCGCTGAAACTTCCGTCATGAAGTGATATCAGCCCCGCCCAACCGATAGGTTATCAAAAGACATGTGCTTGAGTGTGGCAATGACTAAGATTGATCCAAGAATGATTATAATATGTGGAGGCAATTTTAGCGAATGGGAAATCCTCGCCACTAACCTTTTCATTGTTCGATAGTGTGATGGCAATTGCCAGACCTGCAGTCATAGACCTCTAAGAATCCATGTCCTTGTAGTCCAAGAATACCCCCATTTGTACCCCCCAAACCCGTTTGTGGACAAAATAGTGACATAGTACTGACCTCAAAATCGGTAGACTTTTTTGACTTGCCGGACATACAAGATCAATCCCAAGCTATTGACAGTGTCTTTATGTACATCACCACCCCCCTTGAGGGAAATTTTGCTTCGGGTACTCGCCAGTTTGACACAAAGATTGAACTGGATGGCTTGGTACAGTCATGGGGGAAGCCTGTAGGCACTAGTTCGATTGAAAACGGCGTCCAGTATTGGTTACTCATGGGAGGTACTGGTATTCCTGTTCAGGTGCGAGAGGACTAGTAAGTGGGCCGTACCCACCGTCCCCCATTCTTAAGTTGAACTCGAGCCCATGACCGCTCGAAGGGCTGGTGCTCGCACATAGGAGCTTTGGGATACATACTATAAAGATATGTGACACCCCTCGGTAGAGGGGGCTACCAGTCCTCCCCCCCCCCCTTCCCCCCCAACCCCATCCCCCCCCCACCCCTCCCCCCACTACCCCTCCCACCCCTCCCCCCCCTCCCCCCCCCCCCCCCCTCTCCTCCTTTTTCTCCTCCTTTCTCTCTACCTCCCAACTTCTCCTCTCTCTTTCCTCTCTTCTCTCTAACTCCTCTTTCCCCCTCTCACCTCCCTCTGAGGTCTGAAAGCAATTTCGCCTGGTGATTAGCCTTGGGCTATTATGGTGTCTTGAATTGCGCGCTTTGCTGGTGAGGGGGCATCGTGGTGAGAATTCAACCGTGCTCCCAATACAGTCTAGCTCTGTGAGGATAACTCAGAAGTTAGGGATTCCGGTAAACTCACGGACTTCGAATATCCAGAAGTCTGGTAATCTTGGTGTGATCCTCAGTACGTTGCAATAATACATGACAACCACTACTATTTTTGATTTATTGTAGATTTAGCCGAAGAAAAGTCACTGGAATTTGATACCTTTTAGAAAGACTGCATTTTGGATAATGAACTTCTTTGTTTCAGGTCGTAAATATGGTAGCACCGTATCTTCTGTAGATAAAGCGGGCGGGAATTACGTTCCTATTGTAGCTTCGATTGAGAGTAACGACCTACTCCGTTGTGCATTGACAGGATTTAAGTTCGAGCCGAACATCGAGAGATTTCAAATTGTTAGGAATAGGTCCAATGAATGGGGCAGGCATGATCCGAAGGCCCACCTTGCAGATCGGATCATCCTAAAAATCACAGCATACGCGTTAAGGTGGAACCTAATGGCGATCCAGGAAGCGCATCCTGTGCCTGAGGCGTAGACTTTTATGTTCTAAGTCGCCATGATTGGTTCATATGTGGGTATAAGTGTAGATAAACCAATGGTTGTGGGTTTTTATTGTATTTATCCTTTTCAAAATATCTTGGCTGCATTCCGAAGTGTAGAAGTGTAGAACAGTGTTGGAAAAAGAATCTGAACCTTGCCATGCATCGGATGGAATTATTGGACATTTGGGTCCTCAATCTGATGCGGCAGAACTAGTAATCTTAATCTGAGAGAAGAAATGAGTCGAAGATGTCGTCGATCTTCTATGGACTTCGTGGCTAATTCGGGATCTTCGTTGAGACTTGATACCGGGGTTTCCGCGAAATTCGCGGGTAGTGCGGGATTGGTCAGGGTCCCTGTAAGGCACTGATTACCATAGATTGGTAGCTGCCTACCTCGACGGGATGGGGAAGGACCTCGGGGGGGAACTCACAGTTGTCCTCGCTGCTCCGACACTCATAACATGTCCCTCTCGTTGGATCACAAAGTATGCAAATGGAGGAGCTCCTCAATGTCACGGTCATGGTAACGGAATCTACCGAACTGCAGCTGCTGTGGTCTTGATTGGTGATCTTTAGCCAGACTGTGGGACTTGAAGTATTGTAGCTGAGACTAACGACCTTGCTGGCACCGAGGCCCGGTACTGTCGCCTGGTACTTCGAAGAACAGCCTGACAGTAAGCATAGGTGCAAGCGTGTTTCCTGACCCTGAGCTGGGCAGCCAGGAGTTTCATGTCATCTGTCATAGGCAAAGTACCCTCGCATCTAGTTTGTTGATGCTCAATTGTAGAATCTTTAGGTCTCCTCGAAGATCTATGCGATTAGGAACCAATGGAAATCGGCGTGGGTCGGACGTCTCGAACCAACTGTTCCATCCATAATCATAGCCTTTGTAATTCTCTGAACCGCCTAGCTGAGGGAATCTGTTGAAAGTTAGTCTATATAGCTCGTGCAGTTATCAGACATGCTATCTGCAAGGTATAGCGTTTCCCTAGGATAGGGGGATGATTGCCATGTAATATAAAGATGGACCTCTGTCGATCTTAGCTGCTTCAGTAATTATCATGATGAACTTAGCTAGATACCATCACTTTCCACGCATGTAAAAACTCGCTCCAATAATTTGACATCTGTAGAATATGTAATGGGAATAGAATGTATCCACTGGTTCATATGCGATGTGGAAGCATGAAATTAAACATCCTAATGTGCGCACTTATTTTCAATAGGTTAAGTATGCACCTAACTCCTCGCCACTTGGCAGAAAAATGCCCTAAACGTGCACTTCATCCATTTCACATATCAAGTTCTACCACCCTATGGCTCTATAACTTGCCATTACAAGACGTGTTGGATCAAACCTCGAGCGGAACAGGGAGCCTTCCTATCGCCGTTCCGCAAGTACTTGCGTCGCTCCGACAGTCCAAAGTGTCTGACTTAGCGTTGCGAGTGACTTAGGCCTTTCGTACTGAATTTGGATGTAGCTTGGAACCATCCGTATTAAACCGCAGCTGAGCGTTCCATTGCTCAAAGGCTCTAATAGTAAAAAGCACCTCTCACACATCTGTTTACACAAGGCACCTATAGCTAGCCTGACCAACTGCAGCTATGGCTCGGTCCAAGCTGCTCTTGCACCTTGATCGGGTTCGTTGCACCTAAAAAACCAATCTGCCGAGTCAGGTATATACCGAAGGCGATCGAAATTGCGCCTACGACGTCGATGGTCGTCGATGTGGGCTCATCCCGCCGAATACGACGTGAACGAATGACCCGATGGCTTTGGACCACAAACACCCCCTCCCTCCCCCCCTCCCCCATGCACCCAATCCCAACGAATAGTCTAAAAGGACACTTCGTTTCTTCTCAAGTATTTATGTCGTCTGCAAGCCCATCATAAGTATCTTGGGGATAAGCCGAAAGGCTTATCCATCAATCACTCTATAGGCTGGACAGTCCAAGTATGGATTCATAACCCAATCATGATTGAACTTTAGTGATCAATTACGGTCTTGCACGTTATAACTAATGGCCCTGTTTTCAATTAGGTTTTAGGCCCTCTTTTGACCTTATTCCTAAGCTCTGATACCAGACTTTTCTGTCAGCCCCGGGTTACTCATATACCCATGCGCATGTCTTGAGTCCGCCGCCATAGGCAACAGTCTCTCTCCATGTTATAGTGTATGGCGTGGATTGCAACAAATTAATCGAACACACAAATATGCTGACAAAGGTATCACAGTATTGCTGCATGGTAATATAATGATGCCCAAAAGATCCACTTGTGTGACATACGATATCCATAACATATAACCACATCTTAGTCTCTCAAACTCACTGTTATGTACAGACAATAAACTCATAACAAAATGGGTTATACCTCTAGCCAAGTATACGGGGATTGCTCTACCCGACGGTTCGTTGTTTTCGGCGCTCAGTATGCACGACTGGGGAAGAAGACTCTGCAAAAAGATGTCAACCAATGGTGATGTGAGAACTACTATTCAAACACAGTCAGTCCTCTAGTGGGGTAACCGCCACCAGCCTCAGCGGTCTGCCCACTAAGTCCTCAATCTCAAGAGACTATATTATAGAGCAAGGACAAGAAATGTAGGGAGATTAAACTACCCACTACTTATGTCACAATTACTCAAAACTGTCAGTTATAAATACCAATGAACTGAATAACCAAATGAGGACTATCATACACAATACAAAAAATACCTGCGAACCAGCTAGTAAAAAACAGTTACGGAAAACTCCGTCATGTACCTAGCTCAATCCATAATACCATACTATACCTAAGATTGCGATAACTGCGGCCTGATCAAGCGTGCCTACACAAATGGGAGCTCCAACTATCACAGGAACTCCATCTCTGCAACTAGTTTCCTCGATCCTAAGCAACCTCTGTCGGAAATATGCCAACTTCAGTAGAGTGGTACTCGTGGGCGGCGACCCAAACGAGTAAAGTAAAACCTTCCATATCATCGTACAAGCAACCGTGGGGAGGTTATCATGTTCGACACGACTAGGTGCAACAAAGAATCACATTGCCCAGCGGCATCTCAAAGGATAAGTCAACTATGTATGGAACAGTCCATGATCTCACTAAAGGAACAGTGCCTTGGCACAATCGATGCTCCAGTGCTTACAATCAATCTCAAAACTCTATCACAAAGAGGATGAGCGTTACACATACCATAGCAGAGCCCACACATGTCACCTACAGTAAACATAGTATACCAAACACTGTTAACGACTCCCGTCTTGGGTATCAAACAGGAAGGTGTAGTATCCATGGAATATGCAACAAGGTGTATACAAGGAAATCCTGTTGCTCACAAACATATGAATAGCAATCTAAAAATCATGAGATGCATGCCCCGTCTGATAGAACAGCCTCACCCTAATGGCACATCTCTAGATCCCCATCCTGCATGGACATTAATCACCATAATCCCAATATCATAATCCAATATCGACATTCATTGTCCAGATCCTAACATTATTCCAAACATCTCATATCATATTACACTAAGATGATAAAACACGTAGCGTGTAAGGTCCATGAATCCGGCAATACTCAAACTTCACAAAGGATATCCAACAACGGATCATAGTGTCCTAGATCCAACCCTCCAATCGCTCCAGCAGCATGCTACATCAATGATCAATCTCAAAGACAACTGCTAACTCCAGCAAATCTAAAACAGCTACATGACCAGATCAAAACAGGCATAGGAGGAAGGAGGCTGGTTGCAACTATGCCAATACATGCCCCCAACCCACTTTCTCTCCTCACGAAATCTCGAAGTGGAAAATGAGCTAAGCAACAGGAGCCCTCAACTGATTATAATAGTTGGCTCCCAAAAGCTACACTAAGTAATTGTGACTTTGGTCATTTCATGACATTCAAAGTCATTCGCAACACTATATTTCACGAAAATAAACGTGAACCCAATCTAGGCGAAAGTCACACAAGGGTCCTTATTCCCCTCACTTGGTTTCATGTTGTCGGCCACCAACACGAACACACTTGGTGAAGAATAAGACACACCTCGAATCTACCTCTATTTCCAACTAGAGGTATAAGGACATAACCCAATCACTTATCTTTCGCCACAATCAAAGATCTCATCACTCACGAGCCTACACTCCTAGGGTCTTTTCCATCCTAGAGTTTCTTAAGTCCACCTAGACCATTTCTATGCTCTGATACCACCTCAGTCTGTCACGCCACGTCGGGCCTTTAACACCAACTAGGTGGAAAGGATAACCGCACGGGCGCATGCCCCAGACCCGCCGAACGGATAAAGTCTCTTCTACCCGCCCTAGGCGTCACAACACAAGCATATCCACAATGTTCCAACTAGGAACGGAGTACAAGAGTTGCACAAGGAAAGCATCAACATAAAGAAGATCTACTTCTATTACATCACATTGCACATTTATACATGCCCAAATTTTTCTTTTCTTTTATTTTTATTCCATACATCATGTTCCAAAACTATGGAATATACAAGTTGCATACAATCAATATAAACCCCTATACTATTCAAGTCCAAGACTAGGGGTACAACTCTATGTATCACCAAAATGGAAGGGCCGCTATCTAGAGAGCTAAACCCTTGCCTCGCTCCGCCGCCTCACTCGCGGAAGGACCTGAAAAATGTGAGGTGAGAACTATAAACATAGTTCCCAGTGGGTAAGGCCATCCAAGAGAGAAGCTCGACCCACCAGGTCCAAAGAAACACCATATGCATAAGTTAGATCACAAATAACTATGCAACAATTATTACATGCTTGTAAATAAACATAAAGGATAAAACCAAATAAAATGTCCATTTTCATTTTCTCCTAGGTTCATCCTATATTTCACATGACCAAGTTCAACTACTTGTCATTTACATATGGTTTCGGATTCGCCGCATCACCATAATAGTTCCAACATCCAAGGAGTGAAATCGTCACCTCCGTGTTCGAGTAGCGAACTCGTCGCATACTCGGGATAGCGAAATCATCGCATACCCCATCTCAACACCGCCATCACAAGACACAGGTAGCGAACTCGTCGCATACCCGGGATAGCAACCTCGTTGCACATCCCATTTCAACACCGCGATCACATGGCATAGGTAGCGAACTCGTCACATACCCGGGATAGCAACCTCGTCGCACATCCCGTTTCAACACCGCCATCACATGGCACAGGTAGCGAACTCGTCGCATACCCGGGATAGCAACCTCGTCGCACATCCCATCTCAACACCGCCAACTCATGGCACGGGTAGCGAAATCGTCGCATACCCGGGATAGCAAATTCGTCGCACATCCCATTCCAACACCGCCAACTCATGGCATGGGTAGCGAAATCGTCGCATACCCGGGATAGCAAAATCGTCGCACATCCCATCTCAACATTTTACACTTGCCAACCTAAGTCTCATGACCCTAGGTTCAAGTCACTAAGTCTCACCTATGTTCAATGACATTAGGTTTACTTTCTCATTCTCAACCTAGGTTCCATAACACTAGGTTCCAATCTCATGTCCAACCTATGTTCAATAACACTAGGTTCCAATCATACATGTTCCAACCTATGTTCAATAACACTAGGTTCCAATCACACATGTTCCAACCTATGTTCAATAACACTAGGTTCCAATCATACATGCAACCATGCAACAAATATAGATAATATAAATATACTTGAATTCTATAACATGCAATAGGAGCTCATGGCTCTACCTATCATGATTTTCATCTTTGCCAACATGCAAGTCCTAGGGTTCACCATACATACCATTTTATCTTTAAATGAATATTTACTCTAGACATGGAAGTGACCTAATCACTTCGGTAAACACAAACCCACCTTAAGAGCTTCCATGTTCTTGAATCCTTGAGTTCCTAGGTCTCCAAGCCTTGAGTTCTTGCTTCAACCCAAGCTTCTACAAGAAAATAGTTCGTTACTCATTACGAACCCTTAAATTAACTCAATACTTGAAATCAAGTGTTCTAACATGATTTCATATGCATCAATTGCAATTCCCGAAGGTCCAAATATTTTTAGAACCTCCCATGGCAAAAGCCCCAAATCTACCTAGGGTTTGCATGCATGCAAGCCAAACCCTAGATTTCATGGCCAATCTTCCACCATTTGTGGTTGAGATTGCCTAGGGTTTCCAAAAACCTCATCTTGAAGGATTAAATCCAAGGTTTAAACCCTAAATCACAAGAACTCACCTCAAAGCCCTAGCTCCCAAGCTTCTTCTTGCACCAAGAAGCTTCTTTGCACCTTGGAAGTCCTTTTCCAAGCTTCAATCCACCACTTCTCCAAGCTTTGGAGAGATCTCTAGAGAGAGAAAGTGAGGGAGAGGGAGAGGGAATGAGAGAAAAGTGAAGAAGGAATGAGGGAAAAGGTCTCAGCCCTCAATACATAGCCCTCCACTGTGGAATTACCAAAATACCCCTCACTGGGCATTCTGCCTCAACCGGGTCCGGACCTTGCAAGTGGGGTCCGGACCCCGCACAGGTGACAGTCCACCGCGCAGGCCGGGTCCGAACCTTGGCATCAAGGTCCGGAACCCGTACGCACCCCAACTCGGAAACCAGCTCGGGTCCGGACCGTGACATCCGGGTCCGTACCGTAGCTGCCCGCGGACTTCATTGTCCGGACCCCAGCTTCCAGGGTCCGGACCCCGTGAGCAGTTTTGCTCCAGTTGGTCCCTTTTTCAAAATTTTTCGATTTTCGGGTTTCCACTCGCACCCACAATGTCCCGAAACCTTCGGAACCCAATTCCACACCAGCCATTATCGGCTTCCATCGAACTTTATCAAATTTAGTAAAGTTCGATACAACGCACCGAAATTCAAAGCGCTACACTAAAATCCATCTCGTCACTGCGTAACGTCTCTCGTTCGCATGCGCAGACCCAATCATCACTTGGCGGAGTCCACACTTAAGACTTCGCACACATACTCCAACCAGGAGCAACCAAGACCTCGAACCACTACAAATCCTAGGGTTGGGTCTTATCTACACCCTTGGTGTAATACTTGGTGTTTTTGTTCAGCTACTATGAGTTTACTTGAGAAGAAGCTGTTTCGGTGCGAAGTAGGCCCGAAAACAAGCTAAGTTGAGTTTTGGCCAAGATTCGGGCGCCCGAATCTTGGGAAGTGGACGCCCGAAAGTTGGGGGCCATTTGGAGCTATTTGGATGGATCCGGATGTTTTGGACGATTGGATCTGGGCGCAGGTTCCGGGCGCCCGAGTGTGGATCCGGTTTGTGTTTGGACTTGGACTGACACGTGTCGAGTTGCAGGACACGTGTCGACTGCCGGAGGAGCGTCGCCCCACCGCTTGCCAACCACCGCTCACCGCCGAACTGCCTGGCCGCCTAGCTGACACCTGGCATAAGTGATTTCTGGACGCCCGGAATGGGGAATTCGGGCGCCCGAAAGTGGGATTTTGGGCCTATAATTAGGTGCGCATCCTGATCATTTTAAGCCATTTCCTACTTTCGTTTCCACCCTTTTTGAGAGAGAGAAGCTAGTGTTAGGGCCATGTGTTGGCATCAGTGTTGATCTAGCTTGCTCTCTTCTCCTGTCACGCCCCGGGTTACCTCTTCCCAGGAACATGACCAGATCTGCCGCATACACAGTATTTCTACCGAGTATACGAAGCGAAACAATCATCCAACAACAGCTAAAGGTATCAAAAGTAACAGAGCTGCTATATATATAAATCAATGTACATACACACATCAATCCATAAATAAAATATACATCACTGACAATCTCCATATCACTGTATGTACAGACTCATAGGATCATCTACCAAAATGGGTATACCTCTAGCCAAAGTCTGGGAAAACAGCTCTACCCGACGGTCTCCTTTCCGCAATCAGAATGCACAACCGGAGAAGAAGACTCTGCAAAAAAAGGTGTCAACAACGGGTGTGAGAACTACTATCAAACAAGTAGTCCTCAGTGGGTACCGCCACCAGCGTCAACGGTCTGCCCACTAAGTCCTCGATCTCAAGATATATAGAGAGCAATAAAGAAAGTAGGAGATAAACTACCACTACTATGCACAATGCTCATGCTGTCAATACGAATAACAATAACCTGATCATAACACATCAACGAGGACTATCACGAACCCACAACATCATACCTGCGGCCTGAACATCATGCTCTACCCGTAGGGAGCCAGCTAGTACAGGCATGTCCCTCCGTACTGCATATAAACCAACCCGTACAACCCTCTGTACGAAAACCAACTCCGGAGTGGTACTCGTGGGAGCGACCCAACCGAGTATAGTATCACAACACGTATCAGCGCCAAGCACCCACTGGTATATGATCGACAGACTGGGTCAAACTGATCTCACACAAGGAATCATGTGCCCTCGGCACCTCAAATGTAACAACAACAAGTATGACCCAATCAATGCTCCAGTGCTCACAATCAACTCAACTCTACCACAAAGAGGAGGTACAAACAACATAGCACGAGCCACAATAGATTACCTACACTAGTATGTACAACAACTGGTACAAAAGAATATCAACAGGATAGGTGTAGGCTAGATCATGCATCAAGAATATAATGAAATCATGCTTACTAATCAGGTATAACTACCTCATCTATGATCATATCATACATATGCATCAATCTCAACTAGAATATGTCACAACTAATATAATCCCAACAATACCATATCATGCTAACATAATCCCAACAATATCATATCATGCTAACATGAGAGTAAGCACATAGGAGGAAATCCACTGAATCTGGCAAACATTAACCCACCTCAAAAGCTAATCCAACCACGGTGGAAATCAACTACAATCTCAGATCCAATCCTCCAGAGCACACCCTAGGCTCGAACAGAACTCCAATCAGAATCTACCACCGTATGGACTGTAACCTCCAACAGAACAACTGATCAGAACCAGATCAGAACAACACAGTAGAGGAGAACAAGCTAGATCAAAACTAATGCCAACACATGGCCTATTGTTCTTGTCCAACGGTAGGTAATCCCATCTAGTAACATATGATTCATATATCCATATTTACCAATTAACCTACCATTCATTACATGCATCAAGTAAAACATATTAAATTTTACTCTTTCGACGTGGAAGTGACCTAATCACTTCGGTGAAGCATATTAAATTACATGCATCAAGTAAAACATATTAAATTTTACTCTTTCGACGTGGAAGTGACCTAATCACTTCGGTGAAGCACAACCCACCTTGTTGTACCCCCAATTGCTTGTAGACACTTGCAATTAGGCCCTTTTCCTTGGCCTCAAGCTTAATCTTCAAGCTTCTTGCCCTAAAACCCAAAAGGATTCATTACTTCTAGTCGAACTCAAAATAATTTTATTTCTTGAAGTCACTCGAAATTGAGTTGTTCCACTTGATTTCCTAACCCTCAATTAGGGTTTCAAAGGGTTAAAATATTTTTAAAACCCTCCAGAAGAGAATCCCTCTTTCCACCTAGGGTTTTCCAAAATTCATGGCAAAACCTAAAATCATATGCTAATCCCTACAATTTGTAGTCTAGATTAGCCAAGGAGTCTCCAAAATGTCATTTCTTAGTCCAAATCCGAAACCCTAACTACCAAATCCAAGGACTCACCTCGAATCCGCGAGCTCGCCAAGCCACCACGCGTTCACGAGCTCGATTCTCCACTCCTCCGAGCTTCCCAAGCTCGATCTCCACCAAAATCTCCAAGTTTGGAGGAGGAGAAGAAGAAGAAGAAGAAGAAGAAGAAGAAGAAGAAGAAGAAGAAGAAGAAGAAGAAAGCAAGAGGGAGGAGCCTCTCTCTCTCTCTCTCTCTTTCTCTTTCTCCCTGTGTGCTTGTGTGGGTTTCAGAGGAGAAAGGGGAGAAGGCTCCCCTTATATAGGCCCCCCACTGAAATTACCAAAATAACCTTTAAAAACTGCATTCTGCAGAACTGCGTACCGGTACTCGGGTTCGCGTACCGGTACTCGGGCATTTAGTTCCGGTACCAGATTTCCAGTTCCTCAGAACCCGAACGTTGGATCCTCAGCTTTTCTATTGTGTTTCGGTACTCGGTTTATCAGTACCGATACTAAACATATCAGTTACGGTACTCAACTTGGGTTCCTCAAAACCCGAGAGCTCATTTTCCTAATTTTGTATTGCGTACCCGTACCCAGATTCCAGTACCGGTACTCAATACAAAATTCTGCAGCTTTTAACATGTTTAACTTTTTGGAGTCCGTTTTCGTGTCCGGTTTGCGCCGAAAACACTCGAATACTCTCCAAACTTCGCCGAAACTACTTTACTAGCTTTTTAAGCTAGTTCCCACCAAAACTTCATAATTGTAGAAGTTCTCGGTATATTACATACACACACACACACACACACACACACATATAAGAAATGACATGCTTATGCCACAACGCACAACAATGAAATCTACTTATGTGACGTAACTACGTTTACTCACTAGGTTCATTATTCTAGCCATGCTGCTCAACTCAACCTTGAGTCAATCAAATGTGGAATCGCCGCTCTCATCTTGGCATTAGGTAGCAAAATCGTCGTACCACTTAGCCATAATCAATAAGTTGTGGAATCGTCGCGCTCATTGGGTGCAAGGGTATAGAATTGCTATCCCCTTTACTTGCCCCAACATCATTGGTAGCGGAATCGCCACTTTCATGGTCTCATTAAGGGTCCATATATTTCACCCTACATGTTAACTTTTCTAGGTTTAAGATCATTTATGTCCAAGTGGTGTCCTACTGTAGTGTCCCTGTGGGTTAGCTGTCGGAATGACTGCAGTATCAGCGACTGGTCAACACATTTGTAGAGTGTTGAGATGAGTCGGAGTCGTTTTGGTGCGAAATGGACGCGAAAATAGACTCGGCGCACTCAAATAAGCCAAAACTGAAGTTCTGACAGTTTAGGGCGCCCAGAAGTTTAGGGCGCCCAGATTCAGAGTGTTGTTTGGTATATGTTGCTGAAGTCATTTTGGACCCAGTTTAGGGCGCCCGAAATTTGAGCCCGAATTGAGTTGGCAGCCAACCTTGTGAATATCCATTATTTTGACATGTGGCATATGGTAGGTGTGAACCGCTGGTGCAGGTTAGGCACATCGGACCGCCGCACGGGTGAGCCATTTTGCTGGATGTGGTGGTGAGCTGTTTAGGGCGCCCGAATTCTTGGTTTAGGGCGCCCGAATATGCTATTTTAGTGTTGAAGCAGGTTAGCTTCTGTTTTTCTTGTGGCTTATTTTACCCCTCTATAGCTTCTATAAAAGTGATGGGACGTCCCCTGAGAGCTCTTTTCTTTTTTTCTACTTAGACCGGCCACCCTCGTAGGTGGTGCACGGAGTAGCTTAGGCACAAGTTGAACTGGCCGGTTGGCAGTTCCTTTGGATTGGGTCAATGTGACTGTTTCTTAGCTAGTGATGCATATGTGCATAGAGAGCATGGCATTAGTAGTGGTAATGTAGTGGTATATTAGCTGTAGAGTTACTCCAGCTTATTATATTGTTCTTTTACCTACCAAATATGATGTTTGTCTCATAAACTTAGTAGGAAGGCCGTTGGGGTCGGTTGTCGCTGCTGCTTCTGATCGAGGTAAGGGAGTCGCAAGCTAGATCCCTGCCTACCCAGTCATCATGCTAGAAGAGTACCCATTTTTGGAGATAATTACTTTCGTCATAGTCATGTACATATGATTGTATTTATTTTTCTGTTCAGAGTTGATAATGATGTGCTTTTGGATATTTTGTACACCTTGAACTACATGTATGTACAGATGACTGGTTACTTCTATTTTTACTAGCTCTGCTACTCTCTAATAGTGGTTCTTATGCAGATACTGTTATCACTTTGTGTACACAGGGCTACCTGTGTATACGGCGGATCTGTTGGCGAGCCCGGGCAGTGTTGGAACCCGGGGCGTGACACCTACCCACTATGTTTCCAACTATATTCCAATGGCACTATATTTTCTACATTTGTATGTTGAGTTCTCTAATAATCCTAGAGAAGTCAAACCACCATTTAGTCCATAACATAGGTATACAAATTAATCATGCATGCATTCTTCCATTCATGAGCCATAACATAAGTATGCAAAAGAGTCATACATGAAATCATTTATCTATAAGCCATCATCTAGGTATGCAAAATAGTCATGTATGCATTCATTCATTCATGATAGATAGTAACCTTAAACTCATATGCATGCACATTCTCTCGTACCAAAATAACAAGATTAACTAGTCCAAATAGAATATGCCTCTAACATGCATATCTAGCCATTTTACTAACATGCAACGATAAATATCTTAATTTAGATATTTCACCCTAAACATGGAAGCGACCTAATCACTTCGATAAAACACAACCCACCTTAATATGTTTCTAATTGCTTGTAGACACTTGTAATTAGACCTTTCTTGGCGCTACTAGCTTGCTTCTAAGCTTCCTTACTCTAAATAAGAAAAATGGTTCGTTACCTCTTTCGAACTGTTAAATGATTTTATTTCGTGAAATTAAGTTGTTCTGCATGATTTCCTACCCTCCAACTAGGGTTTTAAAGAGTCACATAATTTTTAAACTCATCCAAAATAAAAGCTCCCTTTTAACCTAAGATTTTCAAAATTTATGGCAAAACCCAACTTCAATGGCTAATCTCTATAATTTGTAGTCTAGATTAGCGTAGGGTTTGACAAAATCCCAAATCCAAGGTCAAAATCTAAAATCCTAACTCAAAATACTAAAAACTCACTTCTAACCCAAGCTCCCTAAACTTTTTCTTGCTTCAAGAAGCTTGCTTTACCCCTGAACTGGGCATTCTGCGAGTAGAGGGTCCGGATCCTTCAATTAAGGTCCGGACCCCATACCTTAATTTTCACCCTGCGCAGGTAAGGTTTGGACCCTGCTTCAAGGTCCGAAACTCATACGCAGATTTTTAGAACTTTACAGCCTCCGGATCCTCCAGTCAAGGTTCGAACCTCGAGAATCCAGCAGCTTAGAAATGAAATTTCCAATTTTTTTCATTTTCGCTCCTTAGAACCCTAACTCACTTCTAATCATTCAGAAACCCTCGAAACTCATTTTCAAGCATGTCAAAATCACCTTCCAACTGTACTTTGTCTAATTTGGCCAAAGTTCAGTATAGTATACCGAAATTTAGTACACTACACCCTCACTCTCTTTTCTCTCTCTATCATCTTTTTCTCTCGAGAGAGAAGAATGGTGATCTTGTCGGATCGTTGGCACTAAACATTAATTCCAAAAGCTCGAGCTATTAAAAATATGCAACCAATTTATTTAAAGCGTACAAACAAACCGCCCACGGGTCTCGGTTGTGACTCCACCCTACTAGTCTCACACCACTTCGAACATGACTCGGCCGAACCCAGCCTCACGCCATTTCGAACATGACTCGGCCCAACCCAGCCTCCCGTCACAGGGTAGGATACTGGCCCCTTAAGCCAACAATTCCTCTTCCAGCACCTGCACAAATTCGCAGCATGCGATAATCGAACCTATGACCTCTGACTCTGATACCACTTATCGGATCGTTGGCACTAACTATTAATCCCAAAATCTCGATCTATTAGAAATATGCAACTAATTCACCTAAAGCATACAAACAAAGCGCCCATGCGTCTCGATTGTGGCTTGGCCCAACCAGCCTTATGCCACTTCGAACATGACTCGATCATATCTAGCCTCATGCCATTTTGAACGTGACTCGGCCCAACTCGACCTCGCGCCGCATGGCAGGATGCTAGCCCCTTTAACCCAACAGATCTGCCATCCAAGCTTAGGACTAATCTCGTTCGGAGCTAGGAAATGGTGAGAATCTTCAAGAGGAAGCTCTAGGGGTTGAAGGAAACCCTCTCGACCCATTTTTCCCGTGCTTGGAGTAGAGAGGTGAGTTGGTAATTTTAGGGTTTAGATTTTTGGGTTTATCCAAAGGAGATTTTTGGGGTTTTTGGGTTCTAACAATGTTAAAAACATTTTTAGGGTTTTTCCTTGAAGTTTGAGAGATCAAGTCCATCTCTTTGGTGGAGAGTCTAGCAAAGGTAGTGAATATCACCGAAAAGAATTTGATCTCCGCTTTGTCCATTATTTTCTTAGATTTAATAGCATGTTTTATAGCTTTTATTAAACTAAATGATTTTAGTTATATGCTAGCGAAAGTAGGGTTTTGATCCCTTTTGTATGATAATGAGACTTTGGACACGTGCATGTATGTCTAAGGAGAACCTAGGAAATAGGTCAAACATGTGTGGCATCTAAACTTAGATCAAAACGTAAGGTGAAATATAGCGACATATGAATTCTAGGTTAAATGTGAACTAGAAAATAAGTTGTGTATATTGGACAACATATCTTAACCCTAGAAGTCATGGACTTAGGGTGTAATGGTAAAACATGTGCGAACTTCCGAAAATGTCAAAAATAAAGAAGAAGGTGTGTGAGCAATCGACTCCATATGAGGTATTTGGGGGAGTTCGGGAGCGACCAACCCCATTTACCTACCGATTGGAAGAGGTGTGCGAGCAATCGACTCTCCATGAGCTGTAAAAGAAATGAAACTAAACTACCAAGTTGGTAGAAAGAAATGTAAATTTAGGAAATATGAGACTGTTAGAGGCATAATGTAAATTTGATAAACTTATATTCAGTGGCATAATAGCATATTGTATATAATGAGACATTTTAACTATAGTTCAATTTATGCATTTCTTTAGTAGAAATAGATGTTATTTATTGCAACTATTTACTAATGCCTTCTTTGGACTGAGTGAGCATAGAACGCCACTTTCGATAGTTGCACCTACTGAGAACTAACTGTACTTCTTACACCCTTGCGGTTTACCATTTTTTAGATTCTAGTATCACCGTGAGGCGCATGACCGCGGCAAGAGCGTCGCAGAGTAGTGAACCTAGAGAGAGGTCTAGATGTACCATTTATTTTGGACAATTAAAGTATTGTAATATTTGGGATCAAAATATATAAACTTTAATGAAGTTTAATTTTGTGAAATGGTTTCAATCAGTTATAGACTTTAAAATTGTTTACAGTGAATATTTCAAATTAGTAGTTATACTTTGATATTACATGTATCTATATCGTGTATGATTGTACAGACTGATATGTGATTCTGCTTTCATGTGGGTGGAAAAAGCTTTGCCCGTTTGGCATGTCTGTTGCACGTGCCCGAGCAGGTCTAATTGACAGTTTCGGGACGTGACATGCTCCTTATAAGATAGACGTGTAAGATTTTGAATCTTGTTTTTTGAATTTCATCTTTTATAAGTTTTCTCTCTCTCTCCCTCCATATTTATATATACACATATATTTATATATGGAATATATATGTGTATGTATGCTTTTGTATATATGTGTTTGTGTGTTGGAGGCGAAAGGGGATGGCTTTTGTCGTGAATCGGCAATCGTTTCTAGAGATATAATGTAGCACTTTGAAATTCGGTGCGTTGTTTCGAACTTTACTAAATTTGATGAAGTTCGGAGAGAGCCGGTAATGGCTGGTGTGGAATTGGATTCCGAAGGTTTCGGAACATTATGGGTACGAGTGGAAACCCGGAAATCAAAAAATTATGAAAAAAAGGGACCAAGTGGAGCAAAAATGCTCACGGGGTCCGGACCCTGGAAGCTGGGGTCCGGACAATGAAGTCCGCGGGCAGCCACGGTCCGGACCCGGATGTCACGGTCCGGACCCGAGCCGATGTCCGAATTGGGGTGCGTACGGGTTCCGGACCCGGGACCTGAGGTCCGGACCCGGCCTGCGCACTGGCCAGTTATCAGTGCGGGGTCGGGACCCTACTCGCAAGGTCCGGACCCGGCTGTGGCAGAATGCCCAGTGAGGGGTATTTTGGTAATTTCGTGGGGGATGGGCTATGTATAGAGGGCTGAAGTCTCTCTCCTCATTACTCCTCCATTTTTCCTCTCAGTCCCTCTCCCTCTCCCTCACTCTCTCTCTCTAGAGATCTCTCCAAAGCTTGGAGAAGTGGTGGATTGGAGCTTGGAAAAGGATTTCCAAAGTGCAAAATAGCTTCTTGGTGCAAGAAGAAGCTTGGGAGCTAGGGCTTTGAGGTGAGTTCTTGTGATTTAGGGTTTGAACCTAGGATTTAATCCTTTGAAATGAGGTTTTTGGAAACCCTAAGCAATCTAAACCACAAATGGTGGGAGATTGGCCATGAAATTTAGGGTTTGGCTTGCATGCATGCAAACCCTAGGTAGATTTGGGGCTTTTGCCATGGGAGGTTCTAAAAATATTTAGACCTTCGGGAATTGCAATTGAGGCATAGGAAATCATGTTGGAACACTTGATTTCATGTATTGAGTTGATTTAGAGGTTCGTAACGAGTAACGAACCGTTTTCTTGTAGAAGCTTGGGTTGAAACAAGAACTCAAGGCTTGGACACTTAGGAGCTTAAAGAATACAAGGATTTGAAAGCTCTTGAGGTGGGTTTGTGTTTACCGAAGTGATTAGGTCACTTCCATGTCTAGGGTAATTATCCATTTAAAATAAAATGGTATGTGTTGTGAACCCTAGAATTGCATGTTGGCAAAGGTAAAATCATGATAGGTAGAACAATGAGCTCCTATTGCATGATGTATATTTCAAGTATATTTTAATTATTGATACTTGTTGCATGGTTGCATGTATGATTAAACCTAGTGTTATTGAACATAGGTTGGACATGAAGATCAAACCTAGTGTATTGAACATAGGTTGGAACATATGAGAATTGAACCTAGTGTCATTGAACATAGGTTGGATTATGTGATAATGGAATCTAGTGTCCATTGAACATAGGTTAGACATGAGATTGAAACCTAGAGTCATGGAACCTAGGTTGAGAATGAGAAAGTAAACCTAGTGTCATATAACATAGGTGAGACTTAGTGACTTGAACCTAGGGTCATGAGACTTAGGTTGACAAGTGAAAAGGTGAACAATGGGATGTGCGACGATTTTGCTATCCCGGGTATGCGACGATTTCGCTACCTATGCCATGAGTTGGCGGTGATGATTGGGATGTGCGACGATTTTGCTATCCCGGGTATGCGACGATTTCGCTACCTATGCCATGAGTTGGCGGTGATGATTGGGATGTGCGACGATTTTGCTATCCCGGGTATGCGACGATTTCGCTACCTATGCCATGAGTTGGCGGTGATGATTGGGATGTGCGACGATTTTGCTATCCCGAGTGTGCGACGATTTCGCTACTCGAACTAGGAGGTGACGAGTTCACTCCTTGGATGTTGGAACAATTATGGTGAGACGGCGATTCCGAAACCATAAGTAAATGACAAGTAAATGAACTTAGTCAATGTGAGACATAGGATGAACCTAGGAGAGAATGATAAATTATATTTCATTTGGTTGCATCCTTTATGTTTATTTACAAGCATGTAAATAATTGTTGCATAGTTATTTGTGATCTAACTTATGCATGTGGTGTTTCTTTGGACCTGGTGGGTCGAGCTTCTCTCTTGGGTGGCCTTACCCACTGGGAACTATGTTTATAGTTCTCACCCCACGTTTTTCAGGTCCTTCCGCGTGTGAGGCGGCGGAGCGAGGCAAGGGTTTAGCTCTCTAGATAGCGGCCCTTCCATTTTGGTGACACATAGAGTGTACCCCTAGCTTTGGACTATGACAGCATAGGGGATTTTTATTATATGTATGAAACTTGTATATTCCATAATTTTGGAACATAATGTATGGAATTAAAGTGAAAGAAAAGAAAAAATTGGACATGTATATTGTGCCAAGTGATGTAATAGAAGTAGAACTTCTTTATGTTGATGCTTTCCTTGTGCAACTCTTGTACTCCGTTCCTAGTTGGAACATTGTGGATAAGCTTGTGTTGTGACGCCTTGGGCGGATAGAAAGGACTCTATCCGTTCGGCGGGTCTGGTGCATGCGCCCGTGCGGTTATCCTTTCCACCTAGTCGGTGTTAAAGGGCCGGCGGAGCGTGACATATAAAATCAAAGGTTCGATGTTTTGGCAGTGCTGATCGCGATGGCGAGATCCATTCGTGAATCCGACGAACGGATCACCGGATATCACGTGATCATCGTCGAAGGGTCGAAATTAGCATTTTGGGTCTTTTCGCCAAAAATGCTATATTTTATGTGTCGTTTCACGTGAGATCGCTTGTGGAGGGGCGTTGACGTGTTTTACACGCGCTGTGGAGGGTTGAGTAAGGATTTTTGAGGTTTCGTGGGGTTTTGCACAATTGTGCTTTAGGGTATTTAATGGTGCTTTAGGGTTTCCTCTTGGAACCCTAACCCTAGCCTCCCACCTTGCTGCAGCCGAGCCGCCAGCCGACTCTTCTCCCTCTGCCAGGTCGCCTGCGGACCACCGCCGACCTGCCCAGCCGGCCGGTGCTGCCGCCGGCCATCTTCTTCTTTTTTCTTTCTTTCCTTTTGATCTCCTTCCTCTTCCTTCTTTGCTCGAGAGCAAACCCTGGTGGATCCTTACCCTAGGGCCCCTCTCTGGCGGTGCCTCGACGTCCGGCGACCCTCCCCCAGCGACTGCCGCCGTCGCCGCAAGCCGCCGCCGCTGCCACGAGCGATCGCTCACCTCTCGGGTTAGCTCGGGCCGAGGTGGTGTTTTTCTTCTCCTCTCGCGCCGCCGCCGCTCGGGGCCACCCCTTTCGACCCGCCGCTGCCGCCGCCTGCCTTCCCGGCCACCGCCATCGCCGTTGGCTGCTGCTCGGTCATGCCCTAGCCGAGCCATGAGCGCGGCTCTTTCCTACGCCGCCGCCGGCCGAGGTGAGGTCCCTTACCCTCACCTCCCCCGCATACGTTCTTGGCTGCCGCGCGCGCTGCCTGGCAGTCGGCTGCCGGCCGGAGCTAGCTTGTGAGCCCGATTTTTTGGTGTTTGGAGCAGCGCGCAATGCGCTGAGCCCCCCGTCGCCTCCCGATCGTCGAGGAGGGGAGCACGATGACCGTGGCGACGCGCTGATCATCATGCCCACCTCCGTTTTCGTCGGGGATGCTCCGCTTGGCTAGTTCGGCTTTGTCGAGCCCTTATATTTCATGTGAATGCTAAGTTCTTGGCTCGTTTGTGCCTTGCGACTGTTTTTGTCGCTTCGGGTAGCGTGCATGCCCTCCGTCGCGTTGAGACCTGTCCTGTTAGATAGGGGGTGCCCTAGGATCTATCTAGAGTATATCAATCACCTAGAGGGGGGTGAATAGGTGTATAAACAAAAATCACATATCTCAATGCGATAAAGTAATGCGGAAAATAAAATCAGCACACTGAGATTTACGTGGGAAACTCCACCTTGGAGAAAAATCCACGGGACCAACACGCAAAAAAACAATCCACTAAGAGTAAAGAATTACAAGGTGATTACCGACTCCACGGACTTAACCTCTCCCTTCTCTTCAGCGGATCACGCGCACCAACGGGTTGTCCACGCCCCACGTCCGAATCCACGGACGCCACGCCTCACGTCCACGAGACGCCCAACTTCGAATCCACGAAGCCTTCAACACGTCGAATCCACGACGCTCACTCGAATCCACAAGCGCACTCCATCCGGAGCAAAAACAATAAAATTGATGATGGTTTATTGCTTAGAATATCATTGAAGATCTGTGGGAATAGTCTCTAAGCAATTCTCAAATTGATTCTAAAAGAATATTAGGAATTAGGGCACCATGAATCAATTTGAGAGAAGCTTGATGTAGAAGATGAGAAAAACGGTTACCTACAAGCTTCTAGGATTTCTAAAAGATAATCTATGCTTAACCACGTTTTAGAGACACCCCCATATCTTATTTATAGGTTTAGAAGCAATCCGAAATAGATTAGGATTAAAAATAGTTTTTTAGAAAGGTTTGGAAACAATCCAATTTCGACTAGGATTGAAAACAGATTTTAAAACGATTTAGAATCAAATAAGGATTGTAAAAATGATTTTAAAAAATCTACCATCTTATTTATAGGTTTGGTAGACATTAGAATCAGAGTAGGATTGAAAAAATAACTTTCCAAAACTTCGCGACGGGTCGGGGTCCGGACCGTGGATAGCCGGAGTCCGGACCCGGAAGTTTCAGCTTTTCATTATCCGGACCGCAGCCATCAGAGTCCGGACCCGAGCAGCGAAACATGTGAACATGCTTACGGGTTCCGGACCGCAGCTCCCACGATCCGGACCCGAGCAGCGAAACATCATGACAGGCTTACGGGTTCCGGACCGCAGCTCCCAGGGTCCGGACCCCGTACCATAAACTTTTCTGATTTTTATAAAAATATTTAAAAAACCTATTCTAATGTCTTCCAAACACTTATAAATGTTTATAAATCATCATCAAGATTATTTAAACTTACCAAGCATCGTGAATTCAAACGTTTAGTCTTCGAGTCTTCAATCTTCGTCTTTTCTTCTTTGAACCTTCAAGACTCCTACTCACTTCACGAAATATGCCAATATAAAATCCGTAACAATCTCCCCCTTTGGCAATTTCGTGACAAAATCCAAAATTACATAAAACACTCACGATGCTCATCTCTCCAAAATTGAAATTCATTGCCATCACCAAAACAATAAACTTCTCGCGTGAAAGATCCAAATAAAATTCAAAATTATAATTTTGTAACTCCTAAAAACAAACTCTATAGCTTAGACAAACATGGAGTCTTGAAGTCTTGAAAGACCTGCAAAAAATTTTCATTCTCCACGAACAAAGTTAGTAGAAAAAATATATCTAAATCTCTCCCCCTCTGTTCATGCGTCTAAGTTCATCACCTCGCTCTCCCTTTTTGTCAAAAATTACCAAAAGAAAACACCCAAAAATAGAGAGAGTTGAAAGAAATTAAATAAAACACAAGTTCAAAACATTTTTCAATTTTGAAACCACTTGTGATAAAAACGTCAAACATTGTTAGTGCATGAGGAGTATAAATTCACATTAACTTCTTTCAATCCCTATTAATTTTATAAGAATTAAGAACTTTACTACACAATCACCATAATATAGATAAAATATTACACGATTTCTTAATTCATATAAACTTCAAAAACAAGTCATCAAAAATAATCTAAAGGCTCAAAAGCTATCAAGATGTAAACGGATTATGAAGATGACTTAAGGGATTCATCAAAGAGACAGAAATTATCGCATAAACGTTCAAAATTGAGATAAAACAAACATCGCACAGGGGGTGGCTCTTTGAGCATCTTTCATGTATGTGGACCACCTTATAACTCCGAAAAATAAAATTTGTGACATTTTTTTCTTTTGCATGCTTTTGCACTTATATATATTTTTTTTCGGATATGCAATTCAATTCTCATGTGGTAGCTGCACACACTAACCGGACAACCGGGGTGGTAGCTCTTTCCTCCATGTGGTAGTAGTTTTCACACTCCTTTTAAGGATGCAACTCTTTCCACATCTTTCAAATCATATGAGTATTTTTTTTAATATAATAATAACTCCCCCTCGCTTAAGCAATCTCTTAGTTGGAAGAACATGTGACAAATTTTAGTCCATAAGAGAATAACTATTCATCAAATTCAACACACACAACCGAGATAGGTTAAGCTCCTAGAAATTACACAAGATTACCTAAATTTGATGAATATAAGTATTAAGAATTCTCATAATAAATTATCTTCAAATATAATGAAAATAAAGTAAAACCGATAATTAATATGAGATTAATTAGGAGTGAATGAAAGTGAACCTATTGATGTTCAAGGCACTATTTAATGTTCTAATCATTCAAAGAATCTAAAAATTGTAACAATGAAAGCACCAAAACGTGTAATGCAATGATCAAGAGATATGCAATAAGAACCAATCAATGCACTACATAAAGTCAAAAACAAATTAAAACTTTAGAGAATGAAAGATATCACATTTTCGAACCCAAACTTGTCGGATTGTTGGTTGTCTTGGTTTGTTGCATTTGGGCACCGATTATTTTGACTTTTGATCAACCTTTGGTCTCACCATCGCATTCCGCTTTGGAGTAGTTGGTTGTTGTGGCTTTGACTTTTGGTTGACCTTGGGTACTCGACCTTTTTGATGTTGCTTTTGAATCCGTGAAGGTTGTCGAGTGATGAAAGATGCCGATAGATGTTTAGAAGATGCCACTTGAGTTTTCTTTTTAAGGCATGTCTTCTTGATATGTCCTTTCTTTCCGCATCTATGGCATACTTTCTCTTTTACACTTGTTGAGACTTTGGGAATAGAATTTTTTACCTTCTCAACAAATGTCCGCTCATATCCAAGTCCAAGTTTGCTTGTTTGACCCAATCCGAGCATATCATCAAGTTTCTTTGAACCGGAGGAGAATTTTTGTATGTCGGACTTGAGTTGATGGACTTGTTTGGTCAAGACTTGATTAGAAACATGAATTTCCTTGTATTGTAGTTCTAGAAAGCCAACCTTTTCTTGATGTGATATGATCGTTATCTCCGATTGGTCTAGCTTCTCTTGGAGGATCTTATTACTTGTTAGAATTTGTTCCCTTTCCTCCGCAAAAGCTTTAGATGACTCTTTCAATTCAATGTTCTCACTTTCAAGCTCTAACATTTGCCTCCTTAGCTTCTTGTTAAGCTTAGCCATCTTTTTCGATTCAATAAGTAGTTGATTGTATGCAACGGCTAAGTCTTCATCATCGGACTCCTCCTCACTCGCGCCATCATCGCTCGATGTACCATGCACAGAGGAAGAAGCAAAAGGGTTAGCAATAATAGATGATAAACAAAAAGCAGAAGGAGAAGAAGAAACGTGTGAAGATAAGGCAATAGCATCATTGGTTTCTTCTTCACTAGAACTCGAATCATTGGAAGTAGAATCATCCCAAGTTCTAGCTTGTAAAGCCTTCTTTTTATAGGATTTTTTAGTGGAACAATCCGTGGCGACATGGCCGTAGCCTCTACACTTGTAGCATTGGATTTTCCCCTCAAGTTCATCCTTATCTTTAGGGAACTTTGCAAGTTTCTTCTCTTTAGAGAATTTAAAATTTGTCTGATACCAATTGTTAGATAGGGGGTGCCCTAGGATCTATCTAGAGTATATCAATCACCTAGAGGGGGGTGAATAGGTGTATAAACAAAAATCACAAATCTCAAAGCGATAAAGTAATGCAGAAAATAAAATCAGCACACTGAGATTTACGTAGGAAACTCCACCTTGGAGAAAAAACCACGGGACCAACACGCGAAAAAATAATCCACTAAGAGTAAAGAATTACAAGGTGATTACCGACTCCACGGACTTAACCTCTCCCTTCTCTTCAGCGGATCACGCGCACCAACGGGTTGTCCACGCCCCACGTCCGAATCCACGGACGCCACGCCTCACGTCCACGAGACGCCCAACTTCGAATCCACGAAGCCTTCAACACGTTGAATCCACGGTGCTCACTCGAATCCACGAGCGCACTCCATCCGGAGCAAGAACAATAAAATTGATGATGGTTTATTGCTTAGAATATCATTGAAGATCTGTGGGAATAGTCTCTAAGCAATTCTCAAATTGATTCTAAAAGAATATTAGGAATTAGGGCACCATGAATCAATTTGAGAGAAGCTTGATGTAGAAGATGAGGAAAACGGTTACCTACAAGCTTCTAGGATTTCTAAAAGATAATCTATGCTTAACCACGTTTTAGAGACACCCCCACATCTTATTTATAGGTTTAGAAGCAATCCGAAATAGATTAGGATTAAACAGTTTTTTAGAAAGGTTTGGAAACAATCCAATTTCGACTAGAATTGAAAACAGATTTTAAAACGATTTGGAATCAAATAAGGATTGTAAAAATGATTTTAAAAAATCTACCATCTTATTTATAGGTTTGGTAGACATTAGAATCAGAGTAGGATTGAAAAAATAACTTTCCAAAAATTCGCGACGGGTCGGGGTCCGGACCGTGGATAGCCGGGATCCGGACCCGGAAGTTTCAGCTTTTCATTGTCCGGACCGCAGCCATCAGGGTCCGAACCCGAGCAGCGAAACATGTGAACATGCTTACGGGTTCCGGACCGCAGCTCCCACGATCCGGACCCGAGCAGCGAAACATCATGACAGGCTTACGGGTTCCGGACCGCAGCTCCCAGGGTCCGGACCCCGTACCATGAACTTTTTTGATTTTTATAAAAATATTTAAAAAACCTATTCTAATGTCTTCCAAACACTTATAAATATTTATAAATCATCATCAAGATTATTTAAACTTACCAAGCATCGTGAATTCAAACGTTGAGTCTTCGAGTCTTCAATCTTCGTCTTTTCTTCTTTGAACCTTCAAGACTCCGACTCACTTCACGAAATATGCCAATATAAAATCCGTAACATGTCCGCTGGTGCTCGCGGATGGTCGTGCGGACGAGCGGTGTGCTCTAACGGCCTTCTTGAATGCTCATGTTGCGATTTCATGAAGCGGCTCTTTTGCGATGGTCGCAGCGTGGCGTCGCTGTGGGCAGCAAGGGTTTAAACCTTGTGGCCCTGTGGACAGGTTGTCCAGGCTCATAACGCCCTTGCAGAAATCTGTTTCGATTTTTGGTGCATTTTTCGACGAATTAGTCGGCGGAACGCGCATTTTGGTCGTGGGACCCACTTGATGGGATCGTGAGCGACCGGGCTTCGTCGCTAAGCCTCGTTGGCTGTTCGTCATCACTGTCCCGAAGTTCCGAGGGCAGCAAATGAGCGACGGAGGGTTCCGGTGCCGAAATCGGCATATTTTGGGAACCCGAAAAGCCATTTTGGGTGCGTTAGGGTTCGTGGCACCCCGGACTTGTGTCCACTATCCGACCACCTCATTTGGTGTGTTTACGGACAGCGGGTGACTTGGTTCGTTTAACGGTACCCCTCTGGGGCTTGATTTGGGTTCGAAATCGTTCTGGTGGATTTTCCGGACATTCCGACGACTGCGGGTTTGTGAGTATTTTGTGTTGTGTCGACTCGGTGGACCTTGACTTGGTGGATCTTTTGTAGGTCCAGTCGACGTCCCTGCGAGCCGTCGGTGTTAGGCTCTTCCGTTCGATCAGGTGGGTACTTCGATCTGAAGTCGATTCAATGGAGCACGCTCGGTGATGTTCCCTCCACCCTTCTCTTTTACTTTCTGCATATGCTTCGTTTTTTAGCCTTACACCACGTGACTTTGACTTTAGCTCTACTTAGCGTGTTCATCTTTCGCATACTATGATTTAGAAGTAGAGCGGTCTTGATTATACCTTGTACATTGTGACATTCGTGGGACGTAGTTGGTCGGTTTCAGTTACTCCTATCGCTTGATGACCTTTGAGGTCGGTGTACCCTGAGGGGTAGGATTGTCGGCTAGTGGCTGACGGATAGTTCTGGATTATACTGATACATGACTTGACATTCTTGTAACCTATTGTTCGGTTCTTTTGCATATCTTATAGTTTATATTGAGTGGTCGGTACTTACTTGCATATCTCTGAGAGGATGTTGAGTTGTTCCATCCTGGTTGACCTGAGGGGTCGGTACTTGTGTTCCTTGATGGTTCGATGATCCTTTGACGAGACCTGATTGGTCGGTGTTGATCGCCTCTTGTTCCGAGCGATCATTTGGATTTGTATTGTCAGTTGCTATTCTCGGCTTGTTGCCGTCCTGTGGATTGAGCATTCTGCATCAATCGTCACAGCTCGTCTAGAACTTCACGTACACCAGCGGTCTGATCCACCGCAGGAGGGTGTTCTTTTCCGGAAAAGTGGTCGTTGCGTTTCCGACCCGTGAGCCTCTTGCCAGGTGCTTTGCAGAGGTTGTGTGCCGGTGGGTAAGCATACTGTGACTTTTCCTGCGATCTGCGGATCTATAGGGCATGGTGATTGGGTTTTTGGTTATCTACGGTTGATGCATATGTTCATTACTTACAGTAGCATAGTTGTTCATACCTGTTATTATCTGTTCTTCACCATTAGCTACTGTATTTGTTTACCTATTTATTTGTTGCTCCTCCTAACCGGTGTGTACACCTCGCCTTCGTCAGCTTGCGGTACCCACTGGGAGGGGAGACATGTTTACATGTTCTCACCCCCCCGCCATCATTTTTCAGGTGATCTTGGTGGAGGGAGTTGGGACGTTGTGAGGCGCGATAGCTAGTGAGCCGTAAAGGTCTCGACTAGTTGTTCGTCAGATTGGTTACCACCCCTTGACTCTCTTTTATTTAGTTGACATCTTTAGTTATGGTTCAGTTACTTGTTTGTTTGGTTGATGGATATCATGGTTCTGAATGCCTTTAGTTATCTGGTAATATTATGTGGATGCTTCGGATTTATCCTGAGTTATTGATATGTGGATTTCTACCCCTCGTGGTAGCCGGCTTTCAAAATAGAGTTTCCGTATGGGAAACAGCTTTCAAATGGTTTTCGGATTGATTGACTTTTGGTTTTCAAAATAGAGTTTCCTTGTGGGAAACAGTTTTCAAATGATCTTTGGAATCATTGAAGCTTAGCGTTTCAAAATAAAGTTTCCGGGCGGAAAACACTTTCAAAGTATAGAATTGCTTGATGTAATGTGCATCGCATCATCCTTCGCCTAAGGAGTGCTTAGAGGACATGCATCATCGTAAGGATGGTTAGCTGAATGATATGTGACATCTGCATTGTGTTTGTTGAGTGGATGGGTGTTTGTTATGATCATGATGTTTGGACGTCGTGCAGATACAGAAAGATCTCTGTCAAGGTGGACAGGGAGATTTCTGCATCTGTGGCGGGTCTGTTGCGTCTCGTGGGGGTTGTTTAAAAAAAAGGTATGGGTAATTTTCGCCGACCCTGCTTTTAACTAGCCCTTCTTTCAAAAAAGACTTGCAAAATGAATCCCGGGGCGTGACAGATTAAGATGGTATCAGAGAATAAAGGTTGCAAAAATGCATTCACTCATTATCGTGTAACTGAACCACTGGTTAGGTTGACCCATAGGAAGGCCTCAGACTTATAGGCACGTGAGAGCGCGGGGTTGTTGGGATTAAATCCCAGTGTATGGTTATTTTATTTGCCCTGTGTTTGTGCTGCAGGAGTTTGAGTATTTCTCCTTGTGTATGCTTTATGGTGTGAGATCGAACTCTTGCTTCTACTGGAAGTGGTGGTGGTGTACCAGGCAGACACAAAGTGGCAGGGTGAGTTTCCCCATGCATAGCCACTCGTTGGCAGGCGGTGGCCTTAACGGGCTAGGTGACGTCACTTGGTGGATCTGTGTAGTTATTTGGACTGCCTCTGGCCAGGCCCCACTTTCTGTGTAGAGCACGAGAGCCACTGCGAGCGTCTCTACGGAGACGGCACTTTGAGCAGCTTCGATCACGACTTCCGTGGGGGCTACTAGAGTGTAGCCCAAGGTTTTGGTAGCGGTATTGGATGACCGCAACTTTGGTGTTACCTTCTCTGTTTTTGTTGGGTAAGGCTGTGATGCCTACCCCTCTGACGTTTTGCTGGTGGAATCGTCAGTGTTGGTCTTTCGACCTTCAGCTAGTTCTTACGTCAAACTGACGTGTACTAGACTGAGTAGACATTGTTGGGTGTCAGGTCTCTGTCGGTGCATACATCGTATGCGGCTATCCTAACGCCTAAATTGGTGTGTCATAGGATTGCAGGTGGTATTTGTAGGCTTTCGTGTTGTCGCGAGATCTTCCAGGGTTTGTTGGAGGTCTCACAGCGTTTGATGTTGTTAGACGACGCTTGAAAATCTTTTTCCATCGCACTGGTTCGTGCGGTTGGCGACCCTATGTCGCGGGTAGTCGTCGGATTGTTGTTGGGAGCCGAAAGACTCCTAGGGAGTTGGCTCAGGGCAGATCTATTTTCGTGGGTCGGTTTGCGAATTCGATAATTAGATATTGCTGCCGTGAACTTTGGTCCAGCTTATGAGTTTAGTTGGCCTGGTACTTTTGGTTGTGTCGCCAACTTATTGTTGGCAATTGATCTACGGATATTTCGCTTTTCTTTTGATAAGTACGTTGGCTGCAGACAACGTAGTGTCAAAAGTTAGGACGAAATACCCTATCCCTTTTAGGGACTATCAGGATTGGGTCGGTGCTTTCTCTTGCAAGACAATCTCTATAGGTCGTTTTGTGGGAAAGCTAGAGTGGTGGTCATCCCTGATCACGTAGTGAGTCTTGAGCTAATCCTTGGCAGGTTTTGCACAGTTGATTTGTCGTCACTGCGGATGGTTTCGACTCCGGATTGGGTCTGGTTGTGTCACGCCCCGGGCCCTCGTGGGAGCCTACCAGGCACGTGCACAGACCCGCCGTGTACCTCAAACAACACAATGTACACAAGGCGTCTATGCTAACAATAATCAAGTAGAATAAGGAATACATCCTAACAAGGTAATCAGAGCGAGAACATAGTTCTACAACTAAAATCTCAAGATATACAAATGAGTTTATACATCTTATCAACAAGTAGATCAATCAACCAACAAAACCATACATCTTTCATTCAAAATACAATGAAAGGAAACCCATGGTATGCCTACAATCACAACACCGTAGAGGCTCTAGCTAGCTGCTAACCCCTCGCCGCGATCCCAAGCCTCTCCTGCTGCAGAAGGCTCTGAAAAATCCAACAACAATGGGGGTGAGAACTATTATCAATAGTTCCCAGTGGGTAAGCCGCCGAGAGTGGCGAATTACACCGCTAGGTCAACTGAGGCAAGATAGTATAACAGAAACATAAAGCAGAAAGCATATAACATTTAATGCTAAACAGGTAGTTCTACAACTATCTTGCCTCCAATGACTAAATCATCTACATGAACATGTTACAAAGTATGTAAACATTCTACTCCTATATGTGTAAATATGCCATGATCAACTACACATATTCTAATGTCATAAACTCACTATATGTCAAGTTTTACTATTACATGTATGACTTGTCTCCAACTACAAGTATGTAATGTATATCCAATTTTCTACTACATGTATGAACTATATAACTTGTTCCCAACAATATGTATGTTATGTTCACTACATGTAATGCCACAAAGTCACCACCCAATACTATGTCCATACACTACATGTATATGCATCAATTAATTAGGGTGTCAAATGTCACGTTCTGATTAAAATAACCTCTTTCTGTATGAAAGTTCACCTTTGCATAAAACCATAACTGTGTAGTCATAAAATGATACAATAGCGGGATGTTCACTTGTGCCGAGCCTAATGGCTCCGTGGTAGTCAACACCTCACGCTTTGGTGAGCCTTACCCACGGCGGTTTCATTTCGGCGCTCTCTCTAACACACGGGCGAAATAACTGTCGCGAGGCCAACTCCGGAGTGCCGGCTTGTAGGGAGCGACCCTCACAAGCATGTGTAAACGAGCATAGTGGCCAACAAGCAACAAATCAACCATAATAATAATATCATAAGTTCAATTTCACGTTATGTCAAAACATGTCACTTTATGTTTAATACATCCAATAGCCAATATGCTAAATGTCAACAATATCATATTGTTCTCAATGTCCGATGGTATGTCCCTACCATTATGCACATGTCTCTAACATGTAACCGTTCATCTCTTTGTTTACTAAATTCATAACCCATGCATTCCTCTAATGCCATATATCATGCATTATTCTAATGCCATGTCCAATGCATTATACTAATGCTATAACCAATACCTTTCAATACCAAACCGATGCATTCAACAAATGCTATAGTTCATGCATTATTCTAATGCTACAATTCATGCATTCTACAATGCCATGACAATGCATTCTAAGATGCCAACAAGACCCTATCCATGCCATGCATAAGCTACAACAACCTCTACTACATAGAGTATAGAGCTATCATGCAAGTGTTTAAATAACCCAATGGACTCACGTTTAATCAATTATAATTATCAATGCAAATGGAATTTCATTCCTCATGTCTTAAACACGGGATCATTTCCACGACCTAAAGGTCGAGCCCAAAGTCACGATAACCGTCAAAGTTGCTCACCTAGATGAGGTGCAACAATTTATCATGCATTTGCCATATCCTCTCTTTTCTCTGTACAAGCATACATTAGTATGCGAAGAGAAATCACTAATCCACCACCCCAAGTAGTGTCTCACATGATGCTCATATCTAGCATGCATAACCTAATTAGCATTTCATAATGCATCATTGCACTACTAGTACAAATACACTAGCATGCATAATAATCTCATAATGCCACACTATATGTACCATGCATTTTTATACATAACATATATGTCTCTTGCAATCACAATTATCATAATGCCATAATTAACATAATTATGCATCTAATCCATCCTATAACAAAATAGGAGACATAGGGGGAGTTCACCCATTTCGGTGAGGTCAGACCCACCGGATACCCGTCGAAACCTCGCAGTACTTCGAAACGAAGTTGTCCCCCGAGCTTCTCATACCCTAAGATAATTTTCTAAGGGGTTAGGGGTATCGAACAAGCAATTTCGAAAACCACCAAAAAAACAATGAGGTAAATGGGTGAAAATTACCTTGAGCAAGTAAAACTTGTTCTAAGTCCAAATTGAGGTTAGAGATCTTCAAATCTAACCTACAACAACAATCCACACCCATCAATTCCACCTCAAGGGCTCACAATCAAGAAACCCTAAACAAAACCCTAGTTTCCAAGAAATTAGGTTTACATGCTAATCACAAGCAAAAATCACAAATAGAGGTTGTAAAAGGGTTTACTAACCTCAAATCAAGCTCTCAACCAAGCTCAAGCATGCTAGGTTGAAGCTAAGCCCACAAACAAGTTCCTCGATCTCCTCCATCCCGAGCTCCCCACAAGGCCTAGAAGCACTCCTCCATGAAGAAAATGGAGGAAAAAGAGATCAAAACCACTTTTCTAGGGTTTGGGAGCAAGAAAATCTAGAGAGAGAGAGAGAAAACCTACCTCCTCTCCAAGTGCATCCTCAGCCAACAATGGCTGTGAATGAAGGTGAAAGGGTACTTAACCCAATGCACAAAATCCACTTAGGCCCCTCAAAAAGCCAAAATTGCCAAAACTGCACAAAATGCAATTTCTGCATTGTATACCGGTATGCGTATGGGCATACCGGTATCCAACCAAAAATCCCGCAACCCGAGCCTCGGCCAAGCAGTCTGCGCAAAGGGATTCCGGTATGCCTAGACCAGATACCGGTATACAGCGCATTCCGGTATCCGCTGCCGCATTCCGCAGAAGCCGAGAGCTGCGCACAACCAGTTTTCACTGGATTTCGGTATACCTAAACCAGATACCGGTATGCAAAGAAAAATCTGCACTTTTGCAGATTTCGACTTCCGGAGTCCGTTTTCGCACTTTCTAAGTCCCGAAAACACTCCGAAGCTCACCAAACTCAACTCAAAACTCCAGAATAGTATAAGGCACTATTCTCTCACTAGAACTCCGCAATTTGCTAAAGTTCAGTGTACTACAGGTTGCCTTTTAGCTCTGTAGCTGTGCCTGCTGTATTGTACCAAACTTCTACAATTGTGGAGTTCCGGTGGAAAGTAGCGCGAAAAGGCTATGTGAATGGCTTCAGCAAGGTTTGGGGCTTATTCGAGTGTTTTCGGCGCAAATTGGGCGCGAAAACGGACTTCGAAAAGTTAAGTCTGTCAAACTTGCAGATTTTGTACTGAGTACCGGTACTGGGATTTAGTACCGGTACGCAATACCAAAGGGAGAGGAACCAACTCTCGGGTTCTACGGAATCGAGTATTGAATATCGGTACGGATTCATTTAGTTCCGGTACTGATTTATGAGATACCGAAATGCAGTAGTAGATCTGAAAATCTAACCTTCGAATTCTGCGGAATCGTATGCAGGATACCGGAATTAACGCCCGTATACCGGTACGCTAGTTTTGGTACCGGTATGCAGTTCTGTAAAATACAGATTTTGAATGGTAAATTGGTAATTTCAGTGATGGGGGCCTATTTAAGGGGAGCCTTCTCCCCTTTCTCCTCTAAAACCCACACACGCACACAAGGAGAGAGGGAGAGAGAGAAGCTCCTCTCTCTCACTTCTTCTTCTTCTTCTTCTCCTCCAAATTTGGAGATCTTGGTGGAGATCGAGCTTGGGAAGCTCGGAGGAGTGGTGAACCGAGCTCGTGCACGCGTGGTGGCTTGGTGAGCTCGCGGATCTAAGGTGAGTCCTTGGATTTGGTAGTTAGGGTTTCGGATTTGGGCTAAGAAATAAGATTTTTGAGGCCCCTTGGCTAATCTAAGCTACAAATTGTAGAGATTAGCATGTGATTTTTGGGTTTTACCATTATTTTTGGAAACCCTAGGTTGAAAGAGGGATTCTCTTGTGGAGGGTTTAAAAAATATTTTAACCCTTTAGAACCCTAGTTGGAGGTTAGTAAAAGATGTGGGACAACTCGATTTCGAGTGATTCCAAGAGATAAAATTATTTTGAGTTCGACTCAGAGTAACGAATCCTCCATGTATGATAGGGCAAGGAGCTTGAAGACCAAGCTTGAAGCCAAGGATAAGAGCCTAATTGCAAGTGTCTACAAGCAATTAGGGAGCTTTGTGAGGTGGGTTTGTGTTGCACCGAAGTGATTAGGTCACTTCCATGTCTAGGGTAAAATAACCATAATGATAATGGTAGTTGCATGTTACCCTAGTGTTTAATTATGCATGTTGGCATAAGTGACTTGTGAAATGAAATGGAGCAATGTGCTCATTTTGCATGTAAGTAGAATTATGTATTTTATACTTACACATCATGAAGGAATGTTTGCATGTATGAAAACCTTGTATGCCTAAATGATGAACAGGTAGATAAACAAGTACATGCATGAACTATTGAAATAGTGACATCATGATTCGTGGAACATGATTAGTTATGGGACAACTTAGTACAATTATGTACCAAAGTTTGTGTATAAAGTGGATAATTCTCTAGTAATCTAAGAGAATGGGAATTGTGAACTTAGAAAGGCTAGTGTTATTGAACATAGGTTGACAATGATGATATGAATCTAGTGTTGTTGAACATAGGTTGACAATGATGATATAAACCTAGTGTTGTTGAACATAGGTTGACAATGATGATATGAACCTAGTGTTGTGAACATAGGTTGGAAATGATGATATGAAACCTAGTGTCATTGAACATAGGTTGGAATGTGAGGGTATTAAACCTAGTGCCGTGGAACTCCAATTGTGTACCAAGTGAATTGAGTGATCCTAGAATGATGATATTGTGAAACATAGATAGGAAAAGTGAACAAGTGGACTTGTTAAACCCTATGAACCCATGAAAGAAAACTTGCATGTTGCTGGAATGTAAGTAATTAGTTAAAGCAGCGATTCTGCTAGTATGTATATGACCGGTGGGTCATTGATGAGCATCTAGACTTTGATGCATTATGTATGTGACTAGAGCTTGCAAGGGCCAAATGAGCTCAATTAGTAGTTGCTCGTGGGGGTCACTCCCCTAGGGCATTGGTCCTCCGGAGGTATAACCAAGCGAGAATCCTTGCTTTGCTATTTTGAGAGCCAATTGGGTGATGGATGCGATGCACGACCCCAGGTCATGGATGCATAGCACGACTGGGTGGGGTGATGGATGCTGGACACTACCCATGAGGCACGGCGCAAACTGGGGCCGTACCTTATGTAGGTCCTTGAGAAAATGGGTTGGTGGAGCAGCGATTCTGACACCAATGCCAAGTATTTGAGAAAAGGGTTGGTGGAGCAGCGATTCTGACACCGCCGAGTATTTGAGAAAAGGGTTGGTGGAGCAGCGATTCTGCCACCAATGCCCAGTATTTGAGAAAAGGGTTGGTGGAGCAGCGATTCTGACACCAATGCCAAGTATTCGAGAAATAGGTTGGTGGAGCGGCGATTCCGACACCAATGCCAAAAAGAATGATATAAATGAACTTGTGGGATGCCTAGGAGAAAATAAAAAAAATGTCATTTATATAGGTTGCATTCATTCATGTTTTAAATTTAAACATGTGATTGTAGTTATGCATGGTTTATTATGAACTAACCTATGCTTGTGTTGTTTTCTTTGGACCTGGTGGGTCGAGCTTCTCCTTTGGGTGGCCTTACCCACTAGAAACTATGTTTATAGTTCTCACCCCCATATTTTTCAGGTCCACGCGTGAGCGCGCGGCGGCGCGTGGGAAGGACGTAGCTTGATAGTTAGCGTCCTGCCATTGTGACCAGAGATAGATGTACCCTGGATCAGCGTAGCTTAAGGGTATAGAAAAGAGAAAAATTGTAATAACAGTTTGATTGTATTTGGAAAGAAAATGTAATATGTAATTACAATGTGAGGAATGCTTGTAATAGCGTAGTTATTTATGTTTACGATGCTTTCCTTATACAATCTGTGTATGAATTCTATTCCTGTTTGGAATGTTTTGAATTGTACCGATTGTGACGCCTTGGGCGGACAGGAGAAACTCTGTCCGTTCGGCGGGTCTGGCGCACGCGCCCGTGCGGGGCTTCTTCCACCTATTTGGGGAAGGGACGACGGGGCGTGACACTTGCACAACTAAAAGGTTTGTTTTGTGTGGCGATCTCGGTCTTCTGCCGGGAGGTTTGGTGTCATGGTGATCGATTGTCGGGAGCCTGATTGCTGGCTCCGAGGTCACTGTGTGTGTTTGCGTAAAAGGTTTGCAACTCGGCTTTTCGTGCAAACCTTGGATTGGATTGCGTGTCCGATCACTTGGAGACAGGTATTTGGCATCACTTGTGGTTATTATCGCATATTGCGATTGGCAACCCTGTACACTAGAGTGATGGACTCGCAAAAAGTTTATGTTGGTTTGATTGAGATTTTGAGCTCAATTGGTTTTGGCAGCCTTGGACCTCTTGGCCCAGGCGGAAGGTGAGAAGTTTTAATGGACTCCCGAGTGTCAGAGGAGCTTTGAGGAGCTGAAGGACAGGCTGACTCGGGCCCCTATCCTGGCATTGCCGCAACCTAGTGAGGATGTCGTGGTCTATTGTGATGCTTCTCAGATCGGATTGGGGTGCGTGCTTATGCAGCAGGAGCAGGTTATAGCGTACGCTTCACGCCAGCTGAAGGACTACGACCTCTCGATCCTGTACCACCTGGGTAAGGCGAACGTGGTAGCAGACACCTTGATTCGGAAGCAGTCTTCGGCGGAGCTGACTCTCATGATCACCGACCAGGAGTGCTTGGTGGAGGAGTTTCGTCGACTAGAGATGGAGATTCTACCTACTGGAGCTACCGCTCAGTTGTTGACTTTGGCGATGCAGCCCACCTTGGTAAACAGGATTTTTAGTGGACAGTTGACAAATTCGCATTTGGAGAAGGTGTGAGCAGAGGTCGAGCAGGGTAAAGATGGTGACTTCACGATCCTCGCCGATGGTTCTCTCCATTTTCGAGGACGGAGATGTGTGCCTAGCGATCCGAATTTGAGGCGGGATATCTTGTCAGAGGCACACCGGTCGCTGTACACCATGCATCCCAGAGGGACTAAGATGTACCATGACCTGAAGCAGAGTTTTTGGTGGCCTGGTATGATGATGGATGTAGCTCAGCATGTGGCGCAGTGTCTTGTATGTCAGCAGGTGAAGGCTGAGCATCAGCGACCAGTAGGAAAACTTCAACCGCTACCAGTACCTGTGCGGAACTGGGAGCAGATCACTATGGATTTCGTCACCGAGTTGCCTCGATCTCAGCGAGGCCATGATGCGATCTGGGTTATTGTGGATAGACTGACGAAAGCGGCCCACTTTCTGCCGGTACACACGACTTGGTCTTGAGATCGACTGGCTTGGATGAGATCGTCAAGCTCCACGGAGTGCCAGCGTCGATCATCTCGGATTGGAATACTCGTTTCGTATCCCAATTCTGGAGGGGCTTGCAGTAGGCCTTGGGTACGAAGCTCAACTTCAGCACAGCTTTCCACCCTCAGAGTGATGGACAGTCGGAGCGAGTCATCCAGACTCTCGAGGATATGCTCCGAGCGTGCGTTTTGGACTACGATGATGGATGGTACAAGCATCTTTCCTTGGTGGAATTCGCCTACAACAACAGCTACCAAGCGAGCATTAGAATGGCGCCGTACGAAGCCTTGTATGGACGTCGATGTCGTTCTCCGATCTGTTGGGATGACATGGGTGAACGCCGAGTGATCAAGCCTGACCTGTTGGAGGATGCAGAAGACAAGGTTCGCAGCGCGAGGCAGTGGCTACTGACTGCGCTGAGTCGACCGAAAGGCTACGCGGACCAGCAACGGCGTGACCTGGTGTTTCAGGTCGGTGAGCATGTGCTGCTCAGGGTGTCGCCGTCTAGGGGGGATCAAGCGGTTCGGATTGCGGAACAAGCTTTGTCCGCGATTTGTGGGACCGTTCGAGATTCTTGAGCGCGTGGGTCCGGTGGCTTATCGGTTGGCTCTTCCTCCGAGTCTTGCTCGAGTGCACAATATTTTCCACGTGTCCATGCTTCGGTAATACATTTCTGACCCGTCGCACGTCATCAGCCCGACGACGGTTCAGATGAGGGAGGATCTCAGCTATGACGAGGCGCCGTTGCGAATTTTGGCTAGTGAGGTGAAGCAGTTGAGGAATCGGAACATTCAGTTTGTAAAGGTTCAGTTGGCGAACCATGAGGAGCGCGAGGCTACTTGGGAGCTTGAGTCGACTATGCGAGAGCGGTACCCGCAGTTGTTTGCGGAGGATGTGTGATTAAGTTTTGGGGACGAAACTTCTTGTAAGGTAGGGTTGATGTAAGATTTTGAATCTTGTTTTTCAAATTTCATCTTTTATAAGTTTTCTCTCTCTCTCCCTCCATATTTATATATACACATATATTTATATATGGAATATATATGTGTATGTATGCTTTTGTATATATGTGTTTGTGTGTTGGAGGCGAAAGGGGATGGCTTTTTTTGCAAATCGGCGATCGTTTCTAGAATTATAAAATCGCAGGTTCGATGTTTCGGCAGTGCTGATCGCGATGGCGCAATCCGTTCGCAAATCCGACAGACGAATCGCCGAATATCCCGTGATCATCGTCGAAGGGTCGAAATTAGCATTTTGAGTCTTTTCGCAAAAGATGCTATATTTTATGTGTCGTTTCGCGTGAGATCGCTTGTGGAGGGGTGTAGACGCGTTTTACACGCGCTGTGGAGGGTTGAGTAAGGATTTCTGTGAGAATTCGAATTTTGAAAATTTGGAATTCTGTGTTCCTCTCCCCTGATACTGTGTTTTTGATCCGTATACGTATATATATACAGGTACTTATATATATATATATATGTATATAAGTGAGTTTAGTGGTTTTGTTAGTTGTTGGTTTTTCGTCGCGGAGAGAGAGCGGCTTAACGGCGCGATCCGGAGTCCGATTCTGGCGATCCAAAATGCTAGGTTCGATGTCTCGGCAGTGCTGAACGCAATGGCGTGATCCGTGTTGATGTGCGACGCACGGATTAAAAGTTATTGCATCTTTATCGCTGAGCGCACGAAGGGTACGTTTTATGTTTCGCGATCTGGACCCCGTTTTTTTTTTCGCACCGTTTCGCGCGTTTTCGCTTTTCGAGGAATGGGAGAGGTTAGTCCCTGCTGTGGGAGAGGGGACAAGAGCTGTGAGGTTGGTGGGGGGGTTGGTGGAGGCATTTATTGAGCCTCAACCACTCCCCCCTCTCTTTACCACTTTCACACTCCACCTCCTTCCCTCTCTCTCCCTCTTTCTCTCTCTTTCCCTCAGCCCAGACCAGAGCCCCAGCACCCTCTGCCCCTTTGCCCTTCCCCTGTGCACCTCCGGCCGCCGCCGACCACCCAGCTGGCCGGAGTTCCCCGGAGTCTCTCTCTCCCTCTTTTTTCTTTTTCTTCTTCTTCTTCTTCTTCTTCTTCTTCTCCTTCCCGTGGGTGTGCACCCAGGGTTACCCACGCCGGAGCCCCCTGAGGTGGCACGACCCCCTACCGCCGTCGCCCTGCCGCCGGGGAGCCGCCGGGAGCGGCCACCAGCCCTGCGGCCACTGCTGGAGCAGCCCCTGGCCGAGACTGGTGGGCCCTGGCCGCCGCCGCCTCCCGCAGCTCAGGAGGGTGAGCATCATCACCCCCGTGAGCTCCGGCGCAGCCCCCTTCCTCCCCGGCAGTCGCTGTACCGTCGGAGCGCCGCCGCAGCCGCCGCTTGCTCCGGTGGGACCGCTAGGGCACCCGAGGCCGCGCCAGCGCCGCCGCCGCAACCCGGCCCCTTTTTTGTCGCGGTCACCGGCCAACCGGTGACCGGCAACCTCCTCTTGAAGGTGCTCGCCTCGCCGCCGGCCGTCGTCGCCGCCCGTTGCCGCGCCGCCGTGCCTTAGCTTTACCCGAGAGCTGGGAGCTTCGCCGCGCCGCCGCCGCCGCCCCCCGCCGTCGACTAGGGTGAGCTCCCCCTTCCTTGCGACCCTCTCGGCCGACCCTGCCCGCCGCCGGCCTTGGTTGCCCGCCGGCAGCCGGCCGGAGCTAGTTGCTCCGGCCGGAGGGCTGTTTTGTGCTGTTTTGGCCGCGCCGAGATGCCCGGAGCCCCTGTTGCTCCCCGAGGTCCGGAGAGGTGAGCACGATGATCACGGCATCATGCTGATCATCATGCTCACCTCTGTTTTGTTTTTGCTCGAGCCGAATTGTTGTTCGGCCTTGGTCGAGCCGTTTGTATGCTTGTGGCTCTGTTTTCATGCAACTTCCCGGTCTGCGACTTGCCCTGTCGCAGTGAGGCTGTGAGCACGGCCTCCGTTGCGTCGCTGCCTATCCGCTGGTGCTTGCGGAGGGTTGAGCGGATGTACGGTTCGCTCACACGGCCTTGGTTATGCTTGCTTTTGTGCGCGCGCTCACTGTTTTTATGGAATTTCCCGGCTTGCGACTGGTTCTGTCGCAGTGGGATAGTGAGCACGGTCTCCGTGACGACGATACCTATCCGCTGGTACTTGCGGAAGGTCGAGCGGACGAACGGATTGCTCGAACGGCTTAATTTAGTGCTTGTATGTATGTGATGATAGCATGCTTGGATTGATTGGTTGTATCCTTGTTTTCCAGTCGTTTCATTTATCGAGCATTTTGGTTTTCTACCCCTCGTGGTAGCGTCGTAAAACAGGGTTTCCGTGTGGGAAACGGTTTTCAAATGGATTTCTGATTGCTCGGTTTTGTGATTTCAAAAAAGAGAGTTCTCGTGTGGAGAACAGTTTTCAAAGGCTTCTTCAATAATTGAGATTAGGGTTTCAAACTAAAGCTTCTGGGTAAGGAGCAGCTTTCTAGAATGATTGTTGCTTGTGCATTGCATCATCCTTCGCTTAAGGATTTGCTTAGATTCATACAGGTTAAGGACTGTTAGCTGTATGAACCTCTCGTTGTGTTGATGTGCTGTTGGGATGAATGAATGGTGGTTGTGATCCTGTTGTTTGTTGTTGGACGCCGTGCAAATACAGGGGAGGCTCTGTCCGTGTGTACAGTGGACCCTGTATTTGTGGCGGGTCTGTACGTGGCGCGGGCTAGGCTTTTCAAAGAAAAAATTTAGCACGTTTTTCCGCATCTTGAACTAGCCCGGGGCGTGACAATTTCTGAGGTATCGTAGGGTTTTGCGCAATTGTGCTTTAGGGTATTTAATGGTGCTTTAGGGTTTCCTCTTGGAACCCTAACCCTAGCCTTCCACCTTGCTGCAGCCGAGCCGCCAGTCGACTCTTCTCCCTCTGCCAGGTCCCCTGCGCGCCACCGCCGACCTGTCCAGCCGGCCGGTGCTGCCGCCGGCCATCTTCTCCTTTTTTGTTTCTTTTCTTTTGATCTCTTTCCTCTTCCTTCTTTGCCCGAGAGCAACCCTGGTGGATCCTCACCCTAGGGCCCCTCTCTGGCGGTGCCTCGTCGTCCGGCGACCCTCCCCCGGCGACTGCCGCCGTCGCCGCACGTCGTCCCCGCCGCCGCCGCCACGAGCGGTCGCTCACCTCTCGGGTTAGCTCGGGCCGAGGTGGTGTCTTTCTTCTCCTCCCACGCCGCCGCCACTCGGGGCCACCCCTGTCGACCCGCCGTCGCCGCCGCCTGCCTTACCGGTCGCCGCCGTCGCCGTTGGCTGCTCCTCGGTCGTGCCCTAGCCGAGCCGTGAGTGCGTCTCTTTCCTGCTCCGCCGCCGCCGCTTCTCGCCGCCAGCCGAGGTGAGCTCCCTTACCCTCACCTCCCCCGCATCCGTTCTTGGCCGCCGCGCGCGCTGCCTGGCCGCCGGCTGCCGACCGGAGCTAGCTTGCTCCGGCCGAGCCCGATTTCTTTGTGTTTGGAGCAGAGCGCAATGCGCTGAGCCCCCCGTCGCCTCCCGATCGTCGAGGAGGGGAGCACGATGACCGCGGTGACGCGCTGATCATCGTGCTCACCTCCGTTTTCGTCGGGGATGCTCCACTTGGCTGGTTCGGCTTTGTCGAGCCCTTATATTTCATGTGAATGCTATGTTCTTGGGTCGTTTGTGCCTTGCGACTATTTTTGTCGCTTCGCGCATCGTGCATGCCCTCCGTCGCGTCGAGACCTAACCGCCGGTGCTCGCGGACGAGCGGTGTGCTCTAACGGCCTTCTTGAAGGCTTATGTTGTGATTTCATGATTGTTTAGGGGCTCTTTTGCGATGGTCGTAGTGTGGCGTCGCTGTGGGCAGCAAGGGTTTAACCCTTGTGGCCCTGTGGACTGGTTGTCTAGGCTCATGACGCCCTTGCGGAAATCCGTTTCGATTTTCGATACGTTTTTCGATGAATTAGTCGGCGGAACGCGCGTTTTGGTCGTGGGACCCACTTGATGGGATCGTGAGCAACCAGGCTTTGTCGCTAAGCCTTGTTGGCTGTTCGTCATCGCTGTCCCGAAGTTTCGGGGGCAGCAGATGAGCGACGGAGGGTTCTGGTGCCGTAATCGGCATATTTCGGGTACCCGGAAAGCCATTTTGGGTGCGTTTGGGTTCGTGGCACCCCGGACTTGTGTCCGCTGTCCGACCACCTCATTTGGTGTGTTTATGGACAGCGGGTGACTTGGTTCATTTGACGGTACCCCTCTAGGGCTTGATTTGGGTTCGGAATCGTTCCGGTGGGTTTTCCGGATATTCCGACGGCTGCGGGTTTGTGAGTATTTTGTGTTGTGTCGACTCGGTGGACCTTGACTTGGTGGATCTTTCGTAGGTCCAATCGACATCGCTGCGAGCCGTCGGTGTTCGGCTCTTCTGTTTGATCAGGTGGGTACTTCGATCCGAAGTCGATTCAGTGGAGCACGCTCGGTGATGTTCCCTCCACCCTTATCTTTTACTTTCTGCATATGCTTCATTTTTTAGCCTTACACCACGTGACTTTGACTTTAGCTCTACTTAGCGTGTTCATCTTTCGCGTACTATGATTTAGAAGTAGAGCGGTCTTGATTATACCTTGTACATTGTGACATTCGTGGGACGTAGTTGGTCGGTTTCAGTTACTCCTGTCGCTTGATGATCTTTGAGGTCGCTGTACTGTCACGCCCCGGATTACTCGTTTCCCCGGGCTCGCCAACAGATCCGCCGTATACATAGATTTTTCTATGTATACGAAGCGATAGCTAACCTGTAAACAAACATACAAGCCACTACAAGAGATATATAGAGCTGAAATAAAACAGACTAATAACAAAAGCCACCTGTACATATAGAGTCCAAAATACAACAGGTCCACCACAACCAAAATAGGTACAAATCCACAGTATATGTACATGGCACAACTCAAAATAAACTATCTCCAGTAGGGTCCTCCTCTAGGGACAACAGGGACAGGTAGGGATCTAGCTCGCGACTCCCTTACCTCGATCCGCGGAAACAGGCGCAGCAGCCGCAACAGAAGAAGGCTCTGCAAAAAGGTGGCAACAAAGGGTGTGAGAACTACTATCAAAAGAAGTAGTCCTCAGTGGGTACCGATACCGACCTCTACGGTCCACCCACTAAGTCTACGAGACTAACAGTATAGCTGGTAGGTAAAGAACAACAAAGTAAGCTGGAATAAACTCAACAGCTATCATGCCACTACCCTACCACTAACCAAGTCAACTCTCAAGTAAGCACCACCAAAGTGAGAAATCATCCCTGACCCAATCTATCGAAATCGCCCAAACGGGCTCGTCCAGCCAACTGCCTAGCCACACCGCACACTACCAAATAGGGTAGCCGGTCCAAAACAGATCCACAATCTGTAGCGACAACAACGCAAAAGAGGCCTCACTCCGGAGCGGCACTCGGGGGAGCTACCCAGCCGAGTTAGTACGCGTATCTCTGTCGAGCACAAACAGGCTCCGGCAGGCTATAGTCAAAGAACAAAGGGGTCAAGAGGGGTCAAAGACTCTAAGCTCACGTGCCCTCAGCACAACCAGAAGCTAAAACAAGAGTCTGGGTCCACCGTCAACCCCGACGGCACCCGGTAATACAGAACAGTCTAACCCTGCTGTAAATACAAGCTCGGCATCCCAGCAAGCGAGCGTAAACTCGTCCTATAACGAACTAAGTATCCACCTCGCACTAACAGCGGTGATACAAGAACAGAAACGGCTCCTAGAGCTAAATCTGATAACAGTTCGAAAAGTGACGGTTGTATGTTCGCCGGATTTCCTCCTAAGTCAATTCCCAGTTCAGCATGTAAGTCATGTCGATAAATTATCAATTTATGCTCCAAATTCAGATTTCATATAAACACATGCAAATTCACGAATTCGAGCTACTAACATGATTTAACAGATAATAAAACAGCATGCTGCACTCTCTATACTTAGGAGGAAATCCGGCGATTTCGGTAACATCAACCCACCTCGAAAGCTATCCAACAGCGGCTAGGAGTCGAGTGGAAGGCCTCCAAACAACGCCGGCCGAAATCGAGCTCAAATCTGCAACCTCGAGATTCGGACCCACCTGCGCACTGTTCTGGGCGCCCAGATCATCAGCCCAGAACTGCAGCCTGGCAGCACAACCCACATGTGATCAACATGCGATAAAATCCAAATCCTAAGTCCAAATGCAGTGAAATTTGGCTCAACTCACCAGCAGAGGTTCAAGAACAAACCCTCCAAATTTCAGCCAAATCGGAGTTCGACTCGATGTCCAAAAGGTCCACACACTGAACCGGATTCACTTCTGGACCCTCCTGCACATGGATCCAGAAGTTCCAGCACTTAAGCAAAACACAAACACAGCAAGAATTCAGGGATTCCAACGAATCTAGCTCATAGAAAGGGGTCACAAACCTCTCAAAAACAGTGATGGAACAAACCAAAACCTCTCCAAAGATCCTCACAAAGATCTGGATCTAAAAATCCAAGAATTTCCATCAATGACCCAAAAATTCAGCACTTAAGCAATTACTCAAAATCTGAGCTAGAACTCACCTTTGAATCCTCAATTCCAGTGGGAAGAACCTCCAAACCAGCAAGGAAAGTGGAAGGATCAATCTTCACTTCGTAATTCCAGCTCCCAAGAGATTGGATCCCAAGAACAAAGGAAAAACCCAAGTTTCAGCTCAAGAACACCAGGGGTCCAGTAAAACATCAACTGTAGCTTACATACCTGTCCAAATCGCGATTGGAAAGATTCCACTTCTTCCTCTGCGAGTCCTCTATCCAACAAACCAAGTTTCGTTGGATTTGGATACTCCTACACTGCACACGAGCATGAACACTCCAGGTCGACGTTGCAGTTTCAGCAGGAAACCAAGTTCATCAATGGAGGAAGATGAAATTGGGAGAGAAGAGAGGGTTTCCCTTGCAAGCTCCGAGTTCACCTTGAAGAGGGGAGAAAAGAGCCTCAGGGGAGGTCGTCCATTGCTTTTATAGACCACTAGATTCGGTGCAATGAGCCTCAAGAACAGAATTACAACTAACCTGTCCTCAGCAGAAAACCACACTTCCGGGCGCCCGAAACTCATGAAGTGGGCGTCCGGTTCTTCAGCCTGCACCAACTCGACCATCGGACTCTCCGCCGCGGTCCGGTGCGCCCAAACCTGGTCCGGCGGATCTCACCAACCGATCAACACGTGTCGAGCCGTTCGATACTCACGAGGCAGGATTTCCGGACTCACTTTCCGGGCGCCCGAAACATGGATCCGAAATGACTTAGTAATTTTCAGAAAAGGGGCACAGGACAACTGGGCGCCCAAAACAGAGCATCCGGGCGCCCGAAACTTCAAAAGCCCAAAACTTCAGTTTTGGCTCGCTTCGGTGCTCCGAGTCCGTTTTCGCGTCTATTTGACGCCGAAACGACTCCGACTTGTCTCGACCTTCTCCAGAAGTGTCGGACAGTCTAAAATACTACAGTCATTCCGTCAGTTAGGCCCCAGGGGTACTACATGTACCCTGAGGGGTAGGATTGTCGGCTGGTGGCTGACGGATAGTTCTGGATTATACTGATACATGACTTGACATTCTTGTAACTTATTGTTCGGTTCTTTTGCATATCTTATAGTTTATATTGAGTGGTCGGTACTTACTTGCATATCTCTGAGAGGATGTTGAGTTGTTCCATCCTGGTTGACCTGAGGGGTCGGTACTTGTGTTCCTTGATGGTTCGATGATCCTTTGACGAGACCTGATTGGTCGGTGTTGATCGCCTCTTGTTCCAAGCGATCCTTTGGATTTGTATTGTCAGTTGCTATTCTCGGCTTGTTGCCGTCCTGTGGATTGAGCATTCTGCATCGATCGTCACAGCTCGTCTAGCACTTCACGTACACCAGTGGTCTGATCCACCGCAGGAGGGTGTTCTTTTCGGAAAAGTGGTCGTTGTGTTTCTGACCCGTGAGCCTCTTGCCAGGTGCTTTGCAGAGGTTGTGTGCCGGTGGGTAAGCATACTGTGACTTTGCCTGCGATCTGCGGATCTATAGGGCATGGTGATTGGGTTTTTCGTTATCTACGGTTGATGCATATGTTCATTACTTACAGTAGCATAGTTGTTCATACCTGTTATTATTTGTTCTTCACCATTAGCTATTGTATTTGTTTACCTATCTATTTGTTGCTCCTCCTAACCGGTGTGTAAACCTCACCTTCGTCGGCTTGCGGTACCCACTGGGAGGGGAGACATGTTTACATGTTCTCACCCCCCGCCATCATTTTTCAGGTGATCTTGGTGGAGGGAGTCGGGACGTTGTGAGGCGCGATAGCTAGTGAGCCGTAGAGGTCTCGACCGGTCGTTCGTCAGATTGGTTATCACCCCTTGACTCTATTTTATTTAGTTGACATCTTTAGTTATGGTTCAGTTACTTGTTTGTTTGGTTGATGGATATCATGGTTCTGAATGCCTTTGGTTATCTGGTAATATTATGTGGATGCTTCGGATTTATCCTGAGTTATTGATATGTGGATTTCTACCCCACGTGGTAGCCGGCTTTCAAAATAGAGTTTTCGTGTGGGAAACAGCTTTCAAATGATTTTCGGATTGATTGGCTTTTGGTTTTCAAAATAGAGTTTCCTTGTGGGAAATAGTTTTCAAACGATCTTTGGAACCATTGAAGCTTAGCGTTTCAAAATAAAGTTTTCGGGGTGGGAAACACTTTCAAAGTATAGAATTGCTTGATGTAATGTGCACCGCATCATCCTTCGCCTAAGGAGTGCTTAGAGGACATGCATCATCGTAAGAATGGTTAGCTTAATGATATGTGACATCTGCATTGTGTTTGTTGAGTGGATGGGTGTTTGTTATGATCATGATATTGGTACGCCGTGCAGATACAGAAAGATCTCTATCAAGGTGGACAGGGAGATTTCTGCATCTGTGGCGGGTCTGTTGCGTCTCGTGGGGGTTGTTTAAAAAAAAGTATGGGTACTTTCCGCTGATCCTGCTTTCTAACTAGCACTTCTTTCGAAAAAGACTTGCAAAACGAACCCCGGGGCATGACAAGACGTGCGGATAGAAGTCACCTCTATTGCACTAGTTGCCATCAGGGAAAAAATATTTGCGATGAACTCGTTATCATCTTATTGCATCTTTCTCCACCCAGATAGATCCATAATTATAGAGACACCGAAATAAAGATCAAAGAAAGATAAAAATAATAATAATAAAAATAAATAGCAAAAAGATTTTTTTTTTGCGTGCTAATTTTATGTGAGTAATGGATATATATATATATATATATATATATATATATATATATATATATATATATATATATATATAGTAGGGCTACTATACTCTTATGAGTATAGAGCCATTCGTACTCATAAGTTCTTTTCAATGATGGAGCTTTCGAATCGACGATCTGCACTGTTAAATATGATCTAGAGTATTTGAAACTTCTAGAAAATAAATTTCATAATTTTTTGAAATTATAATAAAGTCCATCAAGCGGGCATAAAATGAACGGTCAAAATCGAACGACGTCCTAAAAATGGATGGTCGGATACTTCAATTTAAGATCGATGTTATTGATCTTTATCTAGATAGTGAATAGAATTTTCTATCAAAAACTCAACCGATTTTGATTGTTTTACACCGTTAAAGTAGCAAATATCCTATACCGGCCGTTAAAAATTATCAATTTTGAGATCTTTTAATCATAAGGTAAATGATATCAAAAAATTATGGAATTTAATTTTTAGAAGTTTTAAATGCTCTAGATAATGTTTAACGGTATGGATCGTCGATTCAGAAACTCTATCATCGAAAACGACTTATGAGTACGAAAGCGATCGTACTCATAAGAGTATAGTAGCCGGACTATATATATATATAGGGTCCGGCTACTATACTCTTATGAGTATGATCGTATTCGTACTCATAAGTTTTTCTCGATGATGGAGCTTTCGGATCGACGATCCATACCGTTAAATATTATCTAGAGCATTTAAAACTTCTAGAAATTAAATTTCATAATTTTTTGACATCATTTGCCCTATGATCAAAAGATCTCAAAGTAGACAATTTTTAACGGCCGGTATGGGATACTTGCTCGTTTAACGGTGTAAAAGAATCGGAATCTGTTGAATTTTTGATAGAAAATTCTATTTACTATGTAAATAAAGATCAATAACTCGGATCTTAAATTGAAGAATCCGATCATCCATTTTTAGGACGTCGTTCAATTTTGACCGTTCATTTTATGCCCACTTGATGGACTTTATAACGATTTCGAAAAATTACGAAATTTACTTTTTAGAAGTTTTAAATACTCTAGATCATATTTAACGGTGTGGATCGTCGATTCGGAAGCTCCATCATCGAAAACGACTTATGAGTACGAAGGGTCCTATACTCATAAGAGTATAGTAGCCCTACCCATATATATATATATATATATAATGAAGACTATGATAGCTCTTGCACTCCAACGGGCAAATAGCGACGGCTAGTTGACTATTTATTTTGATTTTTTTTTTAATCGTATAATAAATACTCTAAATTTTTTTTATAACTATCCAAATAATAAAAAGCAGAGTATTTTTCTTGTAATATTCCAGTTTTCCGATATGCCTATTTTGGTGTAATTTTAAATTCTAAATTAGATTCCAACAGTTGCCAAACATGCCGTCAATTGATGTAATATATAAAATTTGGATTCTTTACTCTGAGATTTTAAAATATAGGGATCAAAATGTTATTCTATAGGGACTGTAAATATAATTAATCCTTAATATATTTCTTAGCCTTATTCTTATAAGTTTTCATCTTGTTAAATATATTTCTTCTTGTTCTTGTATCCATTATATTTTTCTTGCATCATGAAACCTATCGCCCTGAACCTAATTAGGTTATGTCTAAGATTTCTTCAATGAATACTTCATCTTGAGCAGCTGTAAGCGGAGCAACTAGAAACTAGAGAGATACTAGAAAAGAGGAGAGATGGGGAAGGAAGCGGAGAGAGAGGGAAGGAAGCAGAGCAATTAGAAAATCTAAGTTTTTTTTTTTAGATTTGAAAATAGAAAGAAAATTGCAAACGAAAAGACCTAAGGCTAAACCCTAAATAGAAAGGAAAGACAAAAAAACTATTTTTCCTTTTTAATAAATTTATCTATATCCTATTCTAGGCCTGCATTTTGGTCTGATTCTATAGATAACGGTTTTAATAATTTCAGTCCTTTACTTCCCATTAAATCAACAATACTATTTACATTTAATTGGAAATTTGTGTAACTAGTTTCTGTTAAAAGTCCTGTGTACCTGACACAAACTAATAAATTACTAGTATCTATAAGCATGTTATACCCTTTTGTTTGTATTCCTATTTTTATGTGTTTAGCAAATTCACTTGTTTTCATAAGGTAATCAGGGCTACAATATTGCGACAAAGTAAACTAAAAGCTTTATTAATTATTCTTGGCCTGAATTTGGGTGGTGAATAATTTTCCACACATCTACAGTAGTCTATATATAGGCATAAAATAAAATTCCTAATAGCAATAATTGAACAAAATTTGAGCTTATCTCTTATGTCTAACCAACTAAATATTAAGAGATAAATCTGACGGAAATAAATCCAAATCTAAATTAACTTATCAAAAATATTGGGTTACTTATCAACATCCTCCCTTAACCCAATTTCTCGCACTTCGAGTAGCTTTTGTAGTTTCACGAAATTTTTCGATGTTAGCGGCTTCGTAAATATATTGGCAACTTGATTCTCGCTTCTGCAAAAGTGCAGCTTGATCTCTTTCTTCTTCACAAGTTCTCGAATATAATGATAACGGACTTCAATATGCTTACACCTTCGATGAAAAACTGATTTTTTTGTGATTGCGATAGCCGAGCTATTATCACAAAATATTTTTGTAGGTGCCTTTTGATCTTCACCAAATTCTTCAAGAACTCTTCTAAGCCAAATTGCTTGTGTAGCACTTGCTGATGCCGCCACATATTCGGCTTCTGTTGTCGAGAGAGATACGATATCTTGTTTCTCCGATGACCATGTGAACGCGCCGCTTCCAAGAATAAATATGTTGCCCGATGTGCCTTTTCAATCTTCTACGTCGTCGGCCCAATCACTGTCGGTGAATCCGATGAGTTCGAATTTGCCACCGTAAGCATAAAAAATACTGTAGTTGACCGTTCCTTTTATATAGCACAAAATACGCTTAGCTGCTTGTAGATGCATCTGAGTCGGCTTTTCCATGTATCTGTTGATCAACCCAACACTATAGGCTATGTCGGGTCTAGTTGCAATTAAGTAGTGCAGGCTTCCCACCAACTGTTTGAAATATGTGGGATTAATAGGCTTTCCTCCTTTCTGTTGAGCTTTAATCCGATCTCTATTGGGATAACGACCGGCTTACAATTCGCCATTTTAAATTTCTCAAGTATTTTTCCTGCATATTTCTTTTGAGAAATAAAAATACCTTCATCTCTTTGTGAAACTTCGATGCCTAGATAATAAGCCATATGGCCCATATCGGTCATCTCAAACTCATTAATCATGCTCTTTTTAAATTCTTCAATCATAACTAAATTATTTTCTGTAAAGATAAGATCGTCAATATAGAGGGAAACAAATAAAGCATCACCATCAGAATTATTTTAATGTAAAGAGCATGTTCACAGGGGCACCTATGAAATTCGGCTTTTTGAAAGTATAGATCTATACGTGTGTACTAGGCTCGTGGAGCTTGCTTCAAGCCGTACAATGCCTTTTTCAGTTTGTAAACTTTATCTTCTTCATCTTTTTGTATAAATCCTGGCGGTTGCTCTATGTATACTTCTTCATCGAGAAAGCCGTTGAGGAAGGCAGATTTGACATCCATCTGATTGATCTTCCATTGTTTTTGCGTTGCTAAAACAATTAGGAGCCGCACAGACTCCAATCTGGCAACGAGAGCAAACACCTTGTGAAAATCGACACGGGGTTTTTGCTTGTAGCCCTTTACAACGAGTCTAGTTTGTGGCGATCGATCGACCCGTCTTGCTTGTACTTGATTTTGTATATGTACTTTACGCCAATTGCTTTTTGGCCTTCTAGAAGTTTTGTCAACTCCCAAGTTTTGTTCTTCTCGATCGTCTCGATTTCACCACAAATGGCTTTACCCACTTTTCTTCTTTCACTGTTTTATCAAACCTAAGAGAATCATAATCTAAAAACATGACGTAGTGAGTTAAATCACTATCATCATCATTGTCAGTATCATCAAGAATATAATCTTTCAATTTTCGAGCATTGTAATATTTTGCGGAGGGTTTCTTCGAGCATCTTCCTTCAAAGAAGAAGGTGAAGAACCTGATGACGACGAGGGAGATGATGGTAATAGAGTAGGAGGATCTGATGCACCCTGTTCTTGATTCGGAATTATCTTCAAATTGAATGCTAATGCCATCGTTTTCCTTTCCAATTTCATGATTTAGTTTCATCAAATTTCACATCTCTACTGATTATGATTTTTTCTGCGACTGAATCATATAATTTATGAGCTTTCATATTTGCTGCATAGCCGATAAAAACGACCTGACTGCTTTGTCATCCAATTTCTTTCTTATTTGCTTTGGAACATGTGCATATGCCATGCATCTGAAAATACATAGATGCGCTACTATAGGTTTTCTTCAACTCTATGCTTTTTTAGGTGTTTTATTCGCCACACTACTTGTCGGACACCTGTTTAATACATAAACTACACATGAAACAGCTTTAGCCCAAAAAAATTTCGGTAGACTTTTTTCAATAAGCATGCTTCTTGTCATCTCCACAATAGTGCGATTTTTTCTTTCTGCCACGCCAATCTGTTGCGGTGAATAGGCTGTGGTACTTTGATGATCAATTCCATGTGCCCTACAGAACTCATTAAATTCTGTAGAAAAATATTTTCCTCCACCATCAGACCGTAGAATTTTAAAATAATTGTCGCTCTGTTTTCATAAAGTGCTTTAAACAGTTGGAATGCAGTAAAAGCTTCTGATTTTTCTGTCAGAAAATAAACCCAGATTTTTCTGCTAAAATTATCAACGAAAGTCATAAAATATTTATTGTTTCCAATAGAGCGTCTTCCATCTCACATAAATCCGTATGAACCAATTGTAGAGGTTTTGTGGCTCTAACGAATTTTTCTCCCGAAAACGGATCTCTATGTTGCTTTCTCAAAATGCAACCTTCACAAATTTGGTTGGATAATTTATGTAGGGCAACCCCTTCATCATATTTTTGCTAGCTAGTTTTTTCAAAGATCCAAAATTTAAATGACCAAACCGTAAATGTTATAACAAAAATTCATCATGTACAATTGTATTGAAACATGGCAAAGTATCATTGTCAATTTTCAAAGAAAACATGCGATTTCTAGTCATTGGCACTTTAGCAATTAATCTGTTATATTTATCCTTCAATTCACAAATTTTTTTTTCAATATGCACAATATGACCCTTTTCTTAAAATTAGTCAAGACTTAATAGATTACATTCTAATCCAGGTGTAGTGTTTCAATTAGGAGAGATGCAAAAGTGACATCATTTATAAATCTGAATTTAGAGTTATTCTCAGCTGGAACTTGTTAGTGGGTTTAATTGGCCATGGGCACAACTTATCCCACCCAACTACCCTTAATCGAGATTTTGTCCTCACTTGAGCCAGCTAGTATCTCTCCAACATAGGTTTCTTCCCCTCTCTATTCTTCCTCCTCGCCATCCTTTTCCTTTTCTCCTCTCCTTCACAGGAAAACCCTAAATTAATTTGGCTTACTAACACATTCACTTCTCCATTCCCGAACTACACCTTGGAGGCTCGGATTTCTGCAGGATTCCAGCAGCGACCTTGAGAGATTCAGCTCGTGTGCGATGTAGGAGTGTCCAAATTCTATGAAACTTAGTTTGTTGGATTGTGGACTCGTAGAGGAAGGTGAGGGGTCCTTCTAATCACTATTTGGACAGGCATGTATGCTGCAGTTGCTGTTTTACTAGATTCATTGTGTTCTTGAGCTGAATTTGGATTTTCTTTGGTTTTATGGATCCAAATCTCTATGGAGCTGGATTTTTGTAGTGAGGATTGGTTTTTCCTCACCCCTTGCTGATTTGAAAGTTATTTTCCACCTGGATTTGAGATTTTAAATGTGAGTTTTAACTCAGATTTAGAAATTTAAGCTTAAGTGCTGAAATTTGTGGATTTTGTTGAGTTTCTTGGATTTTTTGATGTGTTGAATCCAGATCTTGGTTGAGTGTTATTCTCTTAAGTTGGAAGTGTTAGTTCTCTCGCATTGGAAAGGTTTGAACCTGATCTTAAGAAAGTTTAAAGTTTTAAACTTCAGGTTTGAGCTGGATCAAGTAAAAGCTTACTTGCTGAAATTTCTGGATGCAGAAACTATAGCTGGATTCGAACCCACTTTTGGTTATTGAATTGAACTCAATTTTTGTGAGGGAGCTGGGGAATCATTCCTTTCCCTGTTAAGGCGAGTTGGGTGAAATTTCATCGATTTTGGATGCAGGAATCTAGCTGAATTACAAGTTGATCACCTATAGGTCGAAGCTGCCAGCCTGCTGTTTTGGACCCTTGTGCTGGGCGCCAGTAGCTTTTTGGAGATCGAATCGAACTCCCTTTTGGCTGAAAATTGGAATTGAATTTTATCGCAAGTTGAACTCGTGCTGGTCGTGCTGTCAGGCTACAGTTCTGGGCGCCCAGAACCTGAACAAGGTGGATCCCAATCCTGTTTTCAGCTGGATTATTTTCTGTTGAGACTAATATTGTGCGAGGGCTTTCCTATCGACCTCTGGCCGTTGTTGGACTAGCATTTGAGGTGGGTTGATGTTACCGAAATCGTCGAAATTCCTCCTAAGTTGTAGAGAGTGCAGCATGTTGTTTTATTATCATATTTTTTATGTTAGTAGCTCGAATTCATGAATTTGCATGTGTTTATATGAAATCTGAATTTGGAGTATAAATTAATAATTTGTAGACATGATTTACATGCTGAACTGGGATTTGACTTAGGAGAAAACTCGTGAACCTACAACCGTCACTTTTCGAAACTGTTATCAGATTTAGCTCTAGGAGCCGTTTCTGTTCTTGTATCACCGCTGTTAGTGTGAGATGGATACTTAGATTATTGTAGGACGAGTTTACGCTCGTGCTGAGATGCCGAGCTTGTGTATACAGCAGAGTTAGGCTGTTTTGTATTGCCGGGTGCCGTCGGGGTTGACGGTAGACCCAGATTCTTATTTTAGGATCAGTTTGTGCCGAGGGCACGTGAGCTTAGAGTTTTTGACCCATTTGACCCCTTTTTATTTGATTATAGCCTACCGGAGCCTGATTGTGCTCGACAGAGATACGCTTATTAACTCGGTTGCGTAGCTCCCCCGAGTGCCGCTCCGGAGTGAGGCCTCTCATGCGTTGATGTCGCTGCAGATTAGTTGGATATGATTCTTGGACCGGCTACCTTTTGGTAGTGTGCGGTGTGGCTAGGCATTTGGCTGGACGAGCCCGTTTGGGCAGTTCCATTAGATCGGGTCAGGAGTGACTATTCTCATTAGAGATGCATATACTTTGAGAGTATGACTTGGATAGTGGTAGGGTAGTGGCATTACAGCTGTAGAGTTTATTCCAGCTTACTTTACTATTTTTTTACCTACCAGCTATACTGTTAGTCTCGTAAACTTAGTGGGTGGACCGTTGAGGTCGGTAGCGGTACCCACTGAGGACTACTTCTGTTGATAGTAGTTCTCACATCCATTGTTGCCACATTTTCTTGCAGAGCCTTTGACTGTTGCGGCTGCTGCTTCTGTTCCTGCCGATCGAGGTAAGGGAGTCGCGAGCTAGATCCCTACCATTCCCAGTTTTTTCTAGAGGAGGACCCTACTGGAGATAGTTTATTTTGGACTGTGCCATGTACATATAGTGTGAACTTGTTGTTCCCGTGAGAGATGGATTTGTATCTATTTTGGCTTTGGAGGAATTGTTGTATTTTGGATCCTATATGTATAGGTGGCGTTTGTTTATTAGTATGATCTTATTTCAGCTCTATATCTCTTGTAGTTGCTAGTATACATTTTTTTTACAGGTTATCGATCGCTTCGTATACATGGAAAATTCTATATATACGGCGGATCTGTTGGCGAGCCCGGGGAAACGAGTAATCCGGGGCGTGACACCAGGCATATAATAAACTCAGTAATTATAATATGATCACCATTACGTGCTCGAATTAAAATGTCACATTTTCCTTGAGCAACAATCTTTCTTTCATCTCCCAGTTTCGCCATTGTATTTATTTTATCATCTAAATTTATAAACATCTCTATTTTACCGCACATGTGGTTACTATAGCTTGAATCTAAATACGAAATATTATTTTTCGGGGTTTCAACAATATTGCAAACGAGAAGCATAGGTGCATTATTTTCATCCTTAGATTTAAAATCTTCATCCTTTTTTTCAACAAAATTTGCATTAATATTATTTTGCTCATCAGCTTATTTTCTTCTGCATTCAGATTGATAGTGCTCATATTTATTGCAATAATAACATTGAATCCGAGATTTGTCATACTTTTGTTGATTGTGGTAATTACCTCTCCTTCTTGCTCTTCTGTTTGAATTTGAACTATCTGTATCACTAATGACTGTTTTATTTTGGCCTCGGCCTCTGCCACGGCCACGACCGCGTCCGCCACCACGACTGCATCCTCTGCCGCCTTTGTTTGCTCCCTGAGTTCTGTCGTTGATTGTCAGTTGGGCTTTGAGAGCTTGTTAAAGCGTGCGCTGTGCTCTCATTTTCACACGCTGTTCGTAGGCTTGGAACGATCCCAACAAATCTTCTACTGTTAGCTTGTCCATATCTTTGGCCGCCTCAATTGAAGAAACAATATAATCATATTTGGGAGTAACTGATCTTATAATTTTTTGAACAATTAATTTGTGAGAATTCAAATTTTTGGAAATTTGGATTCTGTGTTCCTCTCCCCTGTTACTATGTTTTTGATCTGTATACGTACATATATATGTATGGGTATATATATAAATGTATATAAGTTGTATTTTTTATGTGTTTAGTATTTTTGAGTTTTGTCGCGGAGAGTGAACGGCTTAACGGCGCGATCCGGAGTCCGAATCTGACGATCCAAAATAGTAGATTCGATGTCTCGGCAGTGCTGAACGCGATGGCGTGATCCGTGTTGACATGCGACGAACGGATTGAGAGATCTTCCATCTTCTTCGCCGAGAGGTCGAATTGTACATTTTTGGTTTCGCGATCTGGACCCTGTTTCTCGCACCGTTTTGCGTGAGATTGCTTGTGGAGGGGTGTCTGGGCATTTTGTGCTTACTATGGGGGACCCAGGGGTATTTTGCTGAGTTTGAGGGGCTAAATTGCATTTGTGCAATGTGTTTTTGTGTGTGTGTTGTGTGAGTGTTTGGAGAGAGAGTGAGAGTGTCTCCCCTCCCAGTGGGTACCGCAAGCCGACGAAGGCGAGGTGTACACACCGGCACGAGGGTCAACAAAAGGATAGATAAGGTAAACAATAGCACAAGTAAGTATGAAGCTGACATACAACTGAACAACTATGCTACTGTAAGCAACTAGTATATGCATCAATGGAGATAACCACAAAGTAAACCCAATCCATAGCCACAGGGACATGTCCCTGGCACTGTCACAACCTGCTCAACCAACCGGCACAAAACCTACCGCCCTGCGTCGAGGCTCACAGGTCGGAAACACACGACCCTTTTCCGGAAAAGAAGCCCAAATGGTGGATCAGACCGTTGGCATACGTGAGGTGCTAGGGAGCTGTGACGATCGATGCGAATGCTCAATCCATAGAACGGCAACGAGCCGTGAAGCAACTGATAAACCACAACGAGGATCGCTCGGAACAATAGGCGATCACCACCGACCAACTGGGTCGTCTCAAGAATCATGCAAACCACAACTACTCTACTATCCAAGCACACATATAAGTAGAGTCAACGGGAGTCAAGTGAACTAATAACTGAAATGCAAGAGAAAGGATAGAAAGGTATCACCGTAGTCCACTGAACCGACTCCGGATCGAAGTACCCACCTGTCGAAAGATCAAATCTAACACCGACGGCTCTCGGGAACCGCGACAGGACCTACGAAAGACTCACAGGGTCAAGGTCCACCAAGTCGACACTAAACACATAGCTCTCACAACCCGAAACCGACGAATCGCCCGGAAAACCCACCGGGACGATCCCGAACCATACTAAGCTCCACAAGGGTACCAACAACCAAACCAGGTCCTCCGCTGTCCCCCAAACACACAAAACGAGGTGGCGGGACAGCGAGCACAAGCTCGGGGTGCCACGAACACAAACGCACCCGAAAAGGCTTCCCGGGTTCCCGAAAAATGCCGAATTGGCACCGGAACCCCCCGTCACTCATCCGCTGTCCTTAGAACTTTGGGACAGCGATGAGGAACAGCCAACGAGGCTAAACGGCGAAGCCAAGTCACTTGCGAAAACAGCGAGTGAGTCGCACAACTAAAAACACACGTTTCGCCGATTAATTTATCGAAAAACGCATCGGAAATGAATCCGGATCTCCGCGAAGGGCGAAGGGGTTGGACAACCAGTCCACAGGGCCTCAAGGACCTTGCCCTTGCTGCCCGCAGCATCGCAACACTGCCACAATCGCAAAACAAGCAACAACTACAAACATACAAGCAATAAACAAGGCCGTTCGAGCAATCCGTACATCCGCATGACCTTCCGCAAGCACCAGCGGATAGGTAACGACGTAACGGAGGCCGTGCTCACAGCCCCACTGCGACAGGACCAATCACAAGTCAAGAAAATCCATAAAAATAGTGCCCACATACGATAAAATAGCTCGATAATGGCCGAACAGCGAAACGGCACACCCAAACAGCAAACTAAGGTGAGCATGATGATCAGCGCGTCGCCGCGATCATCGTGCTCACCTTCCCGGGCTACGGGAGGCAACAGTAAGCAAGATACATGCATGCGGCCCAAAACACAACCAAAAGAGACCCTGGCCGGAGCAACCAGCTCCGGCCGGCTGCCGGCCGGCATGCACGGCCAGCGACGGCCAGCGGCGGCTAGGGTCGGTTGCGGGGGAGGCAAGGAAGAGAGGGCTCACCTCAGCCGGCGGCGAGAAGCGGCGGCGACGGCGCGGGGAGGAGACCCACTCTCGGGTTGGCTAGGGCACGGCGGCGCGGCAACGGATGGCGGCGGCGGCCGGCGGCGACGCGAGCACCGGCAAGAGGGGCCCGCCGGACGTCGGTTGGCCGGTGACCGCGACAAGGGAAACCGGCGACGGCGGCAGCGGAGCAAGCTCGGCCGTGGCTGGCCAAGGTGCCCTAGCCGAGCCCGCGACGGCTGCGGCGGCGCTCCGACGGCACGGCGACGGCCGAGGAGGCAGGGGGGCACCGCCGGAGGACCCAAGGGTGACAGCACTCACCTCAGACGGTGACGGGGTGCGGCGGCGGCGGCGTAGGGGAGAGCCCTAGCTCCGGGAAGGCTCTGCCATACCCACTCCGGCAATGAACGGCGGCGACGGCGGTCCGGACGGCGAGCACCGGCAAGCTGGCGTCGTCGGACGTCGGGTAGGGGGCGGCCGCGACAGAAACAACCGGCGGTGGCGGCGGCGCAACGCCCTCGGCCGAAACAACCCTAGCGCGGTTGCGGCATCTGCGGCGGTTCGTCGGCGGCACGAGGGGGACCGGGGAAGGAGGCGACGGCGGCGGTGGACCCCCAGATGCCGGCGCGCGGCAGCAGCGGCGACAGGAGGCTGCGGCGGCTCGGGTTGAGGAAGCTCAGCCCGCACAAGGCCTGCAGCAGCAGCAGGGACGGCGCGGCGGCGCTGGCGGCGGTGACAGGCGCCAGGGAAGGGCCTACGGCGTCGGGGCATCCTTCAGGAGAAGATCCACACGCAGGGAGGGTCCTCCCAGGGTCACGGCCAAGAAAGCAAGAAGAAAAAGAAGGAAAGAAGAAGAAAAAAGAAAGAGAGAGAGGATGGCCGGGGTTGGCCGGTCCTGGTCGTGGTGGTAGGCGTGCGCCTGCGGAGCCGTCTGCTGGTGTTCAGTTTCGGGCTATTGCGACTGGTTCGAGTGAGGAGCTGGCAGGAGGCGGACAGCCTGGTGTGGACCGTACCCTGTGTGCTTGAGGCCGAGGCGAGGGGTCAGCTGACGACCCTCTCCGGCATGTTCCGACTTGTTCCGACAGTTTTTGCAGCAGCAGGCTACGGCGACTGCCGCTCCAGCCCCTCCTCCTCTTTCGCCGAGTGCCCCGATGACTGCAGACCCTCCTGTGGCGCTCACGCCGTTGTGGCCACATCCGAGCGCGTTTGGCGGATTTCCTGAGGTTCGATCCGCCCTTGCTCGCAGACTCGTGCTTCTTCTAGAAGTGTTGGTGGAGTACCAGACATATACCAAGTGGCAGGGTGTTTTCTCCTTTGCGTAACCACTCGTTGGCAGGTGGTGGCCCTTGTGGGTTAGGTGACGTCACTTGGTGGATCTGTGTTGTCGTTTGGGCTGTTCTTGCCCTGGCCCCACTTTTCGTGTTGAGCACGAGGGTCGCTGCGAGCGTCTCTACGGAGACGGTGCTTTGTGCGGTTTCGACCGCAGCTTTGGTGTTACCCTCTCTGTTTTGTTGGGTAGGACGGTAAAGCCTACCCCTCTGACGTATTGCTGGTGGAATCGTCAGTGTTGGTCTTTCGACCTTTAGCTAGTTCTTGCGTCGAACTGACGTGTACTAGACGGAGTGGACACTGTTTGGTGTCGGGTTTTTGTTGGTGCCTACATGGTTTGTGGCTATCCTAACGCCTAAATTGGTGTGTTTTGAGATTTCTGGTGGTATTTGTAGGCTTTCGTGTTGTCGCGAGATCTTCCAGGTTCTTGTTGGAGGTCTCACCACGTTCGACGTTGGTTAGTCGACGCTGGAAATTGTTTTTCTTCGCTTTGGTTCGTGTGGTTGACGACCCTGTGTCGCCTATAGCCGTCGGTTTGTTGTTGGAAGCCGAAGACTCCTAGGGAGTTGGCTCAGGGCAGACTTTGTTTTGTGGGTCGGATTGTTTTTCCCTTTAATTCGGTGTTTCGTCTGTGATTTTGGTCCAGCTTTGGAGTTGGTTGACCTGGTACCTTTGTGGTGTTGCCAACTGGTTGTTGGCCTTTGACCTCGGAATATTTCGCTTTTCTTTTGATAAGTACGTTGGCTGCAGACAACGTAGTGTCAAAAGTTAGGACGAAATAGCCTATCCCTTTTGGACTTTCTGGATTGGGTCGGTGCTTTCTTTTGCAAGACAATCTCTCTCTACGTCGTCTTGTGGGAAAGCTGTGAGGTGGTCATCCCTGATCTAGTAGTGAGCCTTGAGCTAATCCTGGCATGGTTTTGCGCAGTTGATTTGCCATCACTGCCGTTGGTTTGACTCCGGTTGAGTCAGGTTGCCTTTTAGCTCGGTTTCGGGATATCGGGAGCCTGGTTGTTGGCTCCGAGGTCTCTGTGCTTGTGTTTGCGTACAGGGTTTTCGCCGCGTCTTTCGTGTAGTCTTAGTTTGGAGCGCGTGTCCGACCACTTGGATCTGATGTTTGGCATCACTGGTAATTTTATCGCTTGTTGCGTTTGGCAACCCTGTGCACCAGAGTGATCGACTCGCGAGGTTTTCGTTGGTTTGATTGTGAGTTCGAGCTTATCGAGTTGACGGTGATGTTTTATACCCTCTACCGCAGATCTACGATCTCTTCGACCGGCTCCAGGGAGCCGCGGTTTTCTCGAAGTGTGTTCTGCAGCCAGGTTATCTTTAGCTGAAGATCAAGGCCGAGGACGTTGCGTTGACGGCCATCCGGACTCGTTACGGGCTTTACGAGGTCACGGTTATGCCGTTCGGTCTGACGAACGCCCCGGCAGCTTTTATGGATTTGATAAACTGGGTTTTTCGACAGTTCTTGGATCAATTTGTCGTGGTCTTCTTTGACGACATACTGGTCTATTCGAGAAGTTTCTTTCTTGGTTCACATCGTGACGCAGGCTGGTTTTGCGGTGGAACCAAGGAAGGTGGACTCTGTAGTGGATTGGCCTGTTCCGACTTCTGTGGCAGAGATTAGGAGCTTCCTCGGCTTGGAGAGTTGTTACCGGCGATTTGTTGTGGGTTTCTCAAGATCGCCGCCCCTTTGAGCAAGCTGACGAGGAAGGGCGTGAAGTTTCTGTAGACTCCCGCTTGTCAGATGAGCTTCTAGGAGCTGATGGACTGTTAGACTCGTGCCCCTATCTTAGCATTGTCGCAGCCTGGTGAGGATTTTTGTGGTCTGCTGCGATAAATCTTGGATAGGATTGGGGTGCGTGTTCTTGCAGCAAGAGAAGGTCATCGCGTATGCTTCGCGCCAGTTGATGGACTATGAGAAGATCTATCTGGCGCTCGATCTCGAGTTAGCAGCAGTGGTGTTCGCCCTCAAGCTTTGGAGACACTACCTGTACGGAGCGTTTGGTGGTGGAGTTTCGTCGACCAGAGTTGGAGATTTTATCTTATGGAGCTACCGCACAGTTGTCGACTTTTGAGGTGCAGCCCACCTTGTCGGATCGAATTTTCGGTGGGCAGCTGATGGATCCGCACTTGCAGAGAGTGCGAGTAGAGGTCGAGCAGGGCAGAGATGGTGACTTCATGTTACATGCTGATGGTTTCCTTCATGGACGGAGGTGTGTGCCTAATGATCGGGATTTGAGGCGAGAGATTTTTGACTAAGGCACACCGGTCGCCGTACACCGTTCATTCTGGAGGGACAAAGATGTACCGCGACTTGAGGCAGAGTTTCTGGTGGCCTGATTTTGATGATGGATGTAGCTCAGCTTGTGGCACTGTGCCTTGTGTATCAGCAGGTGAAGGCTGAGCATCAGCGACCGCAGGGAAGCTTCAACCGTTGCCCGTACCTGTAGGGAAGTGGGAGCGGATCACCATGGATTTTCGTCACCGGGTTGCCTCGTTCTCAGTGAGGTCATGTTGCGATCTGGGTTTTTGTGGTCTGATTGACGAAAGCAGCTCACTTCCTACCGGTACACTCGACTTAGTCTCGGGATCGACTGGCGCAGCACTACTTGGATGAGATCGTCAGGCTGCATGGAGTGCCAGTGTTGATCGCCTCTTATTGGGGTTCTCGCTTCGTTTCCCAGTTTTGGGGGAGCTCGCAGCAGGCACTGGGGACGAGGCTCGACTTCAGCTCAGTTTACCACCCTCAGAGTGATAGGCAGTCAGAGCGTGTTATCCAGACCCTTGAGGATATGCTCCGGGCATGCGTTTTGAATTTTGGTGAGGGTTGGTTCAGGTACCTTTCCTTGGTGGAGTTTGCCTTCAACGACAGCTTCCAAGCGAGCGTTGGATTGGCACCGTGCGAGGCGTTGTATGGAAGTCGTTGTTGATCACTGATCTGTTGGGTTGACGTGGGTGAGCGTCGTGTGATCGGCCCGACAACGGTTTGGCTGAGGGAGTATCTCAGCTACGGTGAGGTGCCTTTGAGGTTTTTAGCTTGCAAGGTGAAGTAGTTGAGGAACCAGAGCTTTCTGTTTGTGAGAGTGCAGTGGACGAGTCGCGAGGAGCGCGAGATGACTTGGGAGCCGGAGTCTGCTTTGCGTGAGAGGTATCCGCTGTTGTTCGCGGATGGTGTGTGAGTAAGTTTCGGGGACGAAACTTCTTGTTAGGTGGGAGTGATGTGAGAATTCGAATTTTTGGAAATTTGAATTATGTGTTCCTCTCCCCTGTTACTGTGTTTTTGATCTGTATACGTATATATATATATATGTATGGGTATATATATATATGTATATAATTTGTATTTTTTATGTGTTTAGTATTTTTGAGTTTTGTCGCGGAGAGTGAACGGCTTAACGGCGCGATCTGGAGTCCGAATCTGACGATCCAAAATGGTAGATTCGATGTCTCGGCAGTGCTGAACGCGATGGCATGATACGTGTCGACATGCGACGAACGGATTGATAGATCTTCCATCTTCTTCGCCGAGAGGTCGAATTGTACATTTTTGGTTTCGCGATCTGGACCCTGTTTCTCGCACCGTTTTGCGTGAGATTGCTTGTGGAGGGGTGTCTGGGCATTTTGTGCTTACTGTGGGGGACCAAGGGTTATTTTGCTGAGTTTGAGGGGCTAAATTGCATTTGTGCAATGTGTTTTTGTGTGTGTGTTGTGTGAGTGTTTGGAGAGAGAGTGAGAGTGCCTCCCCTCCTTCTCCCTCAGCTCCCAGCACAGAGCCCCAGCTCCCCCAACTCCCCTGCCAGCTCCTCCTTGCGCCGCCGGCCGCCGCCGGCCACCCCCTGGCCGGCGCAACCTCAGCCATCCTCTCTCTCTCTCTCTTTTCTTCTTATTTCCTTCTTTTTCTTCTTGCTTTCTTGGTCGTGACCCTGGGAGGACCGTCCCTGCGTGTGGATCTTCTCCTACAGGACGCCCCGACGCCGTAGGCCCTTCCCTGGCGCCTGTCACCGCCGACAGCGCCGCCGCGCCGTCCCTGCTGCTGCTGCAGGCCTTGTGCGGGCTGAGCTTCCTCAACCCGAGCCGCCGCAACCTCCTGTCACCGCTGCTGCCGCGCGCCGGCATCTGGGGGTCTGCCGCCGCCGTCGCCTCCTTCCCCGGTCGCCCCCGTGCCGCCGACGAGCCGCCGCAGACGCCGCAACCGTGCTAGGGTTGTTTCGGCCGAGGGCGTCGCGCCGTCGCCACCGCCGGTTGTTTCTGTCGCGGCCGCCCCCTACCCGACGTCCGACGACGCCAGCTTGCTGGTGCTCACCGTCCGGACCGCCGCCGCCGCCGTTTATTACCAGAGTGGGTGTGGCAGAGCCTTCCCGGAGCTAGGACTCTCCCCTACGCCGCCGCCGCCGCACCCCGTCACCATCTGAGGTGAGTGCTGTCACCCTTGGGTCCTCCGGCGCCGCCCCCTGCCTCCTCGGCCGTCGCCGTGCCGCCGGAGCGCCGCCGCATCCGCCGTGGGCTCGGCTAGGGCACCTTGGGCAGCCGCGGCCGAGCTTGCTCCGCCGCCGCCATCGCTGATTTCCCTTATCACGGTCGCCGGCCAACCGACGTCCGGCGGGCCCCTCTTGCCGGTGCTCGCGTCGCCGCCGGCCGCCGCCGCCATCCGTTGCCGTGCCGCCGTGCCCTAGCCAACCCGAGAGTGGGTCTCCTCCCCGTGCCGCCGCCGTCGCTTCCCACCGCCGGCTGAGGTGAGCCATCTCTTCCTTGCCTCCCCCGCAACCGACCCTGGCCGCCGCTGGCCGTGCATGCCGGCCGGCAGCCGGCTGGAGCTGGTTGCTCCAGCCAGGGTCTCTTTTGGTTGTGTTTTGGGCCGCATGCATGTATCTTGCTTACTGTTGCCTCCCGTAGCCCAGGAAGGTGAGCACGATGATCGCGGCGACGCGCTGATCATCATGCTCACCTTAGTTTGCTGTTTGGGTGTGTCGTTTCGCTGTTCGGCCATTGTCGAGCTATTTTATCGTATGTGGGCACTATTTTTATGGATTTTTTGGGCTTGCGACTGGTCCTGTCGCAGTAGGGCTGTGAGCACGGCCTCCGTTACGTCGTTACCTATCCACTGGTGCTTGCGGAAGGTCGTGCGAATGTACGGATTGCTCGAACGGCCTTGTTTATTGTTTGTATGTTTGTAGTTGTTGCTTGTTTTGCGATTGTGGCAGTGTTGCGACGCTGCGGGCAGCAAGGGCAAGGTCCTTGAGGCCCTGTGGACTGGTTGTCCAACCCCTTCGCCCTTCGCGGAGATCCGGATTCATTTCCGACGCGTTTTTCGATAAATTAATCGGCGAAACGTGTGTTTTTAGTTGCGCGACTCACTCGCTGTTTTCGCAAGTGACTTGGCTTCACCGTTTAGCCTCGTTGGCTGTTCCTTATCGCTGTCCCGAAGTTCCGAGGACAGCGGATGAGTGACGGGGGGTTTCGGTGCCAATTCGGCATTTTTCGGGAACCCGGGAAGCCTTTTCGGGTGCGTTTGTGTTCGTGGCACCCCGAGCTTGTGCTCGCTGTCCCGCCACCTCGTTTTGTGTGTTTGGGGGACAGCGGAGGACCTGGTTTGGTTGTTGGTACCCCTGTGGAGCTTAGTGTGGTTCGGGATCGTCCCGGTGAGTTTCCCGGGCGATTCGTCGGTTTCGGGTTGTGAGAGCTATGTGTTTAGTGTCGACTTGGTGGACCTTGACCCTGTGAGTCTTTCGTAGGTCCTGTCGCGGTTCCCGAGAGCCGTCGGTGTTAGATTTGATCTTTCGACAGGTGGGTACTTCGATCCGGAGTCAGTTCAGTGGACTACGGTGATACCTTTCTATCCTTTCTCTTGTATTTCAGTTATTAGTTCACTTGACTCCCGTTGACTCTACTTATATGTGTGCTTGGATAGTAGAGTAGTTGTGGTTTGCATGATTCTTGAGACGACCTAGTTGGTCGGTGGTGATCGCCTGTTGTTCCGAGCGATCCTCGTTGTGGTTTATCAGTTGCTTCACGGCTCGTTGCCGTTCTGTGGATTGAGCATTCGCATCGATCGTCACAGCTCCCTAGCACCTCACGTATGCTAACGGTCTGATCCATCGTTTGGGCTTCTTTTCCGAAAAAGGGTCGTGTGTTTACGACCCGTGAGCCTCGACGCAGGACGTCTGGTAGGTTTTGTGCCGGTTGGTTGAGCAGGTTGTGACAGTGCCAGGGACACGTCCCTGTGGCTATGGATTGGGTTTACTTTGTGGTTATCTCCATTGATGCATATACTAGTTGCTTACAGTAGCATAGTTGTTCAGTTGTATGTCAGCCTCATACTTACTTGTGCTACTGTTTACCTTATATATCCTTTTGTTGACCCTCGTGCCGGTGTGTACACCTCGCCTTCGTCGGCTTGCGGTACCCACTGGGAGGGGAGACATGTTTACATGTTCTCACCCCCCGCCCTCGTTGTTGTTTTCAGGTGAGCAGGGTGGTGGGAGTTGGGACGTTGCGAGGCACGCCTAGTTAGTGGTACTAGAGGTCCCGACCTGTGAGGCTATCTTCCCCAGATTTGGTTATTACCCTTATCCTCTAGCAGTTAGTTATGGATATGGTTCAGTTACACTGTGGTTGTTTTATCTAGCATGTTATATGTTGGGTGATTGTCTTGCATGCTTAGATCTCGTGGTTTTGGGTTTAGTATCCATGTGAGGATTGCATGCTTAGACTTTTGGATGTCAATGCTTTTTGATCTATCATTGTGGCTTTACATCGCGTATCTTGGATTTCTACCCCTCGTGGTAGCGTTTTTAAATAAAGGTTTCCGTGTGGGAAACAGTTTTCAAATGGATTTCCGATCGATCGACTTTTGGGATTTCAAAAGAGAGTTCTTGTGTGGAGAACGGTTTTCAAATGATTCTTGAATGCTTGATATTAGGGTTTCAAAATAAAGCTTCTGGGTAAGGAGCAATTTTCTAGAATGATCTGCTGTTTGTGCATCGCATCATCCTTCGCCTAAGGACCTGCTTAGATTCATACAGGTTTAAGGACGGTTAGCTGTATGAATCATGTTTTGTGATGTGATTGTTGTGTGGTGAATGAATGGTGGTTGTGATTCTGTTGTATGTTGTGTACGCCGTGCAAATACAGGGAAGGCTCTGTCCGTGTGTACAGTGGACCCTGTATTTGTGGCGGGTCTGTACGTGGCGCGGGCTAGGCTTTCAAAAAAAAAGTTTGGCACGTATTTCCGCATCTAAAACTAGCCCGGGGCGTGACATAATTTGTCGGGCCAGTCTTTTCCATTCATCCGTTTTTGATTTGATACGGGTACTAGCGGACTAAAATAGTTGTCGACTGATTCGCCTTCATTCATCTGTAAAGATTCAAATTCTCCTTTAAAAGTTTGGAGTCGTACCTTTTTTACATTATTTGTGCCTTTGTAACTCCTCTTGAGCATGTCTCAGGCCTCTTTCGCTGTCTTGGCATTCGATAGCCTCTCAAAAATAACTTCATCCACTGCCTGATATAGAAAGAATAGTGCCTTTCTGTCTTTCTTCCGACAATCTTTGAGCGCTTCCTTCTTTGCAGCAGCGAGCATTTCAAACCCACTGTCGGTGACATCTGTGACGTCATCCTTCACAATGTCCCATAACTTCTGGGAAGAGAATAAGCATTGTATCTAAATACTCCAGTAATCAAAGTTCTTTCCCGTAAACTTCAGAAGTTGTGGTTGAATCATCCCGTTTACGACCATGATCAACTATCGATGTCGATATCAATGGAGAGCACATTGTCAGCACGTTCTACGTCCTCGATCACTAAACCGACGATCTTTTTCTTCATCGTAAGGCTTCTTCAACTTGGCTCTGATACCACTGGTTGGAAGCGTGATGTGCTGTGATACCACTTGTTGGAAAGAAGAGGAGTATATATATTGTAGAGAGGTGTTGCAACAAAGTAAACTAAGGGCGTGTTTGGTTCGCCCATTTTTTATCTAGGAATCGGAATCGGAATGGACGAATCCGTTTATGGGTGTTTGGTATGTGGGAGTCCCATTCCCATTCCGACTCTCTCAGGTGAATAGGAATCCCCCGGTCATCCTTTGTTTCAAGATTGGGTGTTGAATCCAGGTAGAAAGAATGCACTTTACAAAAATATTTTAATTATATTTTATATTTTTATTTAAAATTAAATTTGATTTCTTGACTTTAATTTTTAATTAAAATATAAATTTAAATTTAGAAATTAAATTTTTAATTTTAGATTTTGATTTAGAAATTAAATTAAAATATAAATTCAATCAAGCATTTTAATTTTGATCTATAAATTTAAATTTAAATTTGGTTGTAAGTTTGAATTTGAACCAAATCAAAAATTAGTTTTATATTTTGAATTATCCACACAAATTTTAATTTTAATTTTTTTAAAAAATTACATTTAAAATTTTGGCTTATCATTTCAATATTTTGATGTAAATTTTTAATACTTAACTTTTAGTTAGAATTTAAATTATGAATTTAATTTTATGTTTTGAGGTGCAAACTAAATTTTAAATTATTTTTATATTTTATATTTTAATTTTAATTTTAAATTTATTTTAATTATTCTTTTATAATCAAAAATTTTAAATATTGAAAGCACGAATCAACTGTACCGATTTCGATTGTTATTCTGAACCAAACATATTGAGTCGAGGTTGTATCATTCCTAGGGATGTCAAAGGGTGCGGATATCTGAAATTTTATCTGAATCTGAACCCGCACGGAGTGGATATACCCGATGCTAAATGGATATGGTTTCGAATATGGATATCAAAAATAAAAACCCGACAGATATGGATTCGGATATAGATTTTGACTGTACCCGACCCGAACTCGAACCAGACCCAAACCCGAATTTATTTTACATTATATAATATATATATATATATATATATATATATATATATATAACTAGGCTGGAATACTATCAATAGCACCAAGCTATTGGTGCTAGTAGTTTTTTAGCTCTTGGATTGAGAAATGTGCGGTTAGGATGATGTGGGCCCCCTAGGGTTGAGTGGGTGGTTGGTTGAGTAGTATAATCTAACGGTAAAAATAATCAAAGGGTTAAATTTAACGGTGGAAAACTCGATAGCACCAAGCCCTTGGTGCTATCGATAGTATCCCAGCCGGACTATATATATATATATATATATATATATATATATATATATATATATATATATATATATATATATATATATATATATATATATATATATATATATATATATATATAAATATTTGATGTTATATTTGAATTTATATTTTAAAATTTTAGATTTAATGTAATATATTTTGAAATATTGAAAAAAGAAATAATTGTTTCGGGTTTGGATTTTCGGGTTCTGGTTCGAGTTCGGGTTTCAGATTTTTGATCGGGTTCGGGTTTGGATATGGATTTTTAAAATCCGTCGGGTTCGGGTTCAGGTCTCGGGTTTGGAGTCGGGTTCGGGTTCGGGTTTTTGAAAATCTGCCCCGAATCCGACCCGTTGGCAACCCTAATCATTTCGTTTTCGATTCCTGTCTATTCCGATTCCCATTCCGATTCTATTTTCCATTTTGAATCAAACGCGCCCTAAAAGCTTTATTAATTATTCTTGGCGTGAATTTTGCTGGTGGATAATTTTCCACACATCTACAGCAGTCTACATGTAATACCCATAACCAATTAATTTAAATTAAAATTTAAATATGCAGGCATAATTGTAGTTTTGTGATGAACCCGTTATTATAATTTTCGATTTATTTGTAACGTCGAATTAAGCGGATTCGGTTGGATTTGATTTTCAAATTAATTATACTCTAACACTAGTTAGAGTAGGATTGAGATTTAGCCATGTAGAACGCAGCGGAAGTATGGTTCGGTTCGTTCGTACCTTTTTGCGGAAGCGTTCGCGCTAGGACGCGATGAGCCCGGATCGAAGGGGTTGATTCACGTGTCCTTTGATCGTCCTCGAAAGTCTTCAATCGCTCCAAACTCGCGGTGGATCGAACTACAAACGAGCACGATCTCTAATCTTGTATTTCGTATTTCGTATATTCTCATATGAGAGATAGCCCGTATATTTATAAGGGATTCCAAAATCCTAGTAGGCAAGTAAAGATAAGGCCAAATCGGTTTATATTATATTATCCTAATCTGACTGGGATTTATCTCTAATTAGCTTTCCAATTTAAAAGCGAGATTAATCCTAATCTAATTAGACAACATAATAACCATTAGATCGAGCCCGATCATGGGCGTACCCGATTCGGTTTAACCGAATGCCAACATCTCCCACTCGCACATGACGGGATCGATGCCATCGTAACCACTTCCTCAACATTACACCACTATTGATTCTATTCACACAGGGAAATGAACAGTGCGACCGCCGAGTCAACCTGCATTTTGGGAGCTCTATACTAGAAACCGCATACGGCCAGCATAGAGACATCAACCCCAAAAAGAGAATATTAGACTCGTGATGTCCTAGACCATTGAATTACATTAGGTTCAGCATCTCTAATCCCTCAAAGAGCCATGCTAACCTCTATTGTGCACATCATGACACTATACTCATGATTGTTTCGCTATACTGAAGCGACACAACCTGTCGACAATGAGTCAAAGTGTCTCAATATAATCCAACTAGTCTTCCTTGAGCACTCACGTCACTAAGTTGAGAACTGATTGCTTTCCCAGCAATGCCCCGTAAAGCCGCATCACTCATAGCCGTAGGTAACACGCCAAAGTAGCAACATCAATTCTTTCACCAATGACATAGTCAAAAGTCACTAAGGGCATCTAAAATATGCGAGACATCGCCTCAAAATGATGTCTATAAGAACTCACACGATGAGGAAGCAGGGACCCATTCACTCATCTTCTTCATTTGGTCGCCTAGCACATGTAGTATGAAATACATGCTATGACAGAGAATCTCAATGAGTGTATGTCTTTCTCAATGTCATACGGATCTTAGCTCAGTCACTCCCAGAGTGTCTAGCCTGAGTTCTCCATATGCTCGCTATCTCAAGCGCCAAATGGTGAGCTCACATCCGGCTCTTAAATATACAGGCCATACAAATCGTGGGATTATTCGTATGCGATCATGCCTATGACCTCATCTTGGTGCGAACCAAGGCGGCTTCCTTTAATGCCTCAATTTTTGCTCGCTCTCTACAGCGCCGAAAAGAATGATTGTCCGTGTGAGAGGGCCAATCAGCCTGCGACATACTACCAATCCGTTCTATAATAATGTAGGATATAAATGTATGTGTGCTAATATTAATAACCTTCTAGTGGTCCAATCCCGGATTGGACTGAAAACGGCTAACCAGACCCACAGCATAGCATATACCAAGCCGAGTACACATCATAGCATACATCAGGCTCCCGATCGCACTAGCATATGGAATTCGATTCATCTTGTTTTTCTCTTCAGAAGTATTAGGACACTGTTTAAGGTTAAGACTCTCACCTTTAGCAGTAGGAGTGTCAATGGGTTTGCAATTGTGCATCTGAAATCGTTCTAAAACTTTTCTTAGGTAAGTCTCTTGAGACAAACCTAAAAGTTTCTTTGAACGATCTCGTAGGGTCTTGACTCCGAGCACATAATTCGCTTCACCCATGTCCTTCATTTTAAAATTGGAGGACATCCACGTCTGAGTGGCGACAATCATCTTCTTATTATTCCCAGCCAATAGAATGTCATCCACATATAAAGAAAGGATTAGAAAATTTTCTTTGGACCGTTTAACATACACACAATGATCTTCTTCAATCATCGTGAACCCATCTTCAGTGATGACTCGATGAAATCGAATGTACCACTGTCTGGATGACTGCTTCAATCCATAGATGGATCGTCGGAGCTTGCAAACTTTATGCTTCTCACCCTCTACAATGAAGCTAGCAGGCTGATCCATATAGATCTCCTCATCCAGTTCTCCATTAAGAAATGCAGTTTTAACGTCCATTTGGTAAAGTTCCAAATCTATATACGCGACAATGGCCAAGATAAGGCGGATCGAAGCAAACCTTACAACAGGAGAGAAGGTTTCCTCGTAATCAACGCCTTCTCGTTGGGTAAAACCCTTTGCTACCAGGCGAGCCTTATACCTATCGATTGAACCGTCTGACTTGCGCTTAACCTTGAGAACCCATTTATTTCCAATAGTTTTGCGCCCCGGCGGTAAGTCAACCAAGTCCCAGACATGATTTGACTTCATCGATTCTATTTCCTCTACCATTGCATCTAACCATTCCTTATTAGTAGGTGATGACAGAGCCTCTTGGAAAGACCTAGGCTCATCATCATCATGAGCAGCAACCATGAAAGCTTCCCCCTCAATCTCAAAACGACGACGGGGAACACCCACACGTGTGCTCCTACGAAGTTGAGGCTCCTGTTCTAAAAGTAAGTCGCTCCCACTATCCCCAGGAGGTGTTGGAGTTGCATCCTCTTCCTCAACTGAGCGAATAGAAGCGCCAATACCAGAGTCATCCATCTCATGGAACTCAATTTCATTTCGGACCTCACTTCTATAAGGAAAATCCTCCTCGAGAAATTCAACATCTCGTGACTCAATTTCAGTCAAACTTCCATCTGGCTGCTTTACGATGAACACGTATCTCTTAGAGTGTTCAGGGTACCTTATAAAGATACACTTCTTCCCTCTAGGACCCAACTTCCCATATTTGTGAGAAGTATCATGTACATAAGCCGCTGAACCCCAAGGACGCAAGTGTTCCAAATTAGGTTTCCTGCCTGTCCACAATTCATAAGGGGTGGAAGGTACTGTCTTGGAGGGTACACGATTAAGAATGTAGGCAGCAGTTAACAATGCGTCTCCCCAAAAAGAGACAGGCAAATTTGATTGCGCCATCATTGACCTAACCATGTCGAGCAAGGTGCGATTTCTTCTCTCCGCTACACCATTTTGCTGCGGAGTTCCAGGAATTGTCAGCTGTCTGATTATTCCCTTTTCATCACACAATTTCTTGAATTGTTCAGATAGATACTCGCGGCCTCGATCAGTTCTTAATGTTTTAATTTTCATATCTAACTGATTCTCAACCTCATTAACGTAACGTCTAAAGCAATCCAATGCTTCAGACCTATGGGAGATCAGATAAATATGACCGAAGCGCGTATGGTCATCTATAAATGTGATGAAATAAGAAGCACCATGTCTCGCCCTCACACTCATTAGGCCACAAATGTCGGAGTGGATCAATTGCAAAGAAAATTCTGTCCTAGAAGCTTTATTAAATAGTTTTCGGGTCGCTTTTCCCGCCAGACAATGTTCACAAGTGGGCAGATCGACTTTAGTGAGCGAGCTCAACAGCCCATCTCTAACTAATCTAGTCATTCTATCCTGTCCAATATGACCAAGACGAGCATGCCATTTAACAGAAATATTATGATCATTCTCAATAGAAGATAGCAGGGAAAACGAATCATTATTATTATTATAATCAATGTCCAAAACCATAAAAACATCTAAAATAAAACCTCTACCATAATAAACAGTTCCAAGATGAATCTTAACTACATCATTCTCAAAACTAAAAGAAAAGCCTAACTGAAGCATAGCAAGAATAGAAAACAAGTTCCGCCGAATTCCTGGAGCATAAAGTACATCATGAAGGTACAAAGTCCGATCACCTCGCATGATCAACTTGTAAGTACCAATGCCTAATACATCGACACTTGAATTGTTCCCCATGTATACTCTTCTGCTCCCAGCAGGCACACTGTCACGCCCCGGGTTACCTCTTCCCAGGCGCATGACCAGATCCGCCGCATACACAGTATCTCTACCGTGTATACGAAGCGATACAACATCCACAATCAAACACACAGAGCTAAAGGTATCAACAGAGCTGCTATATAATATATCAAAAGATCACTGTACATACATCATCCACAACTCTCTCATATAACTCTCATATACAACACTGATATCAACATCACACAGTATGTACAGACTCAACCATCTATCCAAAATGGGTATACCTCTAGCCAAATATCCGGGGAATAGCTCTACCCGACGGTCTCCTTTCCGCGCTCAGTATGCACGACTGGGGAAGAAGACTCTGCAAAAAGATGTCACCAATGGGTGTGAGAACTACTATCAATCAAGTAGTCCTCAGTGGGTACCGCCACCAGCCTCAGCGGTCTGCCCACTAAGTCCTCAATCTCAAGAGATATGAATAGAGCAATAAAAGAGTAGGAGATATACTACCACTACTATGCACAAAGCTCAACTGTCAGTATGAATACCAATGAACTGAATATACCAAATGAGGACTATCATACACAATACAATACCTGCGAACCAGCTAGTACAGGAACCCCATCTGTACCTAGCTCTCGCCATACAATACCTCTCAATACAATACCATACCTGCGGCCTGATCCCGCTCAACACAATAGGGAGCTGCTCAACACAATAGGGAGCCCAACTAGGACAGGAACACCATCTGTCACTAGTTCCTCGTACAATCCTGTGTACGGAACATGCCAACTCTAGAGTGGTACTCGTGGGAGCGACCCAACCGAGCAAAGTACAACCATAGTAACGCCAAGCACCCGCAGGTATATGATCGACACGACTGGGTCAACAAAGGATCATGTGCCCTCGGCACCTCAAAGGATAGTCAACAAGTAAGACCCAATCCACTGTGCCCTCGGCACCACAAAGGATAATCAACAAGTATGACCCAATCCATGCTCTCACAAAGAACCACGTGCCCTCGGCACAATCAATGCTCCAGTGCTCACAATCATCTCAACTCTAACACAAAGAGGAGGCTCTCAACTCTACCACAAAGAGGAGGTACAACAACATAGCACGAGCCACAACATGATCACCTACACTACATGTACAACAACTGGTACAAGGAATCAACAGGATAGGTGTAGGTAGGTCCAATCATGCAACAAGGATACAAGGAAATGCATGCTCATATACATATCATTAGCACATCTAAGATCATAACATGCCCATGCAGTCTATAGATCAGTCTCACCCTAACATGGCATCTCTAACATAATCTTAGCATGGCATACTAACATAATCCCAATATCATAATCCAATATCCACATATCATAATCCAATCATGCTAACATAATCCAAACAACATCATATCATATTATGCTAACATGAGATAAAACACGTAGGAGGAAGTCCACTGAATCTGGCAAACATCAACCCACCTCAAATGCTAATCCAACCACGGTGGGGAAAGAACAAGCCTCAGATCCAACCCTCCAAGATAAGGAACTCCGGCAGCACTCCGATCTGAGTAAACCTCCAAGGAACTGCTATCTCCAGCAGAATAACAGCTCAGCACCAGATCAGATCAGCAGGATAGAGGAGAACAAGCTAGATCACAAACTAATGCCAACTCATGGCCCTTACACTAGCTTTCTCTCTCTAGAACAGGGATCTCGGAGTGGAAAATAACCCAAAAACCATCAGGGCTCACCTATTTATAGGCTGCCAAAAGTCCACATTCGGGCGCCCACTTCTCAACTTCCGGGCGTCCGGAAACCCTGCCGTACAGGTGTCGTCGTGCGGCCAAGCGGTCGGTCGATAGTCAGCAGGCGGTGGGGCGGCGTGTCTCCGGCGATCGACACGTGTCCTGTGTCGCGACACGTGGCCCTCCACGTCAACAGCTCAAACCGGATCCTCCGTCCGGGCGTCCGGTTCATGCATCCAGATCCACAACTCGTCGGCCACAACCGGATCATCCACAAAGTGCAACGGGGTCCGGAACATTCGGGCGTCCACAACCTCACTTCCAGGCGCCCGAATCCTGCCAAGTCCAGAAACCCTAATTCATGAAAATTTCCGAGTACTACATTCTCCCCTCCTTAAAATAGTTTCGTCCTCGAAACTAAAGCACTCACCTCAAGGAGTAAACAAGTGGGGATAAGATCTCTGCATAACAGTCTCCAACTCCCATGTCGCCTCTCTATCATCATGAAAATTCCACTGTACCTTAACATAAGGTATGACTCGATTACGCAATTCCCTCGTCTCACGAGCAAGAATTCGTATCGGTCGCTCCTCGTACTGCAAATCCTCAGTAAGCTCCAGTGGAGAAAAATCAATCACATGGGAAGGATCATGCATGTATCTCCTCAGAACAGATACATGAAAGACATCGTGCACTCCTGCAAGTCGAGGCGGAAGGGCTAACCGATAAGCCACGGGTCCAACTCTCTCTAAGATCTCAAAAGGACCAATAAATCGCGGACTAAGCTTTCCGCGAATTCCAAATCTCCGTATGCCCTTCGATGGTGAGACCTTCAAGAAAACATGATCGCCAACATGAAACTCTAGATCTCGCCTCCGAGTATCAGAATAACTCTTCTGCCTACTCTGAGCCGTCTCGATATGCCGTCGTATCAACTTAACTTTCTCTTCGGCTTCAAGCAAAAGGTCTGGACCCAACGTCTTTCTTTCACCAACATCATCCCAATACAGAGGTTATCGACATTTGCGTCCATACAATGCTTCAAACGGAGCCATCTTAATGCTCGCTTGATAGCTATTGTTGTACGCAAACTCTACTAATCTCAGATGTCGATCCCAACCTCCACCAAAATCCAAGACACAAGCTCTCAACATATCCTCGAGTGTCTGTATAGTGCGCTCGGACTGACCATCAGTCTGGGGATGAAATGCAGTGCTAAACCGAAGCTGAGTCCCCAAAGCTGTTTGTAAACTCTTCCAGAAATGAGAAACAAACCTTGGGTCTCTATCAGATACTATTGAGATTGGCACTCCATGCAATCTCAATATCTCATCCATATATAGCTGCGCAAGTCGCTCACGTGACCAAGTAATTTGCATAGGCAGAAAATGAGCAGACTTCGTCAGCCTATCAACAATCACCCAAATGGAATCACAGCCGCTCGAAGTCCTCGGCAATCCTACGATGAAATCCATCGTAATATGATCCCACTTCCACTCAGGTATTGGAAGACTCTGTAGCTTACCAGCTGGTACTCGATGTTCAGCCTTAACTTGCTGACATGTCAAACATTGAGCTACAGCTCTACCAATATCCCGCTTCATACCATTCCACCAGAAGTGAGTCTTCAGATCCTGGTACATCTTTGTCCCTCCAGGATGTACAGAATAAGGAGAATAATGTGCTTCCTTCAATATCTCCTCTCGAATCTCCTGATCTGCTGGTACACATAGACGTCCTCTAAAACGGAGAACTCCAAAATCATCACAAGAAAACCCTTCGAGATTTCCACTCCTCAGTTGATCTCGAACTTTCACCAAGTAAGGATCTTCACTCTGTTTCTCTCGAATTCTATCCAACAGAGTGGGCTGAATGACTAGGGTCATCAACCTTGCCGTCGTCCCAGAAGTAACCACTTCAAGGGATAACCTCCGCATCTCTTCCACTAGGACAGGCTGTTGAGTAATACACAAACTCAAAGTTGCCACAGCCTTCCTACTCAAAACATCGGCAACAACGTTCGCCTTACCGGGATGGTATAATATAGAGATATCATAATCCTTCAATAATTCTAACCATCTTCGTTGCCGTAGATTCAACTCTTTCTGTGTAAACAGATACTTAAGACTCTTATGATCTGTATACACTTCACAATGCTCTCCATAGAGGTAGTGACGCCATAGCTTCAGAGCAAAGACTACCGCCGCCAACTCCAAATCATGAGTGGGGTAGTTCTTCTCATATTCCTTTAGTTGTCTTGAAGCATATGCAATCACTTTGCCATGTTGCATCAGCACGCAACCCAAGCCACTATGCGAAGCATCACTATAAATGACAAATCCCTCGCCCATCACAGGTAGTGCAAGAATAGGGGCAGTCATCAATTTCTGCTTAAGTTCATCAAAGCATGCTTGGCACTCATCACTCCAAACATACCTAACCCCTTTCCTGGTTAGTCGAGTAAGTGGCGTAGAGAGCTTCGCAAAACTCTCCACGAATCGTCGATAATACTCGGCTAGACCAAGAAAACTTCGCACTTCAGATATGGTCGTCGGTCTAGGCCAATCACGAATTGCCTCAATCTTCTTAGGATCAACAGCTACTCCCGAAGCTGAAATCACATGGCCTAAAAAGGCAACCTCTCTCAACCAAAACTCACACTTCTTCAGCTTTGCATACAACTTCTTCTCTCGCAAGAGTTGTAGCACTAATCTCAAATGCTCCTCATGCTCCGTATCATCACGGGAGTAAATCAAGATGTCATCAATAAAGACTACCACGAACTTGTCTAAGAAGGACTTAAAGACTCGGTTCATCATATCCATAAATGCAGCAGGGGCATTAGTCAACCCAAACGGCATGACTGTAAACTCATAATGCCCATACCGAGTTCTAAAAGCAGTCTTAGAAATATCCTCGGCCTTCACCTTCAACTGGTGGTAACCAGACTGAAGATCAATCTTAGAAAAGACACACGCTTTCTGCAATTGATCGAACAGGTCATCGATACGTGGGAGGGGGTATCTATTCTTGATGGTCACTTTGTTCAATTCTCGATAATCCACACATAACCTAAGTGAACCATCCTTCTTCTTCACAAATAGTACAGGCGCTCCCCAGGGCGACACACTGGGTCTGATAAATCCTTTATCCATAAGATCCTGCAGTTGCGCCTTCAACTCTCTCAACTCAGCTGGTGCCATTCTATAGGGTGTCTTCGAGATTGGCGCGGTTCCTGGTACCACATCAATCACGAATTCAATCTCCCTATCAGGAGGCATCGAGGATAACTCAGAAGGAAATACGTCCGGAAATTCACGGACAATAGGAATATCCTCGAGTCCTGGTACAACAGTAGGCACTTCAGTCACTGTTGCTAAATAGGCCATACATCCACTATTTAACATCTGTCTGGCCTTAGAAGAAGAGATCGTCACTGCGAACAGTGAACTCTTACAACCTTCATAAATATACTCCTCATGTCCAGGCTCACGAAAGATTACTGTCTTAGATCCACAATCGATCGTAGCAAAGTATCGAGATAACCAATCCATGCCAAGGATTACATCAAAATCCTGCAACTGTCTCAATACTAATAAATCAACAGACATGATCCAAGGTCCTACTTGCACAGGACATCCTACACAACTTCTCCATCTCACAATCCAGGCTTCTACCACCCACGGTTCTATGCTACTACCATTGAATCGCGGTGGATCAAACCTACAGAAGCGAGCTAATCTATCCGCCATCCGCTCCTGCTCCTCTTCAGAAAGCACTTGACTAGGCTGAGTACTTCCTTCTCCAGGTTGAGATGTAGTTGGAGTTGTCGCCGCCTGAGGTTCCATAGCTCGAGGTGTAGAGAAAGCATCACACATCTTCTGCAACAAGGCACTCTGCTGCCTTCCAACTACAGCTATGTCTGCTAGGTGTTCCTGCAGAGCGGGCCGTTCACTAGGTCCCGTCTGCTCAGGCATATCCGAAGGCGTCGGATGCGCTCGCGTCGATGGTCGTCGAGGAGGCATAGTAATAATCCTGCAACAGAATACCCGATTAGGACCACAAACAACTCACGACCCAATCCAACGAAAGTCTAGAAGGACACTTCTTTTCTTCTCAGATTATTATGTCGTCTGCAGCCAACATAATTCATCCGATAAGAGAAGACATAATCCTTCAATCACTCTTCCTACACAAGGAAGGATTCAACAACCCAATCTTTGACTTTCGCGATCAATCACGTCTCTCTCGTCATTCTTAGGTCTGTTTATCTTAGGTTTCCTAGGCCCTCTTGACCTATTCCTAAGCTCTGATACCAACTTAATCTGTCACGCCCCGGGTTACCTCTTCCCAGGCGCATGACCAGATCCGTCGCATACACAATATCTCTACCGTGTATACGAAGCGATACAACATCCACAATCAAACACACAGAGCTAAAGGTATCAACAGAGCTGCTATATAATATATCAAAAGATCACTGTACATACATCATCCACAACTCTCTCATATAACTCTCATATACAACACTGATATCAACATCACACAGTATGTACAGACTCAACCATCTATCCAAAATGGGTATACCTCTAGCCAAATATCCGGGGAATAGCTCTACCCGACGGTCTCCTTTCCGCGCTCAGTATGCACGACTGGGGAAGAAGACTCTGTAAAAAGATGTCACCAATGGGTGTGAGAACTACTATCAATCAAGTAGTCCTCAGTGGGTACCGCCACCAGCCTCAGCGGTCTGCCCACTAAGTCCTCAATCTCAAGAGATATGAATAGAGCAATAAAAGAGTAGGAGATATACTACCACTACTATGCACAAAGCTCAACTGTCAGTATGAATACCAATGAACTGAATATACCAAATGAGGACTATCATACACAATACAATACCTGCGAACCAGCTAGTACAGGAACCCCATCTGTACCTAGCTCTCGCCATACAATACCTCTCAATACAATACCATACCTGCGGCCTGATCCCGCTCAACACAATAGGGAGCTGCTCAAACACAATAGGGAGCCCAACTAGGACAGGAACACCATCTGTCACTAGTTCCTCGTACAATCCTGTGTACGGAACATGCCAACTCTAGAGTGGTACTCGTGGGAGCGACCCAACCGAGCAAAGTACAACCATAGTAACGCCAAGCACCCGCAGGTATATGATCGACACGACTGGGTCAACAAAGGATCATGTGCCCTCGGCACCTCAAAGGATAGTCAACAAGTAAGACCCAATCCACTGTGCCCTCGGCACCACAAAAGATAATCAACAAGTATGACCCAATCCATGCTCTCACAAAGAACCACGTGCCCTCGGCACAATCAATGCTCCAGTGCTCACAATCATCTCAACTCTAACACAAAGAGGAGGCTCTCAACTCTACCACAAAGAGGAGGTACAACAACATAGCACGAGCCACAACATGATCACCTACACTACATGTACAACAACTGGTACAAGGAATCAACAGGATAGGTGTAGGTCCAATCATGCAACAAGGATACAAGGAAATGCATGCTCATATACATATCATTAGCACATCTAAGATCATAACATGCCCATGCAGTCTATAGATCAGTCTCACCCTAACATGGCATCTCTAACATAATCTTAGCATGGCATACTAACATAATCCCAATATCATAATCCAATATCCACATATCATAATCCAATCATGCTAACATAATCCAAACAACATCATATCATATTATGCTAACATGAGATAAAACACGTAGGAGGAAGTCCACTGAATCTGGCAAACATCAACCCACCTCAAATGCTAATCCAACCACGGTGGGGAAAGAACAAGCCTCAGATCCAACCCTCCAAGATAAGGAACTCCGGCAGCACTCCGATCTGAGTAAACCTCCAAGGAACTGCTATCTCCAGCAGAATAACAGCTCAGCACCAGATCAGATCAGCAGGATAGAGGAGAACAAGCTAGATCACAAACTAATGCCAACTCATGGCCCTTACACTAGCTTTCTCTCTCTAGAACAGGGATCTCGGAGTGGAAAATAACCCAAAAACCATCAGGGCTCACCTATTTATAGGCTGCCAAAAGTCCACATTCGGGCGCCCACTTCTCAACTTCCGGGCGTCCGGAAACCCTGCCGTAGAGGTGTCGTCGTGCGGCCAAGCGGTCGGTCGATAGTCAGCAGGCAGTGGGGCGGCGTGTCTCCGGCGATCGACACGTGTCCTGTGTCGCGACACGTGGCCCTCCACGTCAACAGCTCAAACCGGATCCTCCGTCCGGGCGTCCGGTTCATGCATCCAGATCCACAACTCGTCGGCCACAACCGGATCATCCACAAAGTGCAACGGGGTCCGGAACATTCGGGCGTCCACAACCTCACTTCCGGGCGCCCGAATCCTGCCAAGTCCAGAAACCCTAATTCATGAAAATTTCCGAGTACTACACACACGGCGGTACTCGACGAATCCCATCCGATCCCTCGCTACGTGGTCTGTTGCTCCTGAGTCTACAATCCACACAGGGAGAGATTCAGCAACAAACATACTAGAAGAAACGAAAGAGCGAGAATCAGGATAAATTGGTACCTTCTTCGGCTCAGGGCAATCACGAGCGAAGTGTCCCAGCTGGTTGCAATTGAAACAGGACATTCTTGACTTGTCCTTCTTGCCACCTCGTTTGCTTCTCTTTCTTTTGGTGTTCTTCGCGTTCTTAGGCGCATATCCACTATGGCTTTGAGGCCCACTAGTCCTCTTCCGCTTGAACCCAGATGTTCTACGAAAGTTTGACTCAGCAGTATTGGCAGTTGGAGTTTTAACAGCCTCAAGGCGCTCCTCCTCCAACTCCGATGTCGTGCCACGTCCTCAAAGGTTTTGACACTTTCATTATGTGTCAAATTCACTCGCATATGTTCCCACGAGTTGGGAAGTGAGCGAATCATTGCTTGGATCTGCTGCTCATCAGTCAAGGTGCCGCCAGCCGACTTTAACTCATGAATCATGTTTGACATTATTCTTACGTGCTGTTTCATAGTCTGATCGGCACGCTTCTTATAACTGTCAAACCGCATAGTCAGACTGCGCAACCTTGTGGCCGAAGTCGCATCAAATTTAATTTTGAGAGCCTCCCACATGTCATACGCAGTCGGGTACAGCTCATACTCGCATAAGAGATCATTTTGCATACCGCTCATCAACGTGATGCGAGCAATGCGATCCTTTTTAAGCCAATTATTATAGGCTTCCATATCTCGGCGAGCCTGAGCACTATTACCCTCTGCGGGTTGGTCCATTTTATTACTCAAGTTCTCTAGAATCTCTTGCTCGGCGAGAACATATTGAATTTTACGGTGCCAAATATCATAATTGTCACCATCCAATTTCTTACATTTGATCAAATCCGCAACAACTTGTTTGGAGGCCATTTAATCTCACTAAGTTCATACAGTGCGCAGAAAAAGATATTTAAAATATTAGCACACGATACATATATTTAATTTTGTCGCATCTCTAATTAAACAAACTAAAAATTAGATAATAGGTGTATAAAGGAAAATTTCGCTATGCTCATAATCACATTACACATTCTATGTCCAATTTTTTAATTATTTAATTAAGTTGCACAAAAAAATATTTGGGAGTAAAAACATACAATTTACTCTACCAAATTAAAAACCCCACTTGAATAGCATGCATATAAAAAATATCATGCCAAAAAATTATATCTAAGCATTATAAAAGACATAATAAAATCATAAATGCATGCAACATCAATTATCTAAGCATATAAAATCATCTAATATGCTTAATAGATTATTCAACATGTTTTATTTTTTATTTTAGAAATAATATCAAAAAAAAAAATTGTGCGCGTGCTGCGGGCTGTTGGCCTGCGCAGGCGCGGGCCTGTGATTCCACTAAAAGGGTGGCAAAATCGGTCCACACCTCGTTGGCCTATGAGCTTTATGCGTTTCAGTTCCTTATGAACTTGACGCACAGCCAAGGTCAACAGTGGTCTCAAGGGTGCCTGTGGTATGAGTGTACACGCTTTGTCTTTGATCCGTTCAATAAGATTTTAACTGGTAGGTCTCTAGACTACTTTGAACGTAGAATAGGTCCTTACCTGCCGGATCCAGATGAAGTTCAGTGTCCACCGATTACCGGCCGTTTAGGTCAGGTTGTGGAGTCAGGAGGCAAGCGTCAAATGGGCAGGAGATGAGGCAGTGAGAATCCACAAGCACAAAAGTGGTTTCTTGGTAGCGCCCTCAGCTACTGCTGCTCGAATGAATACTTTGAAACATGTCACAGGCATTCAAGTGCAAAATCTGCCCATCCGGTATCTCGGGGTCCCTCTTGACTATGGTCGATGCAAAATATCCTACCTTGATGACATCATTCGACGAGTTCAAGGTCGAATTGCAGGTTGGCAAGGGAGGTTCTTATCCTTTTGAGGACGTATAATCCTGATCAAACATGTCCTTTTTTCTTTACCCATTCATTTGCTAGCAGCTTCTTCTCCTCCGAAGGCGAGCGGGCTGCCCCGCGCGGCCTGCGGGCCTGCGCGGGCGCGGCCTGTCGGCCTGAGCGGGCTGCCCCGCGCGGCCTGCGGGCCTGCGCGGCCTGCAGCCCCCCGCGGGATGCGGTCCTGCGCAGGCGCGGCCCAGTGGCCCCGCGCGGGCTGCGGGCCTGCGCATGCACGGCCCAGCGGCCTCGCGCGGGCTGCGGGCCTTCGCATGCGCGGCCCAGCGGCCCCGCGCGGGCTGCTGGCCCGGCCCGGCGCGGGCGGCCCTTGCAAGTGCCCGCGCGGACTGAGCGCTTGCACGATTTTTTTTTTTTTTTTAACGAAAAAACTTGTAAAAAATATAACTTTGAGAGTAGAACTCCAAATCTTGCAAGAGATATATCAAAATAAAGCTTGAAAAAATCTCTACCAAATCATACAAGTTTTACAATGGGATATGCACTACACATCAAATAAGTCACCTGCAAAAATTTCAATTTAGGATTTCATTTTTCTCATAAAATACAAAACCAAAATAAATCAAACTTTGTAGATTTAATCTACAACATAGGTGCTATACGATGTGTAAAAATCATGCAATAATATCCACCCTAGAAAAATCCGCCATTAACACCCACAAGCATGCAAAAAAAATTCAAACGATGATGGATTTAATTCTACGCATGCAATCTTGTTAAAGAATTAATTTAGGGCACGAAATCAACCTAATAAGGCTCTGATACCAATGTAGAACGCAGCGGAAGTATGGTTCGGTTCGTTCGCACCTTTTTGCGGAAGCGTTCGCGCTAGGACGCGATGAGCCCGGATCGAAGGGGTTGATTCACGTGTCCTTTGATCGTCCTCGAAAGTCTTCAATCGCTCCAAACTCGCGGTGGATCGAACTACAAACGAGCACGATCTCTAATCTCGTATTTCGTATTTCGTATATTCTCATATGAGAGATAGCCCGTATATTTATAAGGGATTCCAAAATCCTTGTAGGCAAGTAAAGATAAGGCTAAATCGGTTTATATTATATTATCCTAATCTGATTAGGATTTATCTCTAATTAGCTTTCCAATTTAAAAGCGAGATTAATCCTAATCTAATTAGACAACATAATAACCATTGGATCGAACCCGATCATGGGCGTACCCGATTCGGTTTAACCGAATGCCAACAAGCCATAATGAATCACCTATAAATAGGTGATTTAGGAAGGGTGTACGGCCAAAAAAATAATAAAATATTATGGCCGGATTCTTTATGCGAGCGTGGCCGCCAGCGGAAGCAAAATCCAACGATCGTGGGGGGCAAAGAGCAAAAGCGAGGTGAGTCTCTAATATTTAGTTCTCTCATTTTTTTCTCTTTTCTTTCTTCTTCTAATTCACCATCTTATCCTCTCTCCTCATTGTACCGCCGTCGTCGGATGGTCGCCGGCCACCTACGGTTGGGTTGGGGTGAACCCCGTATAGGATGACCATAGTTGGCCATGAGAGGAGTTTGGGATAGATTCTTTGATTGGGTTGGGAAGAAGAAGAAAGAAAATGGGATTATTTTAGATATGGCTAGACTCGGTTCACGGTGAACCACGTTAATTTTTGCATAGTTTATTTTTACGTTTAGGTTTCATTTTATCGTAGCGATATTAAATGTAATTAAGTTGTTAATTAGAGTATTTTGCCTCTATCGATTGAACTATAATTAACTAGAAAAATTTCTGTTGCACGCTGCTGGTGTTGGATCGGGTGCAGCGAAATTTGGGTGCTTATTATTGCTTAAAAGATCAGCTAGGGACTAATCTGTAAATAGCAGTTTTAGTTTTCGGGACTGATTCGTAAAAGAGTCATAACTTTTTTTTTCGTAGAGCGAATGTCACGCCCCGTCGGGCCTTTAACACCAACTAGGTGGAAAGGATAACCGCACGGGCGCATGCCCCAGACCCGCCGAACGGATAGGGTCTCTTCTACCCGCCCAAGGCGTCACAACACAAGCATATCCACAATGTTCCAACTAGCAACGGAGTACAAGAGTTGCACAAGAAAAGCATCAACATAAATAAGTTCTACTTCTATTACATCACATTTGCACATTTATACATGTCCAAACTTTTCTTTTCTTTCATTCCTATTCCATACAACAAGTTTCAAAACTATGGAATTTACAAGTTGCATACATTTAATAAAAATTCCTATGCTATCATTATCCAAAACTAGGGGTACAACTCTATGTAACACCAAAATGGAAGGGCCGCTATCTACAGAGCCAAACCCTTGCCTCGCTCCGCCGCCTCACTCGCGGAAGGACCTGAAAAACGTGGGGTGAGAACTATAAACATATTCCTAGTGGGTAAGGCCACCCAAGAGAGAAGCTCGACCCACTAGGTCCAAAGAAATACCATAAGCATAAGTTAGATCACAAATAATTATGCATACAAATATTTACATGCTTGTAAATAAACATAAAGGATGCAACCAAATAAAATGTCAACTTTTATTTTCTCCTAGGTTCATCCTATATCTCACATTGACCAAGTTCAACTACTTGTCATTTATTTATGGTATCGGAATCGCCGCATCACCATAATGGTTCTCAACCAAAGCGGAATCGCCGCAAGCGTTGGGCACCGGGCAATGGAATCGCCATCCCCATCATGGTCCCAACCTCCAAGGAGTGAAATCGTCATCTCCTAGTTCGGGTAGCGAAATCGTCGCATACCCGGGATAGCGAAATCGTCGTGTACCCTATTCCATCACCGCCATCACATGGCACGGGTAGCGAAATCGTCGCGTACCCGGGATAGCGAAATCATCGCGTATCCCAATCCATCACCGCCATCACATGACACGGGTAGCTAAATCGTCGCGTACCCGGGATAGCGAAATTGTCACGCCCCGTCGGGCCTTTAACACCAACTAGGTGGAAAGGATAACCGCACGGGCGCATGCCCCAGACACGCCGAACGGATAGAGTCTCTTCTACCCGCCCAAGGCGTCACAACACAAGCATGTCCACAAGGTTCCAACTAGGAACGGAGTACAAGAGTTGCACAAGGAAAGCATCAACATAAAGAAGTCCTACTTCTATTACATCACATTGCACGTTTATACATGCCCAAAATTTTCTCCTCTTTTCATTTACATTCCATACATCATGTTCCAAAACTATGGAATATACAAGTTGCATACAATCAGTGTAAACCCCTATACTATCCAAGTCCAAGACTAGGGGTACTGTCACGCCCCGGCACCGCCACTTTGGTCGGTCCGGGCGCGCGCACAGACCGCCGAACGGACAGAGCCTCCCCTGTCCGCCCAAGGCGTAGCAACGACAACAAGTACATTGAAATTTGCCCAGGACAAAAATAATAACATACATGATAGATTGCACGAGGGCAATTTCAACAGAGCGAGAGAACGATAACTTAGCTATTACACAACCAAAACATTTAGGCTTCACATACAATCAACCCAAAATACAAACACCTCCACATATATCACATACATGCTTTACTACATGACATATACAATTTTTATCTCTCAAAATGAAGCCTCTACAAGTTCTCTCATAATGTACAATAATTACTCTACTACATAGGGTACTCTAACACATGGAAGTCCACTACCTAGGGCGCTATGCCCTTGCCACGATCCTCGACCGCACCGCTCGTGCTAGGCTCTGCAAAACAGGGGGGGGGGAGAACTAAAGAAGTTCCCAGTGGGTTCGGCCGCCGATCCCGCCGACTTTCCCACTAGGTCTAATCAGGCATAAGTAGCAAGAAGAAATAAGTAGTAATAAACAACTGATGCATCTACTATGCCTCTACAATATGAAACTGGTTAAACAATAGTAATACAATGCTCATGATGCTTACCAACATTCTACTTTTCAACCCAATCAAACCGGCTCACCCGAAGGTCGAGCCCACTCACAAACCAAGGCCCACGGGGAATAACCCATCCCACTAACCAGGGGCAGTCTGCGGGGAGATAACCCTCAACCCAAGTGTGACGACTCCGGAGCTCACTGCTTGTGGTGTCGCGAACACCATCAAGCCGGACAGACTATGTGTGAGTACGATCCAGTCCCCTCATCATGGGGACACCCTACCAACCAAGGTGATAACCCACGAGGATCTACCAATCCCTCGCATCTAATGCCACAAGTGCTATCAACACATCTAGTCCAAATGCCACAAGTGTTATCAACACATCTAGTCCAAATGCCACAAGTGTTATCAAATACACCTAGCCCAAATGCCACAAGTGTTATCAAATACACCTAGCCCAAATGCCACAAGTGTTATCAAATACACCTAGCCCAAATGCCACTAGTGTTATCAAACACACCTAGCCCAAATGCCACAAGTGTTATCAAATACACCTAGCCCAAATGCCACTAGTGTTATCAAACACACCTAGCCCAAATGCCACTAGTGTTATCAAACACACCTAGCCCAAATGCCACTAGTGTTATCAAACACACCTAGCCCAAATGCCACACATTCATGTCCAAGTTCAATGTTTTCTAGTTCGCATACTAGTTCTTTGCATACATAGGGTTCCATTGTCCAACGACCCAATCCTCATGCGTCCAATGCCCGAATTCTCAACGTAACTTGTTTAACTCTAATTAGGAAGCATGCAAGGAAATTGAAAGCTCAACATGACATTAACCCTAGATGCATGATTTCTACACATATATACATATGACCAATAATGACGACTTAGACATAAAAGGAGATCCAACAGTTCCGGATAGCACCACCCACCTCAAGTGGTAGCCACGAAGTGGGAAAGCCTAGTTGCGCAACTTATCGACACCAATTTCTCTCGACTGCGGCAAACGAAGCCGAAAGGGTGTTTTCTTGCGATTATTAGTTACCGTAGACTCGACGAAACTCCGTTCCAAGCGTTTCAACGCGTCGATTTACCCTTCAATTAGAGAGGCAAGAGATCAATTCCACTTAAAACCCCATTTCTACAAAACCCCCAATTTTAACCCTAGGTTTTCACATTTCTCCAAGAACCCCAAAATTTCTTGGTGTTCCATGTTGCTCCAAGGCTAGGATCTCATAGAGTTTATAAAATAGCAAGAAAAGGGGTTCAAAACCAAACCCTAACCTCAAAAACCCAAAAACTCACCTTAACTTCCTTGCTTTCCTCAAGCTTCTCATGTACAAGAAGCTTACTTCACCCCTAAGCAAGCTTTTCTTCTCTACTCTTCAACTTGTTGGAGAAATCACCAAAGAGAGAGAGAGAGATTAGAGAGTGAGAGAGAGGGTTTGAGAGGAGGAGAGGAGCTCTCTTTGTGTTTGTGTGGGAGAGAATGAGAGAAAGAGAGTGTTGGGGCTTTCTTTTAATGCCCTAAGCCAATTTGCAACTTAACCCTTCAAAAAACTCATTTTTTGTTCCAACACTCATGTTTCCACTCCCACTCCCCACAAGCACTCAAAACACTTCTAAGTGATTCGGAGTCCATCTAAACTCCCTCAATTGGCCTAAAATGCTATCTAATCCGCACTTTGCCCAATTTGGCCAAAGCTCGGAAAAATGCATGGAAATTCGGTATGCTACAGGTACAACTCTATGTATCACCAAAATGGAAGGGCCGCTATCTAGAGAGCTAAACCCTTGCCTCGCTCCGCCACCTCACCCGCGGAAGGACCTGAAAAACGTGGGGTGAGAACTATAAACATAGTTCCCAGTGGGTAAGGCCACCCAAGAGAGAAGCTCGACCCACCAGGTCCAAAGAAACACCATATGCATAAGTTAGATCACAAATAACTATGCAACAATTATTTACATGCTTGTAAATAAACATAAAGGATGCAACCAAATAAAATGTCCATTTTTATTTTCTCCTAGGTTCACCTATATTTCACATTGACCAAGTTCAACTACTTGTCATTTACTTATGGTTTCGGAATCGCCGTCTCACCATATTTGTTCCAACATCCTAGGAGTGAAATTGTCACCTCCGAGTTCGGGTAGCGAAATCGTCGCATACCCGGGATAGCAAAATCGTCGCATACCCCATCTCAACACCGCCATCACATGGCACAGGTAGCGAACTCGTCGCATACCCGGGATAGCAACCTCGTTGCACATCCCATTTCAACACCGCCATCACATGGCATAGGTAGCGAACTCGTCGCATACCCGGGATAGCAACCTCGTTGCACATCCCATCTCAACACCGCCAACTCATGGCACGGGTAGCGAACTCGTCGCATACCCGAGATAGCAACCTCGTCGCACATCCCGTCTCAACACTGCCAACTCATGGCACGGGTAGCGAAATCGTCGCCTACCCGGGATAGCAAACTCGTCGCACACCCCATTCCAACACCGCCAACTCATGGCATGGGTAGCAAAATCGTCGCATACCCGGGATAGCAAAATCGTCGCACATCCCATCTCAACATTTTACACTTGCCAACCTAAGTCTCATGACCCTAGGTTCAAGTCACTAAGTCTCACCTATGTTCGATGACATTAGGTTTTCTTTCTCATTCTCAACCTAGGTTCCATAACACTAGGTTCCAATCTCATGTCCAACCTATGTTCAAAAACACGAGTTTCCAATCATACATGTTCCAACCTATGTTCAATAACACTAGGTTCCAATCATACATGCAACCATGCAACAAGTAAAGATAATATAAATATACTTGAATTCTATAACATGCAATAGGAGCTCATGGCTCTACCTATCATGATTTTCATCTTTGCCAACATGTAAGTCCTAGGGTTCACCATACATACCATTTTATCTTTAAATAGATATTTACCCTAGACATGGAAGTGACCTAATCACTTCGGTAAACACAAACCCACCTTAAGAGCTTCCGAATTCTTGTATTCTTCAAGCCCCTAAGTGTCCAAGCCTTGAGTTCTTGCTCCAACCCAAGCTTCTATAAGAAAATGGTTCGTTACTCATTACGAACACTTAAATCAACTCAATACTTGAAATCAAGTGTTCTAACATGATTTCCTATGCCTCAATTGTAATTTCCGAAGGTCCAAATATTTTTAGAACCTCCCATGGCAAAAGCCCCAAATCTACCTAGGGTTTGCATGCATACAAGCCAAATCCTAGATTTCATGGCCAATCTTCCACCATTTGTGGTTGAGATTGCCTAGGGTTTCCAAAACCTCATCTTGAAGGATTAAATCCAAGGTTTAAATCCTAAATCACAAGAACTCACCTCAAAGCCCTAGCTCCCAAGCTTCTTCTTGCACCAAGAAGCTTCTTTGCACCTTGGAAGTTCTTTTCCAAGCTTCAATCCACCACTTCTCCAAGCTTTGGAGAGATCTCTAGAGAGAGAAAGTGAGGGAGAGGGAGAGGGAATGAGAGGAAAGTGAAGAAGGAATGAGGGGAAAGGTCTCAGCCCTCAATACATAGCCCTCCACTGTGGAATTACCAAAATACCCCTCACTGGGCATTCTGCCTCAGCCGGGTCCGGACCTTGCAAGTGGGGTCCGGACCCTGCACAGGTGACAGTCCACCGCGCAGGCCGGGTCCGGACCTTGGCATCAGGGTCCGGAATCCGTACGCACCCCAACTCGGAAACCAGCTCGGGTCCGGACCGTGACATCCGGGTCCGGACCATGGCTGCCCGCGGACTTCATTGTCCGGACCCCAGCTTCAAGGGTCCGGACCCCATGAGCAGTTTTGCTCCAGTTGGTCCCTTTTTTGAAATTTTTCGATTTCCGGGTTTCCACTCGCACCCACAATGTTCCGAAACCTTCGGAACCCAATTCCACACCAGCTATTATCGGCTTCCATCGAACTTTATCAAATTTAGTAAAGTTCGATACAACGCACCGAAATTCAAAGTGCTACATTCCTCCCCCCTTAAAGAGAGTTTCGGCCGCGAAACTAAATCATACCTCAGCTGGACTCAGCGAAGAGGTAAGGAAACCGCTCCTTCATTGAGCATTCCAATTCCCACGTAGCTTCTCGCTCACCGTAATTTGTCCATTGTACCTTTACATAAGGAATTTCACGGTTCCTCAAACCTTTCACCTCGCGATCCATGATACACAAGGGAAATTCCTCATAAGTCATATCCTCATGTAGCTCCATAGGCACATACTCAAGGACGTGCGCCGGATCATACATGTACTTACGGAGCGTCGATACATGGAACACATTGTGTATCCCCGCAAGTTTTGGCGGCAAAGCTAGCCGATATGCCACGGATCCCACATGCTCCAAAACCTCATAAGGTCCAATGTAACGGGGACTCAACTTACCCCGAACACCAAATCGTTAAACCCCTCTCATGGGTGATACTTTCAAGAAGACGCGGTCTCCTACCGCGAATTCCAAATCTCGTCGACGTCGATCCGCATAGCTCTTTTGTCTGGATTGCGCCGTCGATAAGCGTTCACGTGCCAAGCGGACCTTTTCCTCCGCTTCACACAACACATCCGGTCCTAAGACCCTTCTTTCACCGACCTCACTCCAATAAATAGGAGAGCGGCATTTCCTTCCATACAAGGCCTCAAACGGTGTCATACCGATGCAAGATTGATAGCTATTATTATAAACGAATTTAGCCATCAGTAAATGGGTAGGCCATGCACCCTTGAAGTCCAACACACACGCTCGTAGCATATCCTCCAAAATCTGAATTGTCCTTTCCGATTGACCGTCAGTTTGAGGATGAAATGCTGAACTGAAATCGAGCCGTGTACCCAAAGCTTCTTGCAAGCTTTTCCAAAAATGCGATGTAAAACGGGGATCTCGATCTGAAACTATCGAGGTCGGGACCCCGTGCAACCGCATAATCTCGTTCAGGTAGACTTGTGCTAACTTGTCTCCCGACCAAGTGGTGTGGATTGGCAAAAAGTGTGCCGACTTTGTCAAACGATCCACCACCACCCAAATCGCGTCGTGGCCACCCTGCGATCGAGGTAAACCCACAACGAAGTCCATCGCGATATTTTCCCACTTCCAAACGGGAATGGGCAGCCCTTGCAACTTCCCTACTGGATAGCGACGCTCGGTCTTCACCTGTTGGCATACTAAACATTGTGCCACAAAGCGTCCAACATCAAGTTTCATCCCCGGCCACCAATAATGCAGTTTAAGATCCTTATACATTTTGGTGCCGCCCGGGTGAATCGCATAGGGAGAAGTGTGAGCTTCTTTCAAGATCTCCCTACGAATGTCCTCGACTTTTGGCACTCACAATCGATTTCGAAATCGAATGGCGCCCTTCGAGTCCACATGAAAATCACCAGCGCGCCCACTCTCGATAGCACTCCGCACCTTTTGGAGCTCCGGATCACCGGATTCCTTTTCTTTTATTTGCTCCAACAAGGTCGGCCACACATCGAGATTCATGAGTTTAGCAGGGACGCCCGGGGCCACGACTTCCAAGTCAAATCGGCCCATTTTCTTGATCAACGGCATTTGTCCCGTCATCTCAATTGCAAAGTTCTCCACGGATTTTCTACTGAGCGCATCGGCCACCATATTGGCTCTACCGGGGTAGTACAAGATGGTTAAGTCGTAGTCTTTTATCAACTCCAACCATCTCCGCTGCCTCAAATTCAACTCCTTTTGACTGAATAAGTACTTTAAGCTTTTGTGATCCGTGTACACCTCACAATGTTTTCCGTACAAATAGTGTCTCCACAACTTAAGTGCGAAGACCACTACTGCAAGCTCTAGGTCGTGGGTGGGGTAATTCTGCTCATAGCTCTTCAGCTGTCGAGAGGCATATGCTATCACTTGTCCTCTTTGCATAAGCACACACCCAAGACCACACCGTGATGCATCACTATACACCACAAAGCCCTCCCCCGCAATCGGCAAGGCGAGAACCGGAGCCGAAGTCAACCTTTCCTTTAGCTCCTTAAAGCTTTGGTCTCATTCCTCGCTCCAAACATATTTGGCTCCCTTGCGGGTAAGACGTGTTAGTGGACCGGAGATTTTTTAAAACCCCTCCACGAACCGCCGATAGTATCCCGCAAGACCCAAAAAGCTTCGTATTTTCGTGACATTGGTCGGACGAGGCCAATCCTTGATTGCCTCAACTTTCATAGAGTCCACCGATACTCCTTTCGCGGAGATCACATGACCCAAGAAAGCGACCTCACGAATCCAAAATTCGCACTTCTTCAACTTGGCGAACAACTTGTTCTCTCGAAGAACTTGAAGCACAATCTTTATGTGCTATTTATGTTCCTCTTCACTCCGAGAGTAGACAAGAATATTATCTATGAACACAACCACAAATTGATCCAATAGTGGTTTGAACACACAGTTCATTAAATCCATGAACGCTGCCGGGGCATTGGTAAGCCCGAAAGGCATAACCGTGAATTCATAATGTCCATACCGCGTCCTAAACGCGGTCTTGTGCACATCCTCCAGTTTGATCTTCAATTGGTGATAACCGGATTGCAAATCTATTTTTGAATACACCCGAGACCCTTGCAACTGATCGAATAAGTCCTCAATTCGGGGTAACGGATACTTATTCTTGACGGTCACTTTGTTCAACTCGCTGTAATCCACACACAACCGCAGCGAACCGTTCTTTTTTCGCACAAATAGAACAGGGGCTCCCCAGGGTGACACACTTGGTTTTACGAAACCCTTGTCCATCAAATCTTGTAATTGTGCTTTCAATTCCTTTAGCTCCATGGGTGCCATCCTGTACGGGGCCTTAGAAATCGGCGCCGTACCCGGGAGCAAATCGATCACGAATTCTATTTCCCGGTCCGGTGGCATTCCGGGTAGTTCCGCCGGAAATACATCCGGGAACTCTTGGACTATAGGAATGTCCTCGAGCCCCAACACTTCCTTTCGGTCATCCACTACCGTCGCCAAGTAAGCAATGCATCTACTAGCAATAAGCTTCCTTGCTTGCGACGTGGACACCATTGACGCAAAGAGCGAACTCTTGCACCCACGGTACACAAACTCTTTGTGCCCGGGTTCTTTAAACCTCACTATCCGGCTCTCACAATCAATAGTAGCGTGATATCTCGAGAGCCAATCCATTCCTAGAATCAAATCATATTCATTCATTCGATTTAACACCAGCAAATCAGCTGGCATGATCCAGTTTTCAACCCTCACTGGACAATCTACACACGCGTGATGTACACAAAAGGTGTGTTCATGTACTTGCACAATTCTTGCATGTGTGGCTTCTATAATTTTTATTCCATGTGCAATAGCAAATGATCGAGCAATGAATGAATGCGATGCTCCAGTATCAAACAAAGCTCTACATCGAATGCCTTTAATTAACACAATACCTGCCACGACGTCCTCCTGGGCAGAAGTCTCCTCCACCTGTAAGGCGAACACCCGTCCACTGGGCGCTGGTCGCTGGCCCTCAACTGGTCTCGGCGGCTGTGTACGGCCTACCGACATCGCCGCGGGTGGGATGCCCGCAAGCTGTCTCGGCGGTGCAAATGCCGATGCCGACGACGATGCTCGGCCATCATCCATCGGGCAATTGTATCGCATATGTCCCGGCTGTCCGCATTTGTAGCACCGGCCCTCACGATAATCACATTGTTGAGGGTTGTGGGGGCCGCTACAAATCGGGCACTGGGTTGAGGGTCGATTCCGCCGGGACCCTCGCGATTGGTTCTGCGACTGCGAATGCTTCGAGGGCCGCTTAGAGCTAGATTGCCCACCCGAGCCACTCTCCGGTCGTTTCTTTCGTTTTTCCTTATCCTTCTCCTTCTCTCTTTCCCAAGCCTCGCGCTCCTCGCGCGCACATGCATTTCCGTGCTCCACCCAAAGAGCACGGTCCAAGACCTCCGCAAAGGTCTTTAGCTTGAGGGCGTGCACCGCCCGAAAGATCTCCGGTCGAAGTCCGCGCATGAAACAATCGACCTTGTCCAACTCTCCGCGGACGACATACGGTACGCAATTAATAATGTACGAGAACTCCCGCTAGTACTCGCGCACGGTACGGTTCCCTTGCTTCAACTTACGGAACCTTTCTTGAAGTTTTCTTTTTTCGCTATCGGGGAAGTAGGCGGCGAACACCATACCCCCGAACTCTTCCCACGTCGGCGGTGGAAGGCTAGAGAGTCGATCACGCCGGACTCCCTTCCACCACACCTTCGCCGATCGCTCTAAACAATGAGCGGCGAGATTCACCTTGTCCCTCTCCAAGGTATACAGATCCTCGAAGAGCGTCTCCATTGCATCGATCCATGCCTCTACATCCCATGGATCCACGTTCTTCCCGTTGAAGATAGGCGGGTTGAACTTCTTAAACCTCATGAGAGCCGCAAGTGCGCGCTCTCGTTCCGCATCCTCCATCGCGGAGTCGGGCATAGGAGTACCCGACCCACCAGCTACAATCGGTGATGTCGGTGGCGCCACAGCCGGCGCCGGTGTCACCTCCTCGGCCGGTGCCGAAGCAGAGGCCGGAGGTACTCCCGACCTCTCCTCTCTAATCGCAGCCGCCTGCTGCGCCATCTCGTCCTGGAGCTTCTTAATTTGCTCCTCCTGTCGCTGCATGGCTTCGGCCTGTCACCGAACCACGCCCATCAACTCGGTCAACTCATTACGAAGACCCGAGTTCTCGCCTTCCCCGAGTTGTTCGGGAGCCGAGCTCGATCCTCCGAGCCCAGCCCTCGTAGGAGGCCGTCCACGTACCATTATCTCCTGAAAACACAACGACTTTGGTCATTTCGTGACATTCAAAGTCATTTGCGACATAACATTTCACGAAATTAAGCGTGAACCCAATCTAGGCGAAAGTCACACAAGGGTCCTTATTCCCCTCACTTGGTTTCATGTTGTCGGCCGCCAACACGAACACGCTTTGTGAAGAATAAGAAACACCTCGAATCTACCTCTATTTCCAACTAGAGGCATAAGAACATAACCCAATCACTTATCTTTCGCCACATCAAAGATCTCGTCACTCACGAGCCTACGCTCCTAGGGTCTTTTCCATCCTAGGGTTTCTTAGGTCCACCTAGACCGTTTCTACTCTCTGATACCACCTCAGTCTGTCACGTCCCGTCGGGCCTTTAACACCAACTAGGTGGAAAGGATAACCGCACGGGCGCATGCCCCAGACCCGCCGAACGGATAGAGTCTCTTCTACCCGCCCAAGGCGTCACAACACAAGCATGTCCACAAGGTTCCAACTAGGAACGGAGTACAAGAGTTGCACAAGGAAAGCATCAACATAAAGAAGTCCTACTTCTATTACATCACATTGCACGTTTTTATACATGCCCAAAATTTTCTTTTCTTTTCATTTACATTCCATACATCATGTTTCAAAACTATGGAATATACAAGTTGCATACAATCAGTGTAAACCCCTATACTATCCAAGTCCAAGACTAGGGGTACAACTCTATGTATCACCAAAATGGAAGGGCCGCTATCTAGAGAGCTAAACCCTTGCCTCACTCTGCCGCCTCACTCGCGGAAGGACCTGGAAAACGTGGGGTGAGAACTATAAACATAATTCCCAGTGGGTAAGGCCACCCAAGAGAGAAGCTCGACCCACCAGGTCCAAAGAAACACCATATGCATAAGTTAGATCACAAATAACTATGCAACAATTATTTACATGCTTGTAAATAAACATAAAGAATGCAACCAAATAAAATGTCCATTTTTATTTTCTCCTAGGTTCATCCTATATTTCACATTGACAAGTTCAACTACTTGTCATTTACTTATGGTTTCGGAATCGCCGTCTCACCATATTTGTTCCAACATCCTAGGAGTGAAATTGTCACCTCCGAGTTCGGGTAGTGAAATCGTCGCATACCCGGGATAGCAAATCGTCGCATACCCCATCTCAACACCGCCATCACATGGCACAGGTAGCGAACTCGTCGCATACCCGGGATAGCAACCTCGTTGCACATCCCATTTCAACACCGCCATCACATGGCATAGGTAGCGAACTCGTCGCATACCCGGGATAGCAACCTCGTTGCACATCCCGTTTCAACACCGCCATCACATGGCATAGGTAGCGAACTCGTCGCATACCCGGGATAGCAACCTCGTTGCACATCCCGTCTCAACACCGCCAACTCATGGCACGGGTAGCGAACTCGTCGCATACCCGGGATAGCAACCTCGTCGCACATCCCGTCTCAACACCGCCAACTCATGGCACGGGTAGCGAAATCGTCGCCTACCCGGGATAGCAAACTCGTCGCACATCCCATTCCAACACCGCCAACTCATGGCATGGGTAATGAAATCGTCGCATATCCGGGATAGCAAAATCGTCGCACATCCCATCTCAACATTTTACACTTGCCAACCTAAGTCTCATGACCCTAGGTTCAAGTCACTAAGTCTCACCTATGTTCAATGACATTAGGTTTACTTTCTCATTCTCAACCTAGGTTCCATAACACTAGGTTCCAATCTCATGTCCAACCTATGTTCAATAACACTAGGTTCCAATCATACATGTTCCAACCTATGTTCAATAACACTAGGTTCCAATCAAACATGCAACCATGCAACAAGTATAGATAATATAAATATACTTGAATTCTATAACATGCAATAGGAGCTCATGGCTCTACCTATCATGATTTTCATCTTTACCAACATGTAAGTCCTAGGGTTCACCATACATACTATTTTATCTTTAAATAGATATTTACCCTAGACATGGAAGTGACCTAATCACTTCGGTAAACACAAACCCACCTTAAAAGCTTTTGAATTCTTGTATTCTTCAAGCCCCTAAGTGTCCAAGCCTTGAGTTCTTGCTTCAACCCAAGCTTCTACAAGAAAATGGTTCGTTGCTCATTACGAACCCTTAAATCAATTCAATACTTGAAATCAAGTGTTCTAACATGATTTCCTATGCCTCAATTGTAATTCCCGAAGGTCCAAATATTTTTAGAACCTCCCATGGCAAAAGCTCCAAATCTACCTAGGGTTTGCATGCATGCAAGCCAAACCCTAGATTCCACCATTTGTGGTTGAGATTGCCTAGGGTTTCCAAAAACCTCATCTTGAAGGATTAAATCCAAGGTTTAAACCCTAAATCACAAGAACTCACCTCAAAGCCCTAGCTCCCAAGCTTCTTCTTGCACCAAGAAGCTTCTTTGCACCTTGGAAGTCCTTTTCCAAGCTTCAATCCACCACTTCTCCAAACTTTGGAGAGATCTCTAGAGAGAGAAAGTGAGGGAGAGGGAGAGGGAATGAGAGGAAAGTGAAGAAGGAATGAGGGGAAAGGTCTCAGCCCTCAATACATAGCCCTCCAAAGTGGAATTACCAAAATACCCCTCACTGGGCATTCTGCCTCAGCCGGGTCCGGACCTTGCAAGTGGGGTCCGGACCCCGCACAGGTGACAGTCCACCGCGCAGGCCGGGTCCGGACCTTGGCATCAGGGTCCGGAACCCGTACGCACCCCAACTCGGAAACCAGCTCGGGTCCGGACCGTGACATCCGGGTCCGGACCGTGGCTGCCCGCGGACTTCATTGTCCGGACCCCAGCTTCCAGGGTCCGGACCCCGTGAGCAGTTTTGCTCCAGTTGGTTTCTTTTTCAAAATTTTTCGATTTTCGGGTTTCCACTCGCACCCACAATGTTCCGAAACCTTCGGAACCCAATTCCACACCAGCCATTATCGGCTTCCATCGAACTTTATCAAATTTAGTAAAGTTCGATACAACGCACCGAAATTCAAAGTGCTACAGAAATCGTCGCATATCCCAATCCGTCACCGCCAACACGTGGCACGGGTAGCGAAATCGTCGCGTACCCGGGATAGCGAAATCGTCGCGTACCCCAATGTTCACATTTCACACTTGCCAACCTAAGTCCAATGGCCCTAGGTTCAAGTCACCAAGTCTCACCTATGTTCAATGACACTAGGTTTACTTTACCTTCTCAACCTAGGTTCCATGACACTAGGTTTCAAATCTCATGTTCCAACCTATGTTCAATGACACTATGTTCCATTTGCACTTTTCAACCTATGTTCCTCAACACTAGGTTCTCATTCATACATGCAATCACATAACAAGTATAGATAATAAGGATATACTTAAATTCTTTAACATGCAAGAGGAGCCCATGGCTCTATCTATCATGATTCTCATTTTGCCAACATGCAAGTTCTAGGGTTACACATTTACACACCATTTTATTTTTTAAATAGTTATTTACCCTAGACATGGAAGTGACCTAATCACTTCGGTAAACACAAACCCACCTCAAGAGCTTCCAATTTCTTGAATTCTTTGAGCTCCTAAGTCTCCAAGCCTTGAGTTCTTGCTTCAACCCAAGCTTCTACAAGAAAATGGTTTGTTACTCATTACGAACCCATAAATCAACTCGATGCTAGAAATCAATCGTTCTAACATGATTTCCTATGCCTCAACTGCAATTTCCGAAGGTCCAAATATTTTTAGAACCTCCCATGGCAAAAACCTTCATTTCACCTAGGTTTCACATGCATGCATGTAGAACCCTGAAATTTCTTGGACAATCTCCACGTTTTGTGGTTTAGATTGCCTAGGGTTTCCAAAAACCTCAAAATACTAAATCAATTCCAAGGTTTGAACCCAAATCAAGAGGAACTCACCTTAGCCACGAGTTCCCCAAGCTCCTACTTGCACCAAGAAGCCTCTTCTCCACTTTGGAAACCTTTTCCAAGCTCAATCCACTCTTTTCTTCAAGCTTTGGAGAGATCTCTAGAGAGAGAAAGTGAGAGAGATGGAGAGGAGAAGTAGAGAAGGAAGAAAATAAGAAGGGGATGGTGTCTCAGCCCTTCATACACCCCTACTCATGTGAAAAGACCATTTTGCCCCCCTCACATTTCACTACACACAACCAGCCAAAGCTGGCATTTCACAACACTGCGTTCCGGTATTCACACTGGCATACCGGTATATGGGTGTTAGTTCCGGTATGCCACGGGGAATTCCGCAAAACCCGAGAGCTGGAGTCCCAGATTCTGCCCTCACATTCCGGTATGCCACACTCCATACCGGTACTAATCGCTTCAGTATCGGTATGGACACATCGATACCGAAATCCACTGCAGACTTCACAAGTTTAGCATTGACTTTTCGAAGTCCGTTTTCGCGCCTCATTTGCGCCGAAAACACTCTCGCAAGTTCCAAACTTGGCCGAAGCCACTCACATAGCCTCTCATGCCACATTTCTACCGGAACTCCACAATTTGTAGAAGTTCGGTATGACACACTGAAGTTCAGTGTACTACATTCCTCCCCCCTTAAAGAGAGTTTCGGCCGCGAAACTAAATCATACCTCAGCTGGACTCAGCGAAGAGGTAAGAAAATCGCTCCTTCATTGAGCTTTCCAATTCCCAAGTAGCTTCACGCTCTTCGTGATTCGTCCATTGTACCTTTATATAAGGAATTTTACGGTTCCTCAAATTTTTCACCTCGCGATCCATGATACACAAGGGAAATTCCTCGTATGTCATATCCTCATGAAGCTCCATAGGCACATACTCGAGGACGTGCGCTGGATCATACACGTACTTGCGGAGCGTCGATACATGAAACACATTGTGTATCCCCGCAAGTTTTGGCGGCAAGGCTAGCCGATATGCCAAAGATCCCACGCGCTCCAAAACCTCATAAGGTCCGATGTAACGGGGACTCAACTTTCCCCGAACATCAAATCACTTTACCCCTCTCATGGGCGATACTTTCAAGAAGACGCGGTCTCCTACCGCGAATTCTAAATCTCGCCGACGTTTATCCGCATAGCTCTTTTACCTGGATTGCCCCGTCGACAAGCGTTCACGTGCCAAGCGGACCTTTTCCTCCGCTTCACGCAACACATCCGATCCTAAGACCCTTCTTTCGCCGACCTCGCTCCAATGAATAGGAGAACGACATTTTCTTCCATACAAGGCCTCAAACGGTGCCATACCGATGCTAGATTGATAGCTATTGTTATAAGCGAACTCAGCCATCGGTAAATGAGTAGGCCACGCACCCTTGAAGTCCAACACACATGCTCGCAGCATATCCTCCAAAATCTGAATTGTCCTCTCCAATTGACCGTCAGTTTGAGGATAAAATGCCGAACTAAAATCGAGCCGTGTACCCAAAGCCTCTTGCAAGCTTTTCTAAAAATGCGATGTAAAACGGGGATCTCGATCTGAAATTATCGAGGTCGGGACCCCGTGCAACCGCATAATCTCGTCCAGGTAGACTTGTGCTAACTTGTCTCCCGACCAAGTAGTGTGGATTGGCAAAAAGTGTGCCGACTTTGTCAAACAATCCACCACCACCCAAATCGCGTCGTGGCCACCATGCGATCGAGGTAAGCCCACAACAAAGTCCATTGCTATATTCTCCCACTTCCAAACTGGAATGGGCAACCCTTGTAGTTTTCCCGCTGGAAAGCGACGCTCGGCCTTCACCTGTTGGCATACTAAACATTGTGCCACGAAGCGTCCAACATCAAGCTTCATCCCCGGCCACCAATAATGCAATTTAAGATCCTTATACATTTTGGTGCCGCCCGGATGAATCGCATAGGGAGAAGTGTGAGCTTCTTTCAAAATCTCCCCACGAATGTCCTCGACTTTAGGCACGCACAATCAATTTCGGAATCGATTGGCGCCCTTCGAATCCACATAAAAATCACCGGCGCGTCCACTCTCGATGGCACTTCGCACCTTTTGGAGTTCCGGATCTCCGGATTGCTTTTCCTTTATTTGCTCCAACAAGGTCGGCCACACCTCGAGATTCATGAGTATAGCGGGGACGCCCGAGGCCACGACTTCCAAGTCAAACCGGCCCATTTTCTTGATTAACGGTATTTGTCCCGTCATCTCAATTGCGAAGTTCTCCACGGATTTCCGACTGAGCGCATCGGCCACCACATTAGCTCTACCGGGGTGGTATAAGATGGTTAAGTCGTAATCTTTTATCAACTCCAACCATCTCCGTTGCCTCAAGTTCAATTCCTTTTGAGTGAATAAGTACTTTAAGCTTTTATGATCCGTGTACACCTCACAATGTTCTCCGTACAAATAGTGTCTCCACAACTTAAGCGCGAAGACCACCGCTGCAAGCTCTAGGTCGTGGGTGGGGTAGTTCTGCTCATAGCTCTTCAGCTGACGAGAGGCATATGCTATCACTTGTCCTCTTTGCATAAGCACACACCCAAGACCGCGTCGTGATGCATCACTATACACCACAAAGCTCTCCCCCGCAACCGGCAAGGCGAGAACCAGAGCCGAAGTCAACCTTTTCTTTAGCTCCTTAAAGCTTTGGTCGCATTCCTCTCTCCAAACATATTTGGCTCCCTTGCGGGTAAGACGCGTTAGTGGACCGGAGATTTTTGAAAATTCCTCCACGAACCGCTGATAGTACCGCGCAAGACCCAAAAAGCTTCGTACTTCTGTGACATTGGTCGGGCGAGGCCAATCCTTGATTGTTCAACTTTCATAGGATCCATCGACACTCCTCCCGCGGAAATCACATGACCCAAGAAAGCGACCTCACAAATCCAAAATTCGCACTTCTTTAACTTGGCGAACAACTTGTTCTCTCGAAGAACCTGGAGCACAATCCTTAGATGCTCCTTATGTTCCTCTTCACTCCGAGAGTACACAAGAATATCATATATGAACACCACCACAAATCGATCTAGTAGTGGTTTGAATACACGGTTCATTAAATCCATGAACGCTGCCAGGGCATTGGTAAGCCCGAAAGGCATAACCGTGAATTCATAGTGTCCATACCGCGTCCTAAACGCGGTCTTATGCACATCCTCCGGTTTAATCTTCAATTGGTGATAACCGGATTGCAAATCAATCTTTGAATACACCCATGACCCATGTAACTGATCAAATAAGTCATCAATACGGGGCAACGGGTACTTTTTCTTGATGGTCACTTTATTCAACTCACGGTAATCCACACATAACCGCAGTGAACCGTCTTTTTTTCGCACAAATAGAACAGGGGCTCCCCAAGCTGACACACTTGGCTTTACGAAACCCTTGTCCAACAAGTCTTGTAATTGTGCTTTAAATTCCTTTAGCTCCGCGGGTGCCATCCTGTACGGGGCCTTAGAAATCGGCGCCGTACCCGGGAGCAAATCGATCACGAATTCTATTTCCCGATCCGGTGGCATTCCGAGTAACTCCGCCGGAAATACATCCGGGAACTCTTGGACTACAGGAATGTCCTCGAGTCCCAACACCTCCTTTCGGTCATCCACGACCGTCGCCAAGTAGGCAATGCAACCACTAGCAATGAGCTTTCTTGCTTGCGACGTGGACACCAACGATGCAAAGAGCGAACTCTTGCACCCACGGTACACAAACTCCTTGTGCCCGGGTTCTCTAAACCTCACTATCCGACTCTCATAATCAATAGTAGCGTGATATCTCGAGAGCCAATCCATTCCTAGGATTAAGTCATATTCATTCATTCGATTCAACACCAGCAAATCAGCTGGCATGATCCAGTTTTCAATCCTCACTGGACAATCTACACACGCTTGATGTACACAAAAGGTGTGTTCTGGCACTTGCACAGTTCTTGCATGCGTGGCTTCTATAATTTTTATTCCATGCGCAATAGCAAATAATCGAGCAATGAATGAATGCGATGCTCCGGTATTAAACAAAGCCCTACATCGAATGCCATTAATCAACACAATACCTGCCACGACATCCTCTGGGGCAGAAGGTTCCTCAACCTGCGAGGCGAACACCCGTCCACTGGGCGCCGGCCGCTGGCCCTCAACTGGTCTCGGTGGCGGCGTACGGCCTGCCGACATCGCCACGGGTGGGATGCCCGCAAGCTGTCTCGGCGATACAAATGCCGATGCCGACGACGATGCCCGGCCATCATCCATCGGGCAATTGAACCGCATATGTCCCGGCTGTCCTCACTTGTAGCACCGGCCCTCACGGTAATCACACTGTTGAGGGTTGTGGGGGCCGCTACAAATCGGGCACCGGCCCAAGGGTCGATTCCGCTGAGACCCTCGAGACTGGTTCTGCGACTGCGAGTGCTTCGGGGGTCGCTTAGAGCTAGATTGACCACCCGAGCCACCCGCCGGACGCTTCTTTCCTTTCTCCTTATCCTTTTCCTTCTCTCTTTCCCAACACTCGCGCTCCTCGCGCGCACATTCATTCCCGTGCTCCACCCAGAGGGCACGGTCCAAGACCTCCGCAAAGGTCTGTAGCTTGAAGGCGTGAACCGCCCGAAAGATCTCCGGTCGAATCCCGCGCACGAAGCAATCGACCTTGTTCAATTCTCCGTGGACAACGTGCGGTACACAGTTAATAATATACGAGAATTCTCTCTCGTACTCACGCACGGTGCGGTTCCCTTGCTTCAACTTCCAAAATTTTTTTTGGAGTTTCCTCTTCTCACTATCGGGGAAGTAGGCGGCGAACACCATACCCTGAAACTCCTCCCAAGTCGGTGGCGGAAGGCTAGAGAGTCGATCACGTTTGACTCCCTTCCACCACACCTTCGCCGATCGCTCTAAACAATGAGCGGCGAGGTGCACCTTGTCCCTCTCCAAGGTATATAGATCCTCGAAGAGCGTCTCGATGGCATCGATCCACGTCTCCACGTCCTATGGATCCACATTCTCCACGTTGAAGATAGGCGGGTTGAACTTCTTGAACGTCACGAGAGCCGCAAGTGCGCGCTCTCTCTCCGCCTCCTCCGCCGCGGGGTCGGGCATAGGAGCACCCGGCCCATCGGCCGCAGTCGGTGGTGCCGGTGGCGCCACAGCCGGCGCCGGTGCCACTCCCTCGGTCGGTGCCGAAGCAGAGGCCGGAGGTGCTCCCGTTCTCTCCTCCCTAATCGCAGCCACTTCCTGCGCCACCTCGTCCTGGAGCTTCTTAATTTGCTTCTCCTGTCGCTGCATGGTTTCGGCCTATCGCCGAACCACGCCCATCAACTCGGTCAACTGGTCACGAAGACCCGAGTTCTCGCCCTCCCCGAGTTGTTCGGGAGCCGCGCTCGATCCTCCGAGCCCAGCCCTCGTCGGAGGCCGTCCACGTACAATTATCTCCTGAAAACACAACGACTTTGGTCATTTCGTGACATTCAAAGTCATTTACGACACAACATTTTACGAACATAAACGTGAACCCAATCTAGGCGAAAGTCACACAAGGGCTCTTATTTCCCTCACTTGGTTTTATATTGTCGGCCGCCAATAAGAACTCTCTTGGTGAGGAATAAGACACACCTCGAATCTACCTCTACTTCCAACTAGAGGTATAAGGACATAACCCAATCACTTATCTTTCGCCACAATCAAAGATCTCGTCACTCACGAGCCTATACTCCTCTAGGGTCTTTTCCATCCTAGGATTTTCTTAGGTCCACCTAGACCGTTTCTATGCTCTGATACCACCTTAGTCTGTCACGCCCCGTCGGGCCTTTAACACCAACTAGGTGGAAAGGATAACCGCAAGGGCGCATGCCCCAGATCCGCCGAACGGATAGGGTCTCTTCTACCCGCCCAAGGCGTCACAACACAAGCATATCCACAATGTTCCAACTAGGAACGGAGTACAAGAGTTGCACAAGAAAAGCATCAACATAAAGAAGTTCTACTTCTATTACATCACATTTGCACATTTATACATGTCCAAACTTTTCTTTTCTTTCATTCCTGTTCCATACAATAAGTTTCAAAACTATAGAATTTACAAGTTGCATACATTTAATAAAAACCACTATGCTATCATTGTCCAAATCTACAGAGCCAAACCCTTGCCTCGCTCCGCCGCCTTACTCGCGGAAGGACCTGAAAAACGTAAGGTGAGAACTATAAACATAGTTCCCAGTGGGTAAGGTCACCCAAGAGAGAAGCTCGACCCACCAGGTCCAAAGAAATACCGTAAGTATAAGTTAGATCACAAATAACTATGCATATAAATATTTACATGCTTGTAAATAAACATAAAGGATGCAACCAAATAAAATGTCAACTTTTATTTTCTCCTAGGTTCATCCTATATCTCACATTGACCAAGTTCAACTACTTGTCATTTATTTATGGTATCGGAATCGCCGCATCACCATAATGGTTCTCAACCAAAGCGGAATCGCCGCAAGCGTTGGGCACCGGGCAATGGAATCGCCATCCCCATCATGGTCCCAACCTCCAAGGAGTGAAATCGACGTCTCCTTATTCGGGTAGCGAAATCGTCGCATACCCGGGATAGCGAAATCGTCGCGTACCCCATTCCATCACCGCCATCACGTGGCACGGGTAGTGAAATCGTCGCGTACCCGGGATAGCGAAATCATCGCGTATCCCAATCCATCACCGCCATCACATGGCACGGGTAGCGAAATCGTCGCGTACCCGGGATAGCGAAATCGTCGCATATCCCAATCCGTCACCGCCAACACGTGGCACGGGTAGCGAAATCGTCGCGTACCCGGGATAGCGAAATCGTCGTGTACCCCAATGTTCACATTTCACACTTGCCAACCTAAGTCCAATGGCCCTAGGTTCAAGTCACCAAGTCTCACCTATGTTCAATGACACTAGGTTTACTTTACCTTCTCAACCTAGGTTCCATGACACTAGGTTTCAAATCTCATGTTCCAACCTATGTTCAATGACACTAGGTTCCATTTGCACTTTTCAACCTATGTTCCTCAACACTAGGTTCTCATTCATACATGCAATCACATAACAAGTATAGATAATATGGATATACTTGAATTCTTTAACATGCCAGAGGAGCCTATGGCTCTATCTATCATGATTCTTATTTTGCCAACATGCAAGTTCTAGGGTTACACATTTACACACCATTTTATTTTTCAAATGGTTATTTATCCTAAACATGGAAGTGACCTAATCACTTCGGTAAACACAAACCCACCTCAAGAGCTTCCAATTTTTTGAATTCTTTGAGCTCCTAAGTCTCCAAGCCTAGAGTTCTTGCTTCAACCCAAGCTTCTATAAAAAAATGATTCGTTACTCATTACGAACCCATAAATCATTACGAACCCGTAAAGTGCATTCTTTCTACGAATCCAGGTAGAAAGAATGCACTTTACAAAAATATTTCAATTATATTTTATATTTTTATTTAAAATTAAATTTGATTTCTTGACTTTAATTTTTAATTAAAATATAAATATAAATTTAGAAATTAAATTTTTAATTTTAGATTTTGATTTAGAAATTAAATTAAATATAAATTCAATCAAGCATTTTAATTTTGATCTATAAATTTAAATTTAAATTTGGTTGTAAGTTTGAATTTGAACCAAATCAAAAATTAGTTTTATATTTTGAATTATCCACACAAATTTTAATTTTAATTTTTTTAAAAATTACATTTAAAATTTTGGCTTATCATTTCAATATTTTGATGTAAATTTTTAATACTTAACTTTTAGTTAGAATTTAAATTATGAATTTAATTTTATGTTTTGAGGTGCAAACTAAATTTTAAATTATTTTTATATTTTATTTTTAATTTTAATTTTAATTTTATTTTAATTATTCTTTTATAATCAATTTTTTTTAAATATTGAAAGCACGAATCAACTGTACCGATTTCGATTGTTATTCTGAACCAAACATATTGAGTCGAGGTTGTATCATTCCTAGGGATGTCAAAGGGTGCGGATATCCGAAATTTTATCCGAATCCGAACCCGCACGGAGTGGATATACCCGATGCTAAACGGATATGGTTTCGAATATGGATATCAAAAATAAAAACCCGACGGATATGGATTCAGATATGGATTTTGACTGTACCCGACCCGAACTCGAACCAGACCCGAACCCGAATTTATTTTACATTATATAATATATATATATATATATATATATATAAATTTGATGTTATATTTGAATTTATATTTCAAAATTTTAGATTTAATGTAATATATTTTGAAATATTGAAAAAAGAAATAATTGTTTCGGGTTTGGATTTTCGGGTTCTGGTTCGAGTTCGGGTTTCAGATTTTTGATCGGGTTCGGGTTTGGATATGGATTTTAAAAATCCGTCGGGTTCGGGTTCGGGTCATGGGTTTGGAGTCGGGTTCGGGTTCGGGTTTTTGAAAATCCGCCCCGAATCCGACCCGTTGGCAACCCTAATCATTTCATTTTTGATTCCTGTCTATTCCGATTCCTATTCCGATTCTATTTTCCATTTTGAATCAAACGCGCCCTAAAAGCTTTATTAATTATTCTTGGCGTGAATTTGGCTGGTGGATAATTTTCCACACATCTACAGCAGTCTACATGTAATACCCATACCCAATTAATTTAAATTAAAATTTAGATATGCATGCATAATTGTAGTTTTGTGATGAACCCGTTATTATAATTTTCGATTTATTTGTATCGTCAAATTAAGCGGATTCGGTTGGATTTGATTTTCAAATTAATTATACTCTAACACTAGTTAGAGTAGGATTGAGATTTAGCCATAATTAATCACCTATAAATAGGTGATTTAGGAAGGGTGTACGGCCAAAAATAATAATAAAATATTGTGGTCGGATTCTTTATGCGAGCGTGGCCGCCAGCGGAAGCAAAATCCAACGATCGTGGGGGGCAAAGAGCGAGAGCGAGGTGAGTCTCTAATATTTAGTTCTCTCGTTTTTTTTCTCTTTTCTTTCTTCTTCTAATTCACCATCTTATCCTCTCTCCTTATTGTACCGCCGTCGTCGGATGGTCGCCGGCCACCTACGGTTGGGTTGGGGTGAACCCCGTATAGGATGACCATAGTTGGCCATGAGAGGAGTTTGGGATAGATTGTTTGATTGGGTTGGGAAGAAGAAGAAAGAAAATGGGATTATTTTAGATATGGCTAGACCCGGTTCACGGTGAACCACGTTAATTTTTGCATAGTTTATTTTTACGGTTAGGTTTCAATTTATCGTAGCGATATTAAATATAATTAAGTTGTTAATTAGAGTATTTTGCCTCTATCGATTGAAATATAATTAACTGGAAAAATTTCTGGTGCACGCTGCTGGTGTTGGATCGGGTGCAACGAAATTTGGGTGCTTATAATAGCTTAAAAGATCAGCTAGGGACTAATCTGTAAATAGCAGTTTTAGTTTTAGGGACTGATTCGTAAAAGAGTCATAACTTTTTTTTTCGTAGTGCGAATGTCACGCCCCGTCGGGCCTTTAACACCAACTAGGTGGAAAGGATAACCGCACGGGCGCATGCCCCAGACCCGCCGAACGGATAGGGTCTCTTCTACCCGCCCAAGGCGTCACAACACAAGCATATTCACAATGTTCCAACTAGGAACGGAGTACAAGAGTTGCACAAGGAAAGCATCAACATAAAGAAGTTCTACTTCTATTACATCACATTTGCACATTTATACATGTCCAAACTTTTCTTTTCTTTCATTCCTATTCCATACAACAAGTTTCAAAACTATGGAATTTACAAGTTGCATACATTTAATAAAAACCCCTATGCTATCATTGTCCAAAACTAGGGGTACAACTCTATGTAACACCAAAATGGAAGGGCCGCTATCTACAGAGCCAAACCCTTGCCTCGCTCCGCCGCCTCACTCGCGGAAGGACTTGAAAAACGTGGGGTGAGAACTATAAACATAGTTCCCAGTGGGTAAGGCCACCCAAGAGAGAAGCTCGACCCACCAGGTCCAAAGAAACACCATAAGCATATATTAGATCACAAATAACTATGCATACAAATATTTACATGCTTGTATATAAACATAAAGGATGCAACCAAATAAAATGTCAACTTTCATTTTCTCCTAGGTTCATCCTATATCTCACATTGACCAAGTTCAACTACTTGTCATTTATTTATAGTATCGGAATCGCCACATCACCATAATGATTCTCGACCAAAGCGGAATCGCCGCAAGCATTGGGCACCGGGCAATGATATCGCCATCCCCATCATGGTCCCAACCTCCAAGGAGTGAAATCGTCATCTCCTTGTTCGGGTAGCGAAATCGTCGCATACCCGGGATAGCGAAATTGTCGCGTACCCCATTCCATCACCGCCATCACGTGGCACGGGTAGCGAAATTGTCGCGTACCCGGGATAGCGAAATCATCGCGTATCCCAATCCATCACCGCCATCACATGGCACGGGTAGCAAAATCGTCGTGTACCCGGGATAGCGAAATCGTCGCATATCCCAATCCGTCACCGCCAACACGTGGCACGGGTAGCGAAATCGTCGCGTACCCGGGATAGCAAAATCGTCGTGTACCCCAATGTTCACATTTCACACTTGCCAACCTAAGTCCAATGGCCCTAGGTTCAAGTCACCAAGTCTCACCTATGTTCAATGACACTATGTTTACTTTACCTTCTCAACCTAGGTTCCATGACACTAGGTTTCAAATCTCATGTTCCAACCTATGTTCAATGACACTAGGTTCTATTTGCACTTTTCAACCTATGTTCCTCAACACTAGGTTCTCATTCATACATGCAATCACATAACAAGTATAGATAATAAGGATATACTTGAATTCTTTAACATGCAAGAGGAGCCTATGGCTCTATCTATCATGATTCTTATTTTGCCAACATGCAAGTTCTAGGGTTACACATTTACACACCATTTTATTTTTCAAATGGTTATTTATCATAGACATGGAAGTGACCTAATCATTTCGGTAAACACAAACCCACCTCAAGAGCTTCCAATTTCTTGAATTCTTTGAGCTCCTAAGTCTCCAAGCCTAGAGTTTTTGCTTCAACCCAAGCTTCTATAAAAAAATGGTTCATTACTCATTACGAACCCATAAATCATTACGAACCCGTAAAGTGCATTCTTTCTACGAATCCAGGTAGAAAGAATGCACTTCACAAAAATATTTCAATTATATTTTATATTTTTATTTAAAATTAAATTTGATTTCTTGACTTTAATTTTTAATTAAAATATAAATTTAAATTTAGAAATTAAAATTTTAATTTTAGATTTTGATTTAGAAATTAAATTAAAATATAAATTCAATCAAGCATTTTAATTTTGATCTATAAATTTAAATTTATATTTGGTTGTAAGTTTGAATTTGAACCAAATCAAAAATTAGTTTTATATTTTGAATTATCCACACAAATTTTAATTTTAATTTTTTAAAAAATTACATTTAAAATTTTGGCTTATCATTTCAATATTTTGATGTAAATTTTTAATACTTAACTGTTAGTTAGAATTTAAATTATGAATTTAATTTTATGTTTTGAGGTGCAAACTAAATTTTAAATTATTTTTATATTTTATATTTTAATTTTAATTTTAAATTTATTTTAATTATTCTTTTATAATCAAAATTTTTTAAATATTGAAAGCACGAATCAACTGTACCGATTTCGATTGTTATTATGAACCAAACATATTGAGTCGAGGTTGTATCATTCCTAAGGATGTCAAAGGGTGCGGATATCTAAAATTTTATCCGAATCTGAACCCGCACGGAGTGGATATACCCGATGCTTAACAGATATGGTTTCGGATATGGATATCAGAAATAAAAACCCGACGAATATGGATTCAGATATGGATTTTGACTGTACCCGACCCGAACTCGAACCAGACCCGAACCCGAATTTATTTTACATTATATAATATATATATATATATAAATATATATATATATATATATATATATATATATATATAAATTTGATGTTATATTTGAATTTATATTTTAAAATTTTAGATTTAATGTAATATATTTTGAAATATTGAAAAAAGAAATAATTGTTTCGGGTTTGGATTTTCGGGTTCTGGTTCGAGTTCGGGTTTCAAATTTTTGATCGGGTTCGGGTTTGGATATGGATTTTTAAAATCCGTCGGGTTCGGGTTCGGGTCTCGGTTTGGAGTCGGGTTCGGGTTCGGGTTTTTGAAAATCCGCCCCGAATCCGACCCGTTGGCAACCCTAATCATTTCGTTTTCGATTCCTGTCTATTCTGATTCCCATTCCGATTCTATTTTCCATTTTGAATCAAACGCGCCCTAAAAGCTTTATTAATTATTCTTGGCGTGAATTTGGCTGGTGGATAATTTTCCACACATCTACAGCAGTCTACATGTAATACCCATACCCAATTAATTTAAATTAAAATTTAGATATGCATGCATAATTGTAGTTTTGTGATGAACCCGTTATTATAATTTTCGATTTATTTGTATCGTCAAATTAAGCGGATTCGGTTGGATTTGATTTTCAAATTAATTATACTCTAACACTAGTTAGAGTAGGATTGAGATTTAGCCATAATTAATCACCTATAAATAGGTGATTTAGGAAGGGTGTACGGCCAAATATAATAATAAAATATTGTGGCCGGATTCTTTATGCGAGCGTGGCCGCCAGCGGAAGCAAAATCCAACGATCGTGGGGGGCAAAGAGCGAGAGCGAGGTGAGTCTCTAATATTTAGTTCTCTCGTTTTTTGTCTCTTTTCTTTCTTCTTCTAATTCACCATCTTATCCTCTCTCCTTATTGTACCGCCATCGTCGGATGGTCGCCGGCCACCTACGGTTGGGTTGGGGTGAACCCCGTATAGGATGACCATAGTTGGCCATGAGAGGAGTTTGGGATAGATTGTTTGATTGGGTTGGGAAGAAGAAGAAAGAAAATGGGATTATTTTAGATATGGCTAGACCCGGTTCACGGTGAACCACGTTAATTTTTGCATAATTTATTTTTACGGTTAGGTTTCAATTTATCGTAGCGATATTAAATGTAATTAAGTTGTTAATTAGAGTATTTTGCCTCTATCGATTGAACTATAATTAACTGGAAACATTTCTGGTGCACGCTGCTGGTGTTGGATCGGGTGCAGCGAAATTTGGGTGCTTATAATGGCTTAAAAGATCAGCTAGGGACTAATCTGTAAATAGCAGTTTTAGTTTTAGGGACTGATTCGTAAAAGAGTCATAACTTTTTTTTTCGTAGAGCGAATGTCACGCCCCGTCGGGCCTTTAACACCAACTAGGTGGAAAGGATAACCGCACGGGCGCATGCCCCAGACCCGCCGAACGGATAGGGTCTCTTCTACCCGCCCAAGGCGTCACAACACAAGCATATCCACAATGTTCCAACTAGGAACAGAGTACCAGAGTTGCACAAGGAAAGCATCAACATAAAGAAGTTTACTTCTATTACATCACATTTGCACATTTATACATGTCCAAACTTTTCTTTTCTTTCATTCCTATTCCATACAACAAGTTTCAAAACTATGGAATTTACAAGTTGCATACATTTAATAAAAACTCCTATACTATCATTGTCCAAAACTAGGGGTACAACTCTATGTAACACCAAAAAGGAAGGGCCGCTATCTACAGAGCCAAACCCTTGCCTCGCTCCGCCGCCTCACTCACGGAAGGACCTGAAAAACGTGGGGTGAGAACTATAAACATAGTTCCCAATTGGTAAGGCCACCCAAGAGAGAAGCTCGACCCACCAGGTCCAAAGAAACACCATAAACATAAGTTAGATCACAAATAACTATGCATACAAATATTTACATGCTTGTAAATAAACATAAAGGATACAACCAAATAAAATGTCAACTTTCATTTTCTCCTAGGTTCATCCTATATCTCACATGTTCATCCTATATCTCACATTGACCAAGTTCAACTACTTGTCATTTATTTATGGTATCGGAATCGCCGCATTACCATAATGGTTCTCAACCAAAGCGGAATCGCCGCTAGCGTTGGGCACCGGGCAATAGAATCGCCATCCCCATCATGGTCCCAACCTCCAAGGAGTGAAATCGTCATATCCTTGTTCGGGTAGCGAAATCGTCGCGTACCCTAATGTTCACATTTCACACTTGCCAACCTAAGTCCAATGGCCCTAGGTTCAAGTCACCAAGTCTCACCTATGTTCAATGACACTAGGTTTACTTTACCTTCTCAACCTAGGTTCCATGACACTAGGTTTCAAATCTCATGTTCCAACCTATATTCAATGACACTAGGTTCCATTTGCACTTTTCAACCTATGTTCCTCAACACTAGGTTCTCATTCATACATGCAATCACATAACAAGTATAGATAATAAGAATATACTTGAATTCTTTAACATGCAAGAGGAGCCCATGGCTCTATCTATCATGATTCTCATTTTGCCAACATGCAAGTTCTAGGGTTACACATTTACACACCATTTTATTTTTTAAATAGTTATTTACCCTAGACATGGAAGTGACCTAATCACTTCGGTAAACACAAACCCACCTCAAGAGCTTCCAATTTCTTGAATTCTTTGAGCTCCTAAGTCTCCAAGCCTTGAGTTCTTACTTCAACCCAAGCTTCTACAAGAAAATGGTTTGTTACTCATTACGAACCCATAAATCAACTCGATGCTAGAAATCAATCGTTCTAACATGATTTCCTATGCATCAACTGCAATTCCCGAAGGTCCGAATATTTTTAGAACCTCCCATGGCAAAAACCCTCATTTCACCTAGATTTCACATGCATGCATGTGAAACCCCGAAATTTCTTGGCCAATCTCCACGTTTTGTGGTTTAGATTGCCTAGGGTTTCCAAAAACCTCAAAATACTAGATCAATTCCAAGGTTTGAATCCAAATCATGAGGAACTCACCTTAGCCACGAGTTCCCCAAGCTCCTACTTGCACCAAGAAGCCTCTTCTCCACTTTGGAAATCTTTTCCAAGCTCAATCCACTCTTTTCTCCAAGCTTTGGAGAGATCTCTAGAGAGAGAAAGTGAGAGAGATGGAGAGGAGAAGTAGAGGAGAAAGAAAATAAGAAGGGGAGGGTGTCTCAGCCCTTCATACATCCCTACTCATGTGAAAAGACTATTTTTCCCCCCTCACATTTCACTACACACAACCAGCCAAAGCTGGTATTTCGCAACACTGCGTTCCGGTATTCACACTGGCATACCGGTATACGGGTGTTAGTTCCGGTATGCCACGGGGAATTCCGCAAAATTCGAGAGCTGGATTCCCAGATTCTGCCCTCACATTTCGGTATGCCACACTCCATACCGGTACTAATCGCTTCAGTACCGGTATGGACACATCCATACCGGAATCCACTGCAGACTTCACAAGTTTAGCAGTTTTGACTTTTCGAAGTTCGTTTTTGCGCCTCATTTGCGCCGAAAACACTCGCACAAGTCCTAAACTTGGCCGAAGCCACTCACATAGCCTCTCATGCCACATTTCCACCGGAACTCCACAATTTGTAGAAGTTCGGTATGACACACTTAAGTTCAGTGTACTACAGCGAAATTTTGCGATTCAAGTGCCATTGGGCTCGTCTTGAAAATACAGATGACATCGTGTGGTCTTATTATCCAGATTTATTGTATAATTTTTGCAGAATTTTTAATAGTTAAATGGTTTGTTTGAAAATATATTTTATTTCGGTCTTTTCGTCGTTTTAGGTGCTGAGACTGCTGTTAAACCTCAACCTTAGAATGTGACGAATTTGTGAGCACTAATAGAGGCAAGTAAATAGCTATTTTCTGTAAACGGTAGAAAATATGCGGATCCGAGTGGATTCGGGACACGATTGTTATCTGTTTTGTTTCCTAGTTGCTGGTACACCCGAGTGGGTTTTATAGTTATTATTGACTATCGTGGCTTATTTACTTTGCACATTATTATTATCTTGATCTATTGTTATTTACACTGTTGCGGTCGGATATCTCGGAGGAGGGGGATTTATCCTGTACGCGGTTTTCGAGGAGGAACGGCACGTAATTGTAGATCTTGTGGTTAGAGCGACGGAGTGGAGATGCTCCAAATTATGACCGTTGTGGTTTCAAATTTAAAATTATCGTTATCTTTTAAAATAGATTTCTTGTTAAGCGTTGCGCTTATTTTTGTTGTCTACCGTTTCAGACCGAGAGTCGGAGCGCGTGAGATAATTGGCCGACGAGAACTTGTTAGATAGATTTTATCTTTTGGACATATAGTTTATTTTGATTTGAGATTGATTAATTGGACATCTAGTAGTTATTGCTCAATTTTGTTTTAATTAATAAATTATTTTATTTAGTCTATAACTGAGAGGGTGGACGGAGTGGAGATGCTCCAAATTATGACCGTTGTGGTTTCAAATTTAAAATTATCGTTATCTTTTAAAATAGATTTCTTGTTAAGCGTTGCGCTTATTTTTGTTGTCTACCGTTTCAGATACCGAGAGTCGGAGTGCGTGAGATAATTGGCCGACGAGAACTTGTTAGATAGATTTTATCTTTTGGACATATAGTTTATTTTGATTTGAGATTGATTAATTGGACATCTAGTAGTTATTGCTCAATTTTATTTTAATTAATAAATTATTTTATTTAGTCTATAACTGAGAGGGTGGCTTTCGATCAATTTAAGGCCTTCCGTCTTCGGAGGTTCTTCCTCTGGATTCGTGGCCGATTGTTGCGGTTAGGATCCGAGCAATCGGATCCGGGGTGTGACACTACATATAGGCATAAAACAAAAATTCTAACAGCAATAATTGAATAAGATTTGAACTTATCTCTTATGTCTAACTAACTAAGTATTAAGAAGTTCTACAAGTTCCAATTCGTAAATGCAATCACATAACAAGTATAGATAATAAGAATATACTTGAATTCACTAACATGCAAGATGAGCCCATGGCTTTATCTATCATGATTCTCATTTTGCCAACATGCAAGTTCTAGGGGTACACATTTACACACCATTTTATTTTTAAATGGTTATTTACCCTAGACATAGAAGTGACCTAATCACTTCGGTAAACACAAACCCACCTCAAGAGCTTCCAAGTTCTTGAATTCTTTGAGCTCCTAAGTCTCCAAGCCTTGAGTTCTTGCCTCAACCCAAGCTTCTACAAGAAAATAGTTCGTTACCCATTACGAACCCTTAAATCAACTCGATACATGAAATCAAGTGTTCTAACATGATTTCCTATGCCTCAATAGCAATTCCCGAAGGTCCGAATATTTTTAGAACCTCCCATGGCAAAACCCCTGTAGCACTTTGAATTTCGGTGCGTTGTTTCGAACTTTATTAAATTTGATGAAGTTCGGAAAGAGCCGGTAATGGCTGGTGTGGAATTGGGTTCCGAAGGTTTCGGAACATTATGGGTACGAGTGGAAACCCGGAAATCGAAAAATTGTGAAAAAGGGACCAAGTGGAGCAAAACTGCTCACGGGGTCCGGACCCTGGAAGTTGGGGTCCGGACAATGAAGTCCGCGGGCAGCCACGGTCCGGACCCGGATGCCACGGTCCGGACCCGAGCTGGTCTCCGAGTTGGGGTGCGTACGGGTTCCGGACCCGGACACCAAGGTCCGGACCCGGCCTGCGCACTGACCAGTTATCAGTGCGGGGTCCAAGAATCGGTTTCATCGAAGGAGTGATTTTTTCAAAAAATAATGCCAAGGTCCGGACCCGGCTGAGGCAGAATGCCCAGTGAGGGGTATTTTGGTAATTTCGTGGGGGATGGGCTATGTATAGAGGGCTAGAGTCCCTCTCCTCATTACTCCTCCATTTTTCCTCTCATTCCCTCTCCCTCTCCCTCACTTTCTCTCTCTAGAGATCTCTCCAAAGCTTGGAGAAGTGGAGGATTTGACATTGGGAAAAGCTTCTAAGGTGGATTTGGAGCTTCTTGGTGCAAGAAGAAGCTTGGGAGCTAGGGCTTTGAGGTGAGTTCTTGTGATTTAGGGTTTGAACCTAGGATTTAATCCTTTGAAATGAGGTTTTTGGAAACCCTAAGCAATCTAAACCACAAATGGTGGAAGATTGTCCATGAAATCTAGGGTTTGGCTTGCATGCATGCAAACCCTAGGTAGATTTGGGGCTTTTGCCATGGGAGGTTCTAAAAATATTTGGACCTTCGGGAATTGCAATTGAGACATAGGAAATCATGTTGGAACACTTGATTTCACATATTGAGTTGAATTTAGGGTTCGTAACGAGTAACGAACCGTTTTCTTGTAGAAGCTTGGGTTGAAGCAAGAACTCAAAGCTTGGACACTTAGGAGCTTGAAGAATACAAGAATTTGGAAGCTCTTGAGGTGGGTTTGTGTTTACCGAAGTGATTAGGTCACTTCCATGTCTAGGGAAAATATCCATTTAAAGATAAAATGGTATGTGTTGTGAACCCTAGAATTTGCATGTTGGCAAAGGTAAAAATCATGATAGGATGAACAATGAGATCCTATTGCATGATGTATATTTCAAGTATAATTCAAATATTAATACTTGTTGCATGGTTGCATGTATGGTTAAACCTAGTGTTATTGAACATAGGTTGGACATGAGGTTAAACCTAGTGTTATTGAACATAGGTTGGACATGAGGATTAAACCTAGTATTATTGAACATAGGTTGGAACATGTGAGATTGAAACCTAGTGTTATTGAACATAGGTTGGAACATGTGAGATTGAAACCTAGTGTTATTGAACATAGGTTGGAACATGTGAGATTGAAACCTAGTGTCATTGAACATAGGTTTGACATGAGATTGGAACCTAGAGTCATGAAACCTAGGTTGATAATGGGAAAGTAAGCCTAGTGTTATTGAACATAGGCGAGACTTAATGACTTGAACCTAAGGTCATGAGACTTAGGTTGGCAAGTGAAAAATGTGAACAACAGGATGTGCGACGATTTTGCTATCCCGGGTAGGCGACAATTTCGCTACCACGCCATGAGTTGGCGGTGTTGAGCGGGATGTGCGACGATTTTGCTATCCCGGGTAGGCGACGATTTCGCTAACATGCCACGAGTTGGCGGTATCGACACGGGATGTGCGACGAGTTTGCTATCCCGGGTAGGCGATGATTTCGCTACCACACGTTGAGTTGGCGGTGTCGAGAGGGGATGTGCGACGAGGTTGCTATCCCGGATATGCGACGAGTTCGCTATCCATGCCATGTAATGGCGGTGTTGAGACGGGGTAGGCGACGATTTTGCTATCCCGAGTATGCGACGAGTTCGCTACTCGAACTAGGAGGTGACGAGTTCACTCCTTGGATGTTGGAACAATTATGGTGAGACGGCGATTCCGAAACCATAAGTAAATGACAAGTAAATGAACTTAGTCAATGTGAGACATAGGATGAACCTAGGAGAGAATGATAAATTATATTTCATTTGGTTGCATCCTTTATGTTTATTTACAAGCATGTAAATAATTGTTGCATAGTTATATGTGATCTAACTTATGCATATGGTGTTTCTTTGGACCTGGTGGGTCGAGCTTCTCTCTTGGGTGGCCTTACCCACTGGGAACTATGTATATAGTTCTCACCCCACGTTTTTCAGGTCCTTCTGCGAGTGAGGCGGCGGAGCGAGGCAAGGGTTTGGCTCTTTAGATAGCGGCCCTTCTATTTTGGTGATACCTAGAGTTGTACCCCTAGTTTTGGACTATGATAGTATAGGAGATTTTCATTTCATGTATGAAAATTGTATATTCCATCGTTTTGGAACATAGTGTATGGAATGAAAAATAAAGAAAAGAAAAAAATTGCACATGTATATTGTGCCATGTGATGTAATAGAAGTAGAACTTCTTTATGTTGATGCTTTCCTTGTGCAACTCTTGTGCTCCGTTCCTAGTTGGAACATTGTGGATAAGCTTGTGTTGTGACGCCTTGGGCGGGTAGAAAAGACTCTATCCGTTCGGCGGGTCTGGGGCATGCGCCCGTGCGGTTATCCTTTCCACCTAGTTGGTGTTAAAGGGCCGGCGGGGCGTGACAACCCCAAATCTACCTATGGTTTGCATGCATGCAAGCCAAACCCTAGATTTCATGGCCAATCTTCCACCATTTGTGGTTTAGATTGTCTAGGGTTTCCAAAAATCTCAAAATACTAGATCAATTCCAAGGTTTGAACCCAAAACATGAGGAACTCACCTTAGCCACGAGTTTCCCAAGCTAGAAAGTGAGAGAGATAGAGAGGAGAAGTAGAGGAGGAAGAAGACTGAGAAGGGAAGGTATCCCTGCCTTTCTAACACCCCCTCGAGTGTGAAAAGACCATTTTGGCCCTCTCACCAATTAACACTTCCAACCAGCCAAAGCTGGCATTTCGCAACACTGCGTACCGGTATTCTCACTGGCATACCGGTATACGGGTGTTAGTTCCGGTATGCCACGGGGAATTCCGCAAAACCCGAGAGCTGGGTTCTCGGATTCTGCCCTCACATTCCGGTATGCCACACTCCATACCGGTACTAATCGCTTCAGTACCGATATGGACACATCCATACCGGAATCAACTGCAGACTTCACAAGTTTAGCAGTTTTAACTTTTCGAAGTCCGTTTTCGCGCCTCATTTGCGCCGAAAACACTTCGCACAAGCCCCAAACTTGGCCGAAGCCACACACATAGCCTCTTATGCTACTTTCCCACCGGAACTCCACAATATGTAGAAGTTCGGTACGACGCACTGAAATTCAGTGTACTACATTCCTCCCCCCTAGAGAGTGTTTCGGCCGCGAAACTAAATCATACCTCAGCTGGACTCAGCGAAGAGGTAAGGAAACCGCTCCCTCATTGAGCTTTCCAATTCCCACGTAGCTTCGCGCTCACCGTGATTCGTCCATTGTACCTTTACATAAGGAATTTCACGGTTCCTCAAAATTTTCACCTCGCGATCCATGATACACAAGGAAAATTTCTCATAAGTCATATCCTCATGAAGCTCCATAGGCACATACTCGAGGACGTGCGCCGGATCATACACGTACTTTCGGAGCGTCGATATATGGAACACATTGTGTATCCCCGCAAGTTTTGGCGGCAAGGCTAGCCGATATGCCAAAGATCCCACACGCTCCAAAACTTCATAAGGTCCAATGTAACGGGGACTCAACTTACCTCGAACACCAAACCGCTTTACCCCTCTCATGGGTGATACTTTCAAGAAGACGCGGTCTCCTACCGCGAATTCCAAATCTCGTCGACGTCTATCCATAGCTCTTTTGCCTGGATTGCGCCGTCGATAAGCGTTCGCGTGCCAAGCGGACCTTTTCCTCCGCTTCACGCAACACATCCGGTCCTAAGACCCTTCTTTCGCCGACCTCGCTCCAATGAATAGGAGAACGGCATTTTCTTCCATACAAGGCCTCAAACGGTGCCATACATGCTAGATTGATAGCTATTATTATAAGCGAATTCAGCCATCGGCAAATGAGTAGGCCATGCACCCTTGAAGTCCAACACACACGCTTGTAGCATATCCTCCAAAATCTGAATTGTTCTTTCTGATTAACCGTCAGTTTGAGGATGAAATGCTGAACTGAAGTCGAGCCGTGTACCCAAAGCTTCTTGCAAGCTTTTCCAAAAATGCGATGTAAAACGGGGATCTCGATCTGAAACTATCGAGGTCGGGACCCCGTGCAACCGCATAATTTCGTCCAGGTAGACTTGTGCTAATTTGTCTCCCGACCAAGTGGTGTGGATTGGCAAAAAGTGTGCCGACTTTGTCAAACGATCCACCACCACCCAAATCACGTCGTGGCCACCTTGCGATCGAGGTAGGCCCACAACAAAGTCCATGACGATATTCTCCCACTTCCAAACTGGAATGGGCAAACCTTGCAATTTCCCCGCTGGGAAGCGACGCTCGGCCTTCACCTGTTGGCATACTAAACATTGTGCCACAAAGCGTCCAACATCAAGTTTCATCCCCGGCCACCAATAATGCAATTTAAGGTCCTTATACATTTTGGTGCCGCCCGGGTGAATCGCATAGGGAGAAGTGTGAGCTTCTTTCAAGATCTCCCCACGAATGTCCTCGACTTTAGGCACGCACAATCGATTTCAGAATCGAATGGCGCCCTTCGAATCCATATGAAAATCACCGGCGCGCTCGCTCTCGATAGCACTCCGCACCTTTTGGAGTTCCGGATCTCCGGATTGCTTTTCTTTTATTTGCTCCAACAAGGTTGGCCACACTTCGAGATTCATGAGTTTAGCGGGGACGCCCGGGGCCACGACTTCCAAGTCAAATCGGCCTATTTCCTTGATCAACGGCATTTGTCTCGTCATCTCAATTGCGAAGTTCTCCACGAATTTCCGACTGAGCGCATCGGCCACCACATTGGCTTTACCGGGGTGGTACAAGATGGTTAAGTCGTAATCTTTTATCAACTCCAACCATCTCCGCTGCCTCAAGTTCAACTCCTTTTGAGTGAATAAATACTTTAAGCTTTTATGATCCGTGTACACCTCACAATGTTCCCCGTACAAATAGTGTCTCCACAACTTAAGCGCGAAGACTACTGCTGCAAGCTCTAGGTCGTGGGTGGGGTAATTCTGCTCATAGTTCTTCAGCTGTCGAGAGGCATATGCTATCACTTGTCCTCTTTGCATAAGCACACACCCAAGACCGCGCCGTGATGCATCACTATACACCACAAAGCCCTCCCCCTCAATCGGCAAGGTGAGAACCGGAGCCGAAGTCAACCTTTCCTTTAGCTCCTTAAAGCTTTGGTCGCATTCCTCGCTCCAAACATATTTGGCTCCCTTGCGGGTAAGACGCGTTAGTGGACCGGAGATTTTTGAAAATCCCTCCACGAACCGCCGATATTACCCCGCAAGACCCAAAAAGCTTCGCACTTCTGTGACATTGGTCGGGCGAGGCCAATCCTTGATTGCCTCAACTTTCATAGGGTCCACCGATACTCCTCCCGCGGAAATAACATGACCCAAGAAAGCGACCTCACGAATCCAAAATTCGCACTTCTTTAACTTGGCGAACAACTTGTTCTCTCGAAGAACTTGAAGCACAATCCTTAGGTGCTCTTTATGTTCCTCTTCACTCCGAGAGTAGACAAGAATATCATCTATGAACACCACCACAAATCGATCTAGTAGTGTTTTGAACACACGGTTCATTAAATCCATGAACGCTGCCGGGGCATTGGTAAGCCCGAAAGGCATAACCGTGAATTCATAGTGTCCATACCGCGTCCTAAACGCGGTCTTATGCACATCCTCTGGTTTAATCTTCAATTGATGATAACCGGATTGCAAATCAATCTTTGAATACACCCGAGACCCTTGCAACTGATTGAATAAGTCATCAATTCGGGGTAACGGGTACTTGTTCTTGACGGTCACCTTATTCAACTCATGGTAATCCACACATAACCGTAGTGAACCGTCCTTCTTCCGCACAAATAGAACAGGGGCTCCCCAAGGTGACACACTTGGCTTTACGAAACCCTTGTCCATCAAATCTTGTAGTTGTGCTTTCAATTCCTTTAGCTCCGCGGGTGCCATCCTGTACGGGGCGTTAGAAATCGGTGCCGTACCCGGGAGCAAATCAATTACGAATTCTATTTCCCGATCCGGTGGCATTCCGGGTAACTCCGCCGGAAATACATCCGGGAACTCTTGGACTACAGGAATGTCCTCGAGTCCCAACACTTCCTTTCGGTCATCCACTACCGTCGCTAAGTAAGCAATGCAACCACTAGCAATGAGCTTTCTTGCTCGCGACGTGGACACCATTGACGCAAAGAGCGAACTCTTGCACCCACGGTACACAAACTCCTTGTGCCCGGGTTCTCTAAACCTCACTATCCGGCTCTCACAATCAATAGTAGCGTGATATCTCGAGAGCCAATCCATTCCTAGGATTAAATCATACTCATTCATTCGATTCAACACCAGCAAATCAGCTGGCATGATCCAATTTTCAACCCTCACTGGACAATCTACACACGCGTGATGTACACAAAAGGTGTGTTCAGGTACTTGCACAGTTCTTGCATGCGTGGCTTCTACAATTTTTATTCCATGTGCAATAGCAAATGATCGAGCAATGAATGAATGCGATGCTCCGGTATCAAACAAAGCTCTACATCGAATGCTATTAATCAACACAATACCTGCCACAACATCCTCCTGGGCAGAAGGCTCCTCCACCTGTGAGGAGAACACCCGTCCACTGGGCGCTGGCCGCTGGCCCTCAGCTGGTCTCGGCGGCGGTGTACGGCCTGCCGACATCGCCACGGGTGGGATGCTCGCAAGCTGCCTTGGCGATGCAAATGCCGATGCCGACGACGGTGCCCGGCCATCATCTATCGGGCATTTGAACCGCATATGTCCCGGCTGTCAGCATTTGTAGCACCGGCCCTCACGGTAGTCACACTGTTGAGGGTTGTGGGGGCCGCTACAAATCGGGCACCGGCTCGAGTGTCGATTCCGCTGAGACCCTCGCGATTGATTCTGCGACTGCGAGTGCTTCGGGGGTCGTTTTGAGCTAGACTGACCACCCGAGCCACCCGCCGGTCGTTTCTTTCCCTTCTCCTTTTCCTTTTCCTTCTCTCTTTCCCAGGATTCGCGCTTCTCGCACGCACATGCATTCCCGTGCTCCACCCAAAGAGCACGGTCCAAGACCTCCGCAAAGGTCTGTAGCTTGAAGGCGTGAACCGCCCGAAAGATCTCCGGTCGAAGCCCGCGCACGAAGCAGTCGACCTTGTCCAACTCTCCGCGGACAACGTGCGGTACACAATTAATGATGTACGAGAACTCCCACTCGTACTCACGCACGGTGCGGTTCCCTTGCTTCAACTTTCGGAACCTTTCTTGGAGTTTTCTTTTCTCACTATCGGGGAAGTAGGCGGCGAACACCATACCCCGAAACTCCTCCCATGTCGATGGCGGAAGGCTAGAGAGTCGATCACGCCTGACTCCCTTCCACCACGCCTTCGCCGATCGCTCTAAACAATGAGCGGCGAGATGCACCTTGTCCCTCTCCAAGGTATATAGATCCTCGAAGAGCGTATCCATGGCATCGATCCACGTCTCCACGTCCCATGGATCCACGTTCTCCCCGTTAAAGATAGGCGGGTTGAACTTCTTAAACGTCATGAGAGCCGCAAGTGCGCGCTCTCGCTCCGCATCCTCCGCCGCAGAGTCGGGCATAGGAGTAATCGACCCATCGGCCACAGTCGGTGGTGTCGGTGGCGCCACAGCCGGCGCCGGTGTCACCTCCTCGGCCGGTGCCGAAGCAGAGGCCGGAGGCGCTCCCAATCTTTCCTCCCTAATCGCAGCTGCTTGCTGCGCCATCTCGCCTTGGAGCTTCTTAATTTGCTCCTCCTGTCGCTGCATGGTTTCGGCCTGTCGCCGAACCACGCCCATCAACTCGGTCAACTGATCATGAAGACCCGAGTTCTAGCCCTCCCCGAGTTGTTCGGAAGCCGCGCTCGATCCTCCGAGCCCAGCCCTCGTAGGAGGCCGTCCACGTACCATTATCTCCTGAAAACACAACGACTTTGGTCATTTCGTGACATTCAAAGTCATTCACAACATAACGTTTCACAAAAATAAACGTGAACCCAATCTAGGCGAAAGTCACACAAGGGTTCTTATTCCCCTTACTTGGTTTCAAGTTGTCGGCCGCCAACACGAACTCTCTTGGTGAAGAATAAGACACACCTCGAATCTACCTCTACTTCCAACTAGAGGTATAAGGACATAACCCAATCACTTATCTTTCGCCACAATCAAAGATCTCGTCACTCTCGAGCCTACACTCCTAGGGTCTTTTCCATCCTAGGGTTTCTTAGGTCCACCTAGACCGTTTCTATGCTCTGATACCACCTTAGTCTGTCACGCCCCGTCGGGCCTTCAACACCACTAGGTGGAAAGGATAACCGCACGGGCGCATGCCCCAGACCCGCCGAACGGATAGAATCTTTCCTACCCGCCCAAGGCGTCACAACACAAGCATATCTACGATGTTCCAACTAGGAACGGAGTACAAGAGTTGCACAAGAAAAGCATCAACAAAAAGAAGTTCTACTTCTATTACATCACATTTGCACATTAATACATGCCCAAATATTTTTTTTCTTTCATTTTCATTCCATACATAATGTTCCAAAATTATGGAATATACAAGTTGCATACATTTAATGAAAACCCCTATACTATCAATGTCCAAGACTAGGGGTACAACTCTATGTATCACCAAAATGGAAGGGCCGCTATCTAGAGAGCCAAACCCTTGCCTCGCTCCGCCGCCTCACTCGCGGAAGGACCTGAAAAATGTGGGGTGAGAACTATAAACATAGTTCCCAGTGGGTAAGGCCACCCAAGAGAGAAGCTCGACCCACCAGGTCCAAAAAACACCATAAGCATAAGTTTGATCACAAATAACTATGCAACAAATATTTACATGCTTGTAAATAAATATAAAGGATGCAACCAAATAAAATGTAAATTTTCATTCTCTCCTAGGTTCATCCTATATCTCACATTGACCAAGTTCAACTACTTGTCATTAACTTATGGTTTCGGAATCGCCGCATCACCATAATAGTTCCAACTTTCAAGGAGTGAAATCGTCACCTCCGTGTTCGGGTAGCGAAATCGTCGCATACCCGGGATAGCAAAATCGTCGCATACCCCATTTCAACACCGCCATCACGTGGCACGGGTAGCGAAATCGTCGCATACCCGGGATAGCGAAATTGTCGCATATCCCAATCCGTCAGCGCCAACTCGTGGCACGGGTAGCGAATCGTCGCATACCCGGGATAGCGAAATCGTCGCATATCCCAATCCGTCACCGCCAACTCGTGGCACGGGTAGCGAAATCGTCGCATACCCGGGATAGCGAAATCGTCGCATACCCGGGATAGCGAAATCGTCGCATATCCCAATGTTCACGTTTTACACTTGCCAACCCAAGTCCAATGGCCCTAGGTTCAAGTCACTAAGTCTCACCTATGTTCAATGACACTAGGTTCACTTTACATTCTCAACCTAGGTTCCATGACACTAGGTTCCAATTCTCATGTTCCAACCTATGTTCAACTACACTAGGTTCCAATTCGTAAATGCAATCACATAACAAGTATAGATAATAAGAATATACTTGAATTCACTAACATGCAAGATGAGCCCATGGCTCTATCTATCATGATTCTCATTTTGCCAACATGCAAGTTCTAGGGTTACACATTTACACACCATTTTATTTTTAAATGGTTATTTACCCTAGACATGAAAGTGACCTAATCACTTCGGTAAACACAAACCCACCTCAAGAGCTTCAAAGTTCTTGAATTCTTTGAGCTCCTAAGTCTCCAAGCCTTGAGTTCTTGCTTCAACCCAAGCTTCTACAAGAAAATGGTTCGTTACCCATTACGAACCCTTAAATCAACTCGATACATGAAATCAAGTGTTCTAACATGATTTTCTATGCCTCAATAGCAATTCCCGAAGGTCCGAATATTTTTAGAACCTCTCATGGCAAAACCCCAAATCTACCTAGGGTTTGCATGCATGCAAGCCAAACCCTAGATTTCATGGCCAATCTTCTACCATTTGTGGTTTAGATTGCCTAGGGTTTCCAAAAATCTCAAAATATTAGATCAATTCCAAGGTTTGAACCCAAAACATGAGGAACTCACTTTAGCCACAAGTTTCCCAAGCTTCTACTTGCACCAAGAAGCCTCTTCTTCCCTTTGGAAGCCTTTTCCAAGCTCAATCCACCCTTTTCTCCAAGCTTTGGAGAGATCTCTAGAGAGAGAAAGTGAGAGAGATAGAGAGGAGAAGTAGAGGAGGAAGAAGACTGAGAAGGGAAGGTATCCCTGCCTTTCTAACACCCCCTCGAGTGTGAAAAGACCATTTTGCCCCTCTCACCAATTAACACTTTCAACCAGCCAAAGCTGGCATTTCGCAACACTGCGTACCGGTATTCGCACTGGCATACCGGTATACGGATGTTAGTTCCGGTATGCCACGGGGAATTCCGCAAAACTCGAGAGCTGGGTTCTCGAATTCTGCCCTCACATTCCGGTATGCCACACTCCATACCGGTACTAATCGCTTCAGTACCGGTATGGACACATCCATACCGGAATCCACTGCAGACTTCACAAGTTTAGTAGTTTTAACTTTTCGAAGTCCGTTTTCGCACCTCATTTGCACCGAAAACACTTCGCACAAGCCCCAAACTTGGCCGAAGCCACACACATAGCCTCTCGTGCTACTTTCCCACCGGAACTCCACAATTTGTAGAAGTTCGGTACGACGCACTGAAATTCAGTGTACTACACTACCAATCTCAGATGTCGATCCCATCCTCCACCAAAATCCAAAACACAAGCTCTCAGCATATCCTCAAGCGTCTGAATAGTACGCTCGGACTGACCATCCGTCTGTGGATGAAATGCAGTACTAAAACGAAGCTGAGTCCCCAAAGCTGTCTCTAAACTCCTCCAAAAGTGAGAGACAAACCTCGGGTCTCTATCAGATACTATTGAGATTGGTACTCCATGCAATCTCAATATCTCATCCATATAAAGCTGCGCAAGTCGCTTGCGTGACCAGGTAGTCTGCATAGGTAGAAAATGAGCAGACTTTGCCAACCTATCCACAATCACCCATATCGCATCATTGCCGCCCGAAGTCCTTGGCAATCCAACAAATAAATCCATCGTAATATGATCCCACTTCCACTCAGGTATCGGGAGGCTTTGTAGCTTACCAGCTGGTACTCGATGTTCAGCCTTCACTTGCTGACAGGTTAAATATTGAGCTACAGCTCTTCCAATGTCCCTCTTCATACCATTCCACCAGAAGTGAGCTTTAGATCTTGATACATCTTAGTCCCACCAGGATGGACAGAATATGGAGAATAATGTGCTTCCTTCAATATCTCCTCTCGAATCTCCGAATCTGCTCGTACACATAAACGACCTCTGTAACGGAGAACTTTGGAATCATCACAACTAAAACCTTCAAGATCGCCACTCCTCAGTTGATCTCTAATCTTCATCAAATAAGGATCTATACTCTGTTTCTCTTGAATTCTATCCAACAGAGTGGGCTGTAAGACCATAGTCATCAGTCTTGCAGTCATCCCATAAGTAACCACTTCAAGTGACAACCTTCGTATCTCCTCTATTAGGACAGGCTGTTGAGTGATACTCATACTCAAAGTTGCCACAGCCTTCCTACTCAACGCATCGGCAACAATATTAGCCTTGCCGGGGTGATACAGAATGGTGATGTCATAATCTTTTAGTAACTCCAACCATCTCCATTGTCGTAGATTCAACTCCTTCTGTGTAAATAAATACTTGAGGCTCTTGTGATCAGTATAGACTTCACAATGCTCTCCATAGAGATAGTGGCGCCATAACTTTAGAGCAAAAACTACCGCTGCTAACTCCAAGTCATGAGTAGGGTAGTTCTTCTCGTACTCCTTTAATTGTCTTGAAGCATATGCAATCACTCTACCATGTTGCATCAGCACGCAACCCAAGCCACTATGCGAAGCATCACTATAGATTACAAATACTTCGCCCATCACTGGTAATGCAAGAATAGGAGCTGTCATCAACTTCTGCTTAAGCTCATCAAAGCATTCCTGGCAATCATTACTCCAAATAAACTTAACCCCTTTTCTAGTTAACCGAGTAAGAGGTGTAGAGAGTTTCGCAAAACTCTCCACAAATCGTCGATAATACCCGGCTAAGCCAAGAAAACTCCTCACTTCAGAAATCGTCGTCGGTCTAGGCCAGTCTCGAATTGCCTCAATCTTCTTAGGATCAACAGCTACTCCCGAAGTAGAAATCACATGGCCTAAAAAGGCTACTTCTCTCAACCAAAACTCACACTTCTTCAGTTTTGCATACAACTTCTTTTCTCGCAAGAGTTGCAGCACTAATCTCAAATGCTCTTCATGCTCTGCATCATCACGGGAGTAAATCAGAATATCATCAATAAAGACTACCACAAACTTATCCAAGAAAGACTTGAAGACTCGGTTCATCATATCCATAAATGCAGCAGGGGCATTTGTCAAACCAAAAGGTATGACAGTAGACTCATAATGCCCATACCGAGTTCTAAAAGCTGTCTTAGAAATATCCTCAGCCTTCACCTTCAACTGGTGGTAACCGGACTGAAGATCAATTTTAGAGAAAACACATGCACCTTGTAATTGATCGAACAAATCATCAATACGTGGGAGGGGATATCTATTCTTGATGGTCACTTTGGTCAATTCTCGATAATCCACACATAACCTAAGTGAACCATCTTTCTTCTTCACAAACAATACAGGCGCTCCCCAAGGTGATACACTGGGTTGAATAAAACCTTTATCCATGAGATCCTGCAGTTGCGCCTTTAACTCTCGCAATTCAGCAGGTGCCATTCTATAGGGTGTTTTCGAGATTGGCGCGGTTCCTGGTACCACATCAATCACGAATTCAATCTCCCTATCAGGAGGCATCGAGAATAGCTCAGAAGGAAAAACATCTGGAAACTCGCGAATAATAGGAATATCCTCGAGTCCTGGTACAACAGTAGGCACCTCAGTCACTGTTGCAAAGTAGGCCATACATCCTCTACTCAACATCTGTCTGGCCTTAGATGAAGATATTGTCCCTGCAAATAGTGAACTTCTACATCCTTCAAAAATAAACTCCTCTTGTCCAGGCTCACGAAAGATCACCGTCTTGGTTCCACAATCAATCGTCGCAAAATAACGAGATAACCAGTCCATGCCAAGGATTATATCAAAATCCTGCAACTGCTTCAATACCAATAAATCGGCAGGCATGATCCAAGGCCCTATTTGCACAGGACATCGCCAACAACCCTCCGTCACCTGCAAGCTATGGTCGGGTACCCGCACCTCCTGTGTCTGGGATAACGACCCTATCTCTAAACCATGATGCAATGCAAATGCTCTACTAACAAAGGAATGCGATGCACTAGTATCAAATAAAGTGCGCGATCTAATGCCACAAATTAAAATAATACCTGCCACCACACGATCAGCTATTGAGGCGTCCTCAATCTGAGCGGCATAAACTCGGCCGCTTGCATGTGGCTGGCGTCGATCCGGCTATCGTGGCATAGATGATCGATCCGCCTGACTGAATACCGGGGAAGCTCCAGATACTTGCGGTGGGGAGAAGGGAACAGACTCCATAGATGGAGCTGCTACTAATCTGGGACAAGTCCTCCTCACATGTCCCGGCTGTCCACACTCATAACATCGACCCTCACGCCGATCACAAAGACTAGGCCAATGAGGTCCTCCACAAATCACACATCGGGGAGATCCCTTCTGCTGTTGTCGCTGCTGGCGAAATCCTCCAGACTGCTGTCGGCTAGAAGATCCACGTCCCTGGAAACGCGATCGCGGTGGAGGTCTTGGCGGCCGTCTGCTACTCGACTGCCCTCCATCATCAGGTGCTGGGCGCTTCCTCTCCTGACCCAAAGCTGGGTCCACAAGCTGCCCCTTAGTCACAAATGTCCCTCGCTCTACCCACAGAGACTGTTCAATAGTCGCATCCAAAGTCTGAAGTCTCTGAGAGTGGGCAAATAGAAATATCTCTGGTCTCAGACCCTTCTCATAGAGATAAACCTTCTGTATTTCATCTCTTGCAGCAGTAGGAACACAGTTAAGCAATCTAGTAAACTCTCTAGCATACTCCTGCACCGAACGATTTCCTTGCTTCAGATTCTTCAGATCCTTCTCTATCTTCACCTTCATACTACTTGGAAAATACGCTCCATATATAATCCCGCGAAACTCGCTCCATGTCATCTGCAGAGGATTCAAGGACCTATGATCACGAGTCCTTCTCCACCAAACATGAGCATCACCAGACAGACAATGAACTGCCATATGCACCTGCTCCCGTGCTGGCACAAAAAAATCCTCGAACAATTTCTCCATCTCACAAATCCAAGCTTCTACCACCCACGGTTCTATGCTACTACCATTAAATCGTGGTGGATCAAATCTACAGAAGCGAGCCAATCTATCCGCCATCCGCTCCTGCTTTTCTTCAGAAAGCACTGGACTTGGCTGAGTACTCCCTTCCCTGGGTTGAGATGTAGCTGGAATGGTCACAGCCTGAGGTTCCATAGTTCGAGGCGTAACACTCTGCTGCTGAGAAAAAGCGTCGCACATCTTCTGCAATAAGACACTCTGCTGCCTACCCACTGCAGCTATGTCTGCTAGCTGCTCTTGCAGATCGGGCCGTACACTAGGTCCCGACTGCTCTGGCATCTCCGAAGGCGTCGGATGTGCTCGCGTTGATGGTCGTCGAGGAGGCATAGTAATAACTTGCAACAGAATACCCACTTTAGACAACAAACAATCACACGACCCAATCTAGCGAAAGTCTAGAAGGACACTTCTTTTCTTTTCAGATTATTATGTCGTCTGCAGCCAACATAATTCATTTGATAAGAGAAGACGTTAATCCCTCAACCACTCTTCCTACACAAGGAAGGATTCAAAACCCAATCTTTGACTTTCGCGATTAATCACGTCTCTCTCGTCATAACATTCTAAGGTCTGTCATCTTAGGATTCCCTAGGTCCTCTTGACCTATTCCTAAGCTCTGATACCAACTTAATCTGTCACGCCCCGGGTTACCATTTCCCAGGCACATCAACAGACCCGCCGTATACACAGTAATAAAACTAAGCATACGAAGCGAAATCAACATCCACTAACAGCTAAAGGTATCAAAAGTAACAGAGCTACTATATATATATGAAAAGTTCATACATACATCAATCCACAACCAAAATATACATCTCAGACAATCACCAAATCACTGTATGTACAGACTCATAGGATCATCTACCAAAAGTGGGGTATACCTCTAGCAAATGTCCGGGGAACAGCTCTACCCGATGGTCTCCTTTCCACGCTCAGAATGCACTGCTGGAGAAGAAGACTCTGCAAAAAGGTGTCAACAACGGGTGTGAGAACTACTATCAAACAAGTAGTCCTCAGTGGGTACCGCCACCAGCGTCAGCGGTCTACCCACTAAGTCCTCGATCTCAAGATATATATATAGAGAGCAATAAAGGAAGTAGGAGATAAACTACTATGCACAATGCTCGAACTGTCAATATGAGTATCAATGATCTGAACATAATACAACAAACGAGGACTATCATGAATCCACAATATCATACCTGCGGCCTGAACATGCTCTACCTGTAGGGAGCCAAACTAGTACAGGCATAAACCCTCTGTACTACACATAACCCAACTCCGGAGTGGTACTCGTGGGAGCGACCCAACCGAGTAAAGTATCACAACACATATAAGCGCCAAGCACCCACAGGTATATGATCAAAATGGGTCAATCTGAACTCACAGAAGAATCTCACGTGCCCTCGGCACCTCAAATGCATAATCAACAAGTATGACCCAATCAACTGATCAATGCTCAAGTGCTCACAAACAACTCAACTCTACCACAAAGAGGAGGTATAATCAACATAGCATGAGTCACAATAAGATCACCTACACTAGCATGTACAACAACCGGTACAATGGATATCAATGCAAAAGGATAGGTGTAGGCTAAATCATGCATCAAGAATATAAGGAAATCATGCTTGCTATCAGATATCACCATCTCACCTATAATCATATCATACACAGGCAAGCAGTAATTCAGTCTCAACCCTAACATGTCATATCTAACATAATCTCAGTAATACCATGTCATGCTAACATGAGAATAAGCACATAGGAGGAAGTCCACTGAATCTGGTAAACATCAACCCACCTTAAAAGCTAATCCAATCACGGTGGGGAACAACTATAATCTCAGATCCAACCCTCCAGAATATACCAAGCTCAAGCAGTACTCCAATCTGAATATACCACCAAAAAGGCTGCTAACCTTAACAGAATAAGTGATCAGAACCAGATCAGAACAACACAGTAGAGGAGAACAAGCTAGATCATCACTAATGCCAACACATGGCCCTTACTCTAGCTTTCTCTCTCTAGAAAAGTGGTATATGAAGTGAAAAAGTGGCACAAAACAATCAGGGGGCTCACCTATTTATAGGCCTCAAGGTTCCACTTTCGAGCGCCCGAATTCCCACTTCCGGGCGTCCGGAAATCCAGTAAGCCAGGTGTCAGCTGGCGGCCAAGCGGTCCGGCAACAGTCAGCAACGGCGTGGCGGCGCTCCTCCGGCGGTCGACACGTGTCCTGCAACACGACACGTGTAAATCCACGTCACATGCTCAATCCGGATCCACAATCCGGGCGTCCGAAACCTGCGCCCAGATCCAAATCAAGTCAGCAACTTCCGGACCCATCCGAAACGACTATTGGCTCTGAAAACATTCGGGGGTCCACTTCCCCAGATCCGTGCGCCCGAAATGTCCCAAGCCCAGTAACTCCTCAAAATGCCAAGTATTACACACTAAGTCTACGAGACAACAATATAGCTGGTAGGTAAGAAACAATAAAGTAAGCTGGAATAAACTCTACAGCTGTAATGCCACTACCCTACCACTATCCAAGTCAAACTCTCAAGTATGCATCTCCAAAGTGAATAGTCACCCCTGATCCAATCTAACGGAACCGCCCAAAAAGGCTCGTCCAGCCAACAGCCTAGCCATACCGCACACTACCAAAAGGTAGCATGTCCAAGTATCATATCCAACTAATCTGCAGCGACATCAACGCATGAGAGGCCTCACTCCGGAGCGGCACTCGGGGGAGCTACCCAACCGAGTTAAAAAGCGTATCTCGGTCGAGCACAATCAGGCTCCGGCAGGCTATAATGAAATAGAAAGGGGTCAAATGGGTCAAAGACTCCAAGCTCACGTGCCCTCAGCACAAACAGATACTAAAACAAGAATCTGGGTCCACCGTCAATCCCGACGGCACCCGGTAATACAAAACAGTCTAACCCTGCTGTATATACAAGCTCGGCATCTCAGCACGAGCGTAAACTCATCCTACAACAATCTAAGTATCCACCTCGCACTAACAGCGGTGATACAAGAACAGAAACGGCTCCTAGAGTTAAATCTGATAATAGTTTCGAAAAGTGACGGTTGTAGGTTCACGAGTTTTCTCCTAAGTCAATTCCCAGTTCAGCATGTAAATCATGTTAATAAATCATTAATTTATGCTCCAAATTCAGATTTCATATAAACACATGTAATTTCATGAATTCGAGCTACTAACACGAAAAATCAGATAATAAAACAACATGCTGCACTCTCTACAACTTAGGAGGAAAGTCGACGATTTCGGTAACATTAACCCACCTCAAAAGCTATCCAACAAAGGCTAGGAATCGAGTGGAAGGCCTCCAAACAGAACCAGCTAAAATCGGGCTCAAACCAGCCAAACTAGAATTCGGATCCCCCTGCTCAAGTTCTGGGCGCCCAGAATATCAGCCCAGAACTGCAGCACGGCAGCACGACCAACAGAGATTCAATATGCGATAAAATCCAAATCCTAAGTCCAAATACAGTGAAAATTTACCCAACTCACCAGCAGGGGCTCAAGAACAATCCCACCAAATTTCAGCCAAAACGGAGTTCGAATCGATCTCCAAAAAGCCTTTGCACTGATTCAGACCCAACTTCTGGACCCTCCAAAACTGCATCCAGAAGTTCCAGCAACTAAGTAAATAATACTTCTAGCATAATTCCTGGAATTCCAACAAATCTAGCTCAGGGAAAAGGGTCACAAACCTCCCAAATACAGTGATGGAACAATCCAAATTCTCTCCAAAGCTTCTAACAAAAATCTGGATTCAAAAAATCCAAGAAATCCATCAATGATCCATAATTTCAGCACTTAAGCTAATTTCTCAAAATCTGAGCTAGTACTCACCTTTGAATTCCCAAATCAGTTGGAAAGAACCTCCAAACCAGCAAGGGATGAGGGAAAACCAATCCTTACTTCGAAAATCCAGCTCCAAAGAGATTTGGATCCATAAGATCAAAGGAAAACCTAAATTTCAGTTTAAGAACACAAGGGGTCCAGTAAAACAGCAACTGCAGCGTACATACCTATCCAAAATGTGATTGGATGGATCCCACACCTTCCTCTACGAGTCCACAATCCAACAAACTAAGTTTTGTGGGATTTGGACACTCCTACACTGCACACGAGCAGAAATGCCACAGGTCGACGCTGCTGTTCTGCAGGAACCCAAAGCCTTCAATGGAGATATGCAATTTAGAGGAATTGGAGGGTGTTTCCAGCAATTATCCAGGGTTCACTATGAAGGAGAGGAGAAAAAACCTCAGGGGGTCGTCCCCAATCTTTTATAAACATAGGGATAGGGTACAATGAGCCTCAAGAACAAAAATACTGCTAACCTGTCCCAAGCTGAAAAACCAACATTCGGGCGCCCGAAACCCAAGAAGTGGGCGCCCAGTTCTCCCAGCCTGCACTCGACCAGCACTTCGGACTCTCCGCCTCGCAGTCTGGTGTACCCTAATGTGGTCCGGCGGAACCCACCTACCACATCACACGTGTCAAGAGGATCGATATTCACGAGGTAACATTCGGACCCACTTTTCGGGCGCCCGAACACTGGATCCGAAATGACTCAGCAATTCAAAGAACAAGCACTCAACAACTGGGCGCCCAAAACCTAACTTCCGGGCGCCCTAAAGTACCAAACATCCAAAACTTCAATTTTAGCTTATTTTGGTGCTCCGAGTCCGTTTTCGCGTCTGTTTTGCGCCAAAATGACTCTAACTCGTCCCGACCCTCTCCAGAAGTGTCGAACAGTCTAGGATACTGCAGTCATTTCGTCAGTTAGGCCCCAGGGGTACTACACCGACGCATCAACAATGGCCGTTGATGAAGTTAGAGCGATCTTTTCATCGGAACGAAAAGTCCTTTGGAGCGTCGAAGTCCAACAAGCGATTGGGGGTCGAGTGGACCGCAACGAAGGGGAACACATTGATGGAGGAGCACCCAGGATGGTCGTGCTCGATAGGGGAGAGGTCGCCGGCAACAAGGATGGCTAGAAAACTAGGCTTGGCCTGGAGAATGTAGCAGTGATCTTCAAGATCTGGCAGTGAAGGTTGGAGCTCAAGCTCTCGGCCAGAACAAAGCTCATGGGAGATCGGGGTGGTTGGGTGGCGCTAGAGAGAGGTCGCCGGAGGTTTGTCGGCTAGTGATAGAAAAATAAGCAGCCGCTGTAGAGTATGAAGTTTCGGTATACTATACTAAGCTTTGGCCAAATTGGGCGAAGTACAGTTGAGAAGTGATTTGGACATGCTTGGAAATGAGTTCCTACGATTTTGGAACGATTAGAAATGAATTAGAGCTCCAAGGAGCGAAAATGAGAATTTTTGAAAGTCTCATTTTTGAGCTGCTGGACTCTTTGGGTCCGAACCTTTACTTCAAGATCCGGACCTTAACACGGGCCAGAGTTTCAAAGTCCAGATCTTTGTACAGGATTCGGATCTTAGCTGCGAAAATTTTGAAACTGCTTACGGGGTCCGGACCTTACTTCAGGATTCGGACCCTCTGCTCGCAGAATGCCCAGTTTAGGAGGTTTTTGGTAATTTCACCACACCTTTTTGAAGGGGCATGCACTTCAGCCCCTTCTCCCCATCTGTGAGAACACAAAAGAAAACACTCTCTCACTCTCTCCTTCTCTCTCTCACTAGAAATCTCTCCAACACTTGAGGATTTGGAGGGATTGATCTAAAGGCTTTAGAGGAGAAAAGCAAGCTTCTTGGAGCAAGAAGAAGCTTGAGGAGCTTGGGTTAGAGGTGAGTTCTTGGTGTTTTGGGTTAGAGTTTTGGGTTTGATCTTTTGTTTTGAGGTTTTAGCAAATCCTAGGCAAATGTAGACCACAAATGGTGGAGATTTGCCATGACATTTAGGAGTTTTGCCATTGTTTTGAAAAACCCTACTTTAAAAGAGGGCTTATATTTTGGATGAGTCTAAAAATTATTTGACTCTTTAAAACCCTAATTGGAGGGTAGGAAATCATGTGAGACAACTTGATTGCGTGAAATAAAATCGTTTAAGAGTTTGAAAATGGTAATGAACCATTTTTCTTGTGTTAGGACAAAGAAACTTGGAGCTAAGCTTGTAGCTCAAGGAAAAGATGTAACGCCCAATAGTCCCACATCGGATGGGAAACTAATTTTGATTAGAATATATATGGCCTCAACGCTAGTAATAATAATTGGGCTTAAGTATTTTGGGCCGGTTGTTTGGTCCGACAAGTTATTATTGCTAGCGGGTCGGGTCGTTACAATTGGTATCAGAGCAGAATACCAGCTAAAAGTGTGAAAGCTAAGTGCTATACGGGGCAAAGTGCTACACCGACGGATTTGGTGGGAGCCACCTCTTGAACCCGTAGGAGCCACCTCTAGAATCTCATATCGCCTGGTAATTCTGATCTATGTGTCTGTGGTCTGGGTTTGAACAGTCTGTATAATAACTGGGCTTAAGCATTTTAGGCCGGTGGTTTGGGTCCAACGAGTTATTGTTGCTAGTGGGTCGGGTTGTTGCAATTGGTATCAGAGCCGAATACCAGCCGGAAGTGTGAGAGCTAAGTGCTATGCGGAACAAAGTGCTACACCAACGGGTTTGGTGGGAGCCACCTCTAGAATCTCACATCGCCTGGTAATTCTGGTCCTGGTCTGTCTTTCTGTTATCGGGTTTGGACTTGACGAGGACGTCAGGATCTAAATAGGGGGAGTTTGTAATGCCCCAATAGTCCCACATCAGATGGAAAAATAATTCTGATCGGAATATATGAGGCCTCGCACGCTAGTAATAGTAACTGGGCTTAAGCATTTTGGGCCGGTGGTTTGGACCCAACGAGTTATTATTGCTAGCGGGTCGGGTCGTTATAAAAGAGGCCTAATTGCAAGTGACTACAAGCAATTAGGAGCTTTTGAGATGGGTTGTGTTGCACCGAAGTGATTAGGTCACTTCCATGTCTAGGGTGAAATAACTAAATTATGTTATTTATGGTTGCGTGTTAAGCTAAATGCTAGGTATGCATGTTAGAAGCACATGCTAGTTGGACTCGTTGATTTTGTTATCTTGTATAAGAGAAAGTGCATGCATGTGATGTATATGAGTTTAGGGATACTACCTCTCATGAATGATTGCATGCATGTTTGGCTATTCTTCATACTTACGTTATAACTTATGAATAAATGATATCATGCATAACTTTGCATATGTATTAGCTCATGAATGGATGAATGCATGTATGATTACTTGGTATACCTATGTTGTGGACTAAATAGTTGATTGACTTCTCTACGGTCATTAGAGAACTCAATATATGAATATAGAAAACATAGTGCCAATGGAACATAGGTTGGAGAATATAGTGGGTAGAACACCACATGGACATGATTGACCTTAAACCTAGAAAGGTTAACATATAAGGTGGAACGCATGGACCTTAATGATATCATGAAAGCAGCAATTCTATTACCAATGATGTTAGGGCCAGAAAAGGGGATAGCGATTCTATGTCCCGGCACCCAATGAGCGTGGCGATTCTGCAACTTATGAATTGTGGCGAGCTCCACATACGAGAGCCTAGAAGTAGCTCCATAGGTCCTAAGCTGCATGAACTTGGTGGCGGCGGGTTAGGGGGGGTGTCTTGAGGGTTTTTCGCGGCTTTATTGCACAGACCTTCCTTGCCGCTTTTGCCGGAATGCCCTCGGCGCTCGTATATCGGTCGTGTCTGGTTTATGTAGCCCAGATTTTGCCCAGAGGGGTTGGCGGGCGGTTTTTGCAGGGTTTTGGGTTTTCTTTTTTGGGTTGCCCGAACCCGACTGCGTTCGGGTTTTTTTTGGTTTAGGGGTGGTAGCGTTCGTGTTTTTGCCGTGGTTTTTTGTTCGCCGATATGCTTGCACCGATAATGCGAAAATCTCTACCCCCCACACCCCCCCCCCCCCCCCCCCGCCCCCCCCCCCCCCCTCCCCCCCCCCCCCCTCCCCCCCCCCCTCCCGCCCCCCCCCCCCCCCCCACCCCCCCCCCCCATTGTCCCCCCCCCACCCCCCCCCCCCCCCCCCGTACAGCATCTCGCAAAACTCGTCCCAACTCAACCGCAGCGCATCCAGTGACCTGCTCTCTCTCGTCCTCCTCCACCAGATGCGTGCATCACCCGTCAAACAGTGAATCGCCAAGTGAACCTGCTCCCGCTCTGGTATGAAGAGATCCTCGAATAGCTTCTCCATCTCGCCTACCCAGGCCTCCACCACCCATGGCTCGGTGTGGCTACCATCAAAACGAGGTGGATCAAACCGGCAAAAACGAGCCAGCCTCTCAGTCATCCGCTCATGCTCGGCCTCCGACATCTGTCCACCTGACCGTGAAGTGTCGCCAATCGGTGCGGCCGGAACTGCCACTGATGAGGGTGCGGCCGCAGCTGGAACGCCCACTGGAATAGAAGGAGGTGGCTCCTGCGACTCCGTCGCTCCAGGTGCTGCACTCGACGGATGAGTAAAAGTATCACACATCCTCCGCAATAGTGAACCCTGCTGCCTAGATGACTCGGCTAGCGCAGCCAACTGCTCACTCAAATCAGGGGGTGCACTAGGTCTCGCCTGCTCTGGCACCTCAGAAGGCACGGGGGTAGCCCGCGTCGGGGGTCGACCTCGGTGTCGGGGAGGCGTCATGATCACCTGCACAACACACAGATCAGTCACAAAACACAACAACTCTTGACCCAATCAAGCGAAAGTCTAGAAGGTCGCCTCTTTTCCCCCGCTGCTTGACGTCGTCTGCAGCCAACGCAAGTTCGCTACAGGAAAGGACACACGCCTTCGATCTCCCTCCACTTAAGGATGAGTTCGACAGTCAAATCGATGACTTTCGCAGCAAGTCACGTCTCTCACGTCTTGCATTCCTAGGGTCTGCCAAAGCCTAGGGTTTACTAAGTCCCAATGACCTATTCCTAAGCTCTGATACCAACTTAATCTGTCACGGCCCGGATTACTCGTTTCCCCGGGCTCGCCAACAGATCCGCCGTATATATAGAATTTTCTATGTATACGAAGCGATAGCTAACCTGTAAGTAAAGCATACAAGCAACTACAAGAGATATGGAGCTGAAATAAGAACATACTAATAGAACAAAAGCACCTGTACATATAGGATCCAAATACAACAGTTCCTCCATAACCAAAAAAATAGGTACAAGTCCACCCAAAAGGAACAACCACAACCAGTCAACACTATATGTACATGGCACAACTCAAAAAGAACTATCTCCAGTAGGGTCCTCCTCAAGGAACAACAGGGAATGGTAGGGATCTAGCTCGCGACTCCCTTACCTCGATCCGTAGGAACGGAAGCAGCAGCCGCAATAGGCAAAGGCTCTGCAAGAAAAAGGTGGCAACAATGGGTGTGAGAACTACTATCAAAAGAAGTAGTCCTCAGTGGGTACCGCTACCGACCTCAACGGTCCACCCACTAAGTCTACGAGACAACAGTATAGCTGGTAGGTAAAGAATAGTAAAGCAAGCTGGAATAAACTCTACAGCTGTAATGCCACTACCCTACCACTATCCAAGTCAAACTCTCAAGTGTTACGGATTTTGCATTGGCACATTTTGTGAGCTATTGAGTCGGAGTCTTGAAGGTCAAGGTATTACTTGAACAAGTTGAAGAATCCGAGACTTCAAGAATAATGTATCGACGACTCGCAGGGTGAATCACGACGTGAAGGTATGATTTACTGTTTATATGGTGATTCATAGTTGTTTATGGTATTGGAATCATGTTATATGCTTAAACTGGATTAGACGAGTTTTTGGGAACTTTAGTTTCTTTGTTAGAACTCTTTTTATTGAATTCCGGTATCTAAAGTTTAACCGTTTTGAAAAAACTAATTTTCTCTTTAGTATTCCGGAATCATATTTGAAGTTCCTCAAAAGCCGAATGTTAAAATTCTATTTTTGAACTGCGTTCCGGTATCTCCTTTTAGTACCGGTACTGATTCAAAGTATTCCGGTTCTGATTTGATTAGTACCGGAATGCCACTGCGTAATGTTTATGTTCCGTCCTTCCATTCTGGTATCTTCTTACGTATACCGGTACGCAGTGTCCAGATATGGTATGTTTCGATCTAATCCGACTCTATTTGATTCCAACGCCTATAAATAACATTTTAGGGTTCTCTTTGATGTTGAACAACTCAGAATTCGTGAGAGAGAAACCCTAGAGGCTAGGATTTTCGTTCTAAACCTTTTTTCATGAAATTAGCCTCCGAGATCAATTCAAGATAGTTTAATCTCTATTACCATATGTCGAATTGATCTACATCTTGCTTAGAACTCTTTCTTCTGGTTCTTAATGAAATTCTAAGCAAGGAATCACCGGTATAAACCCTGAGTTTCTGTTCCAAACGGCGTCGTGGATTCGTCGTGATCAAGGCGGTTCGTGGATTCGGATCGTGAAGGCTTTGAGGATTCGAAGTGAGGCGTCTCGTGGATTCAAGGCGTGGCATTCGTGGATTCGAACGTGAGGCGTGGACAGCCGTCAGTGTGCGTGATCCGCTGAAGAGAAGGGAGAGGTTAAGTCCGTGGAGTCGGTAATCACCTTGTAATTCTTTACTCTTAGTGGATTATTTTTCGCGTGATTGGTCCCGTTGGTTTTTCTCCAAAGTGGAGTTTCCCACATAAATCTTGGTGTGCTGATTTTATTTTCCGCATTACTTTATCGCATTGAGATTGTGATTTTTGTTTATACACCTATTCACCCCCCTCTAGGTGATTGATATACTCTAGATAGATCCTAAGGCTCCCCGTAAATTACAATTGGTATCAGAGCGGGATCTAGGCTTTATCTTTCATAATGGGTGAAGGAGGTAATATAAATAGGCCACCGTTATTTGACGGAACCAATTACGCCTATTGGAAAGTTCGGATGAGAGCCTTCCTCATCGCAATTGATGAGCGAGTATGGCAAGCCGTGGAATTTGGGTGGAAACATCCAACCGAAGTGGTTAATAACGCGACTGTACCTAAGCCACGGAATAAGTGGTCGAAGGATGATAATGAAGCTTCATCTTTTAATGGGAAAGGAATTAACGCTTTATTTAATGCTCTTTCTCCTACTGAGTTCACACGTGTTTCCGCATGTGATACGGCTAAAGAGATTTGGGATACTCTACAAGTTACACATGAGGGTACAAGTCTCGTAAAAATTCAAAAGCTCCAAATGCTTACGAGTCAATTTGATTCTATTCGTATGGACGAGCATGAATCGTTTATTGATTATTTTACTAGACTTCAAGATATTATCAATACATGTGCTAACTTAGGAGAGAACATCCCAGAATCTAAGGTCGTTAGAAAAATCCTTCGAACACTTCCGGAGCGTTTTAGGGCTAAAGTAGTGGCTATTGAAACGATTAATCATCCGGATGATATGAAAGTAGAAGAACTTGTAGGTGCTCTTCAAACCTATGAAATGACTTTTCCTACTAATCAATCTTCTTCCAAGTCTTACTCTAAAAGTACAGGTGCTGCATTTAATTCGACAAAAGAGGAAGATGAGGACACAGAATCCGACGATGAAGTTTCATTTACAAATTTTGAACATCAAATGACACTTCTTACTAAGAAGTTTCGTCGGAAGTTTAGGAAGAACCAAATCATTCAAGCTTCATCCTCCAACCGAAAGCCTTCTTCTAACGGATCTTCACATTCTAAATCCTCTAAAGAGAAGAAGCTTGCAAAGTCTTCTAAAGAAAAGGATGAGTTTGAGGGAGAAATCCGGTGTTACAAATGTCGAGGCTACGGCCATATCTCCATGGATTGTCCCACTAAAAAGTCCTATAAAAAGAAGGCTTTACAAGCTAGAACTTGGGATGACTCTACTTCTAATGAATCGAGTTCTAGTGAAGAAGAAAACAATGATGCTATTGCTTTATGTTCACACGTTTCTTCTTCCCCTTCTGCTTTTTGTTTATCATCTATTATTGCTGACCTTTTTACTTCTTCCTCTTTGCATGATACATCGAGCGACAATGGCACAAGTGAGGGGGAGTCGGATGATGAAAGTTTAGCCGATGCCTACAATCAACTACTTGTTGAATCGAAAAAGATGGCTAAGCTTAACAAGAAGCTAAGGAGACGACTACTTGAGCTTGAAAGTGAAAACAATGAATTGAAAGAGTCATCTAAAGCTCTTGCGGAGGATAGGGAACATATATTGACAAATAATAACATCCACCAAGAGAAGCTAGACCAATCGGAAATGTCGATCAAATCTCATTTAGAAAAGATTGGCGTTCTAGAGCAACAATTCAAAAAGAGTTGCACGTCCACCGAAAGTTTGACCAAACAAGTTAGTCAACTTAAGTCCGACATTCAAAAATTCTCCTCCGGTTCAAAGAAGCTTGATAATATGCTAGGACTTGGTCAAACGGACAAACTTGGTGTCGGATACGAAAGAACTCATGTTGAGAAGGGTAGAAATTCAGCATCTAAAGCTCCATCCAATCTAAAGGAGAATGTATGCCACACATGCGGGATTAAAGGACACATCAAAAGGATATGTCCTAGAAAAGAAAAGAAACGTTCATTGGCATCATCGACAATCCGACAACTCCCGAGGATCCAAAAGCAACATCAAACGGGTCGAAGTGCGAAGACCAACCTAAAGTCTAAGCCTCAACAAGGGAATACAAAGTGGAGACCAAAGGTTGAACGAAAGTCGAAGCAATTGGTGCTCAATACTAACAAACCAAGTCAACCGAGAATCCAACAAGTTTGGGTTCGGAAAGGTGATATCTTTCCTTGTCTTAAGCATTAATATTTTTTTAAATATTGCATTGATCAGTATTTATTGCATATCTTATTTGATCATTGCTTTTTGATGCTTTCTTTGTTGTTTTTATGCTTTAAGACTTTGACGACTTGTGTTTTATTCAACATTAAACAGTGCCTTGAAGTTACTTGATTCACATTCATTCATCCCTTTTAATCTCACGTTAATTATCGATTTTACTCCATCTGTATTGTCTTTGGAGATACTATATTGTGAGAATTCATAATACTATATTCATCAAATTTGGGTAATCATGTATAATCTCTAGGAGCTTAATCTATCTCGGTTGTGTGTGTTGAATTTGATGGATAGTCATTCTTTTACAGACTAAAATTTGTCACATGTTCTTTCAACTAAGAGATTGATAGAGCAAGGGGGAGTATTATTATTATATGTATATTGCTAATATGCTTGAAATATGTGGAAAGAGTTACATCCTTTAAAGGAGTGTGAAAACTACCACCACATGGAAGAAAGAGCTACCACCCCGGTCGTCCGGTTAGTGTGTGCAGCTACCACATGAATTGAATTGCATATTTGAAAAAAATAAAAAATATGATTGCAAAAGCTTGCAAAGGAAATATGTTACAATTTTTTTTTGGAGTTATAAGGTGGTCCACATACATGTAAGATGCTCAAAGAGCCACCTCCTATGTAATTTAAGTTTATCTCAAAATTTGAACGTTTGTGCGACAAACATCTATCTCTTTGATGAATTTTTTAAGTCATCTTCATAAACCGTTTACATCTTGATAGCAATTGAGCCTTTAGACTATTTGTGATGACTTGACTTTGATTTATATATGAGTAATGAAATTTTACACTATTTTATTTGCATTGTGATAATTTTGAAGTAAAATGCATAATTTTTCGTGAAATTATCATGGGTTGAAACTTTTATTGTGAAGATTTCATGTAAAAGGCACTTACATTTTTATTTATTCACTGCATACCGGTACTAAGTGGATATACCGGAATTTAATGTTCTTGTCAATGCTACCCGAGAGCTGTTCTTTTTGAAATTTGCAGTGCATACTGGTACACGTTCTCGCATACCGGTATGAGGTCTGCGCGATAGGGTTTTATATTTCGGAATGGTGTTTCGAAAAACTTCTAATCTTTTTCAAAACACTCTCTTTCTCTCTCTAAAAGCTTCCTAACGAGATTCTCCTCCAGATCTGTGATTTTACTACTTGGATTTGTAAGTTTATCATCTTTAATCTTGTTTTAATCTTCGAAACCCTAGTTTTCACATTTTTTTAACATTGTTTGTTGGGTTGAAGATAGATCTCTGTTTTTACTGAAATTTCTTGAGGGTTTTTGCTCGAAATGAGTTTAGTTACATGCAAGCTTTGTTCTAGTACACTTAGATCCGAGAATAACTTGTTATTTATCTTAAATCTATGTTCTATAGCATGTTCTTGAGCTATTTTTGAGGTTTTTGCTATAATATCTTTTTTGATGAAACAAAATTCATGAAACTCATGAATATGATGTTTTGATGCATTTCATGATGATTAGTAAGCTCATTAGATGTTACATGACAATTTGATCTTGAGCTTCATTTTTTTTTTATTTCATGTTGCATAGGAAACATGGCATTTTCAATCATCCTTGTTCTAATGGTGCTAATGGCTGCCGGCGGAGGCCGTGGACGTGGACGTGGAAAGAAACGTGTCACCAAAAGGGCACGTATTGAGGAAGACTCGTCGAGCACCGAGTCGGAGGGATCCGAGTATCCCCCGGAAGAGCCTACTGATAAAGGCAAAGGGAAAGCTCTTGAGGCTTCGACGCGAAGGGGGCGAGCTCGTTCTCCACCTCGTCGAAGCACCGGTGGTCCGATCATTCGAGAACATAGTTCAGCAGAACGTGAACGACGTACCAAAAGGGGTGAAGAAACTGAAGTCATTTCTTCCAAAAGGCTAAAGGCATTCGCAAGCAAGGCTTGTCACGCGGAGCGTTATGTGAACTTAAGTGAGCTGACACGTGGAGTTCCAGACTTTGCTCGCCTACTTCAAAGAGCTCCAATCGAACCAGTTGGTCGCATCCCGGCCCGTGCTCCTTTCTGCGTTGAGTTGATACGTGAATTCTACATGCGTGGACAGGTCACTGATGAAGATTCGGAGATGGGGAATTATCGTTTTGAAACTTATGTCCGAGGAATACGCGTTGTGGTCACTCCTCAAACTGTTGGAGACATTTTTGGATTAAATGTGAGTACTACGGGCTTGCATTATACTCAAGGGAATGTTCAGCCTTCATCACATTGGAATTCCATGACTCATGCCTTATGTAAACCGGACACATATACAAATCGATTGTATGTGGAGTCAAGGGAGTTGAAGCCCGAGTATCACATTCTCTCCTTGATTGTCTGCTACAACATTGTGCCGACAGTTGGAACAAAACGCATCCGGTGGGATCGTCTAGTGCTTCTCTATTTGCTTGGTCATCCGGAGCATGCACAGGGACTCAACATCAACATTCCGTTTTTGATGTGGCAACGTATGGCTAATGTGATTCAAGCATCGGGGCGTCGTGAGCTTCTTCCTTTTCCTATCTTGATCACACGGATTTTTGGAAGCAAATGGAGTGGATATCACGTGTAACAAGTATGATTATGGCTTGGATCCTATTGATGGCGTTACCCTAGCTAAATCGATCAGTACTCTGAAGACGTTTCAGCAAGTCAAGGGTTACACTTCTACTACTCCCAGTACAGCAGCTCGTCCTATGGAGCGTGGAGGATCATCTAGCTCAGGGGGAGCAGTTCTCGATGAGTCTCTCCGTCATGAAGTTCGATCCTTAAAGAAGCGGGTTGAACGGGGTTTCAAAGCATTGGAGGACAGATTCAAGAACTTGGAAGATGGCGTGAAGAAAATATTGGAGATGCTTGGTTGCCGACATGATGATGTTGCCGGCGGTGCTGGACCGAGCACTTCACATCCACCTGTTCCTTCCTTAGTTGAGCAGCAACTTCATGGCACTAAGGGTGAAGAAGAAGGAGATGGTGACGACGACAGTAACGACGAGGAGTGATGTTCTTTTCTGCTTATTTTTCTTTAGTTTTTCATTGTCTTTATGTTATGCCCACTTTGCTTTCTGCTAGCTTTAGCTACTATCTCCCTGTTTTGGACTTGTAACTATGGACTAACTCTACTCTCTTAGTTGGCTTTTATTGTTATCTCTTTGTGTCTTGTTAGCAATTTTTGACAAAAAGGGGGGAGAGATATGTAAAAGTTTTTGAACTTATACGTATCATACAAAGGGGGAGAGAACCATACCAAGGGGGAGAGAACCATGCAAAGGGGGAGAGAACCATGTTTTTTAATTTAATGATGAAGAAGATAAACACTAAACATAGGGGGAGAAGAAGATGAACTGGCGTGAGGCGAAGAAATGATTGATTTATCATACACGAAGGGGGAGTATTGATCATACACGAAGGGTGAGTATTTAAACTTAACTTGCTTGTTCTACTTGACTTTGTCTGAAGTTGTTTTGCAGGAATTGTTAAAGACTTCAAGACTCCAGGTCCTAAGTCATAGAGTTTGTCTTAGGAGTTGATCATATGTAATTTTTGTTTTTATTTTGGATCATACACGCGTGGAGTTCAATGTATTGGTGATGACATTGGATTTCATTTATTTTGGTTCGGGTAGAATTTTGTATTTTAGGTTTTGTCACGAAATTGCCAAAGGGGGAGATTGTTACGGATTTTGTATTGGCACATTTCGTGAGCTGTTGAGTCAGAGTCTTGAAGGTCAAGGTATTACTTGAACAAGTTGAAGAATCCAAGACTTCAAGAATAATGTATCGACGACTCGCAGTGTGAATCACGACGTGGAGGTATGATTTACTGTTTATATGGTGATTCATAGTTATTTATGGTATTGGAATCATGTTATATGCTTAAACTGGATTAGACGAGTTTTTGGAAACTTTAGTTTCTTTGTTAGAACTCTTTTTATTGAATTCCGGTATCTAAAGTTTAACCGTTTTGAAAAAAAATTGATTTTCTCTTTAGTATTCCAGAATCATATTTGAAGTTCCTCAAAAGCTGAATGTTAAAATTTTGTTTTTGAACTGCGTTCCGGTATCTCCTTTTAGTACCGGTACTGATTCAAAGTATTCCTATTCTGATTTGATTAGAACCGGAATGCCACTGCGTAATGTTTCTGTTCCGTCCTTCCATTCCGGTATCTTCTTACGTATACCGGTACGCAGTGTCCAGATATGGTATGTTTCGATCTAATCCGACTCTATTTGATTCCAACGCCTATAAATAACATGTTAGGGTTCTCTTTGACGCTGAACAACTCAGAATTCGTGAGAGAGAAACCCTAGAGGCTAGGATTTTCTGTCACGCCCCGGGCTAGTTTTAGAAGCGGAAATACGTGCCAATTTTTTTTTTTTAAAAGCCTAGCCCGCGCCACGTACAGACCCGCCACAAATACAGGGTCCACTGTACACACGGACATAGCCTCCCCTGTATTTGCACGGCGTACACAACATACAACAGGATCACAACCACCATTCATTCATCACAACAACACAACAGCTCAATAAGATTCATACAGCTAACAGTCCTTAAACCTGTATGAATCTAAGCAAGTCCTTATGCGAAGGATGATGCGATGCACAAACAACAGATCATTCTAGAAAATTGCTCCTTACCCAGAAGCTTTATTTTGAAACCCTAATCTCAAACATTTAAGAATCATTTGAAAACTGTTCTCCACACGAGAACTCTCTTTTGAAATCTCAAAAGTCGATCGATCGGAAATCCATTTAAAAACTGTTTCCCACACGGAAACCTTTATTTGAAAATGCTACCACGAGGGGTAGAAATCCAAGATGTGCGATATAAAGCAACAATGATAGATCTAAAGCATCAGCATACACACATCAATACTAAACCAAATTCACAATATCTAAGCATGCAAGAAAGCACATCCAAAATATAACTGTACCAAAACCATAGCATGCTAGACAAAACAACCATAGTGTAACTGAACCATATCCATAACTAACTGATAGAGGATAAGGGTGATAACCAAATCTGGAGAGGGAAGCCTCACAGGTCGGGACCTCTAGTACCACTAACTAGGCGTGCCTCGCTGCGTCCCGACTCTCACCACCATGCTCACCTAAAAACAACAACGAGGGCGGGGGGTGAGAACATGTAAACATGTCTCCCCTCCCAGTGGGCACCGCAAGCCGACGAAGGCGAGGTGTACACACCGGCACCAGGGTCAACAAAAGATAGATAAGGTAAACAGTAGCATAAGTAAGTATGAGGCTGACATACAACTGAACAACTATGCTACTGTAAGCAACTAGTATATGCATCAATGGAGATAACCACAAAGTAAACCCAATCCATAGCCACCGGGACGTATCCCTGGCACTGTCACACTGCTCATCTCTCGGCACATAAACCTTCTGGACACACTGCATCAAGGCTCACGGGTCGGAACCAAACTCAACGACCCTTTTCCGGAAAAGAACACCCCCAGGCGGTGGATCAGACTGCTGGTGTACGTGAAGTGCTAGAAGAGCTGTGACGATCGATGCGAATGCTCAATCCACAGAACGGCAACGAGCCGTGAAGCAACTGATAAACCACAACGAGGATCGCTCGGAACAACAGGCGATCACTACCGACCAACTGGGTCGTCTCAATAATCATGCAAACCACAACTACTCTACTATCCAAGCACACATAAGTAGAGTCAACGGGAGTCAAGTGAACTAATAACTGAAATACAAGAGAAGGGATAGAAAGGTATCACCGTAGTCCACTGAACCGACTCCGGATCGAAGTACCCACCTGTCGAAATGCTAGAGCCTAACACCGACGGCTCTCGGAAACCACGACAGGACCTACGAAAGACTCACAGGGTCAAGGTCCACCAAGTCGGCATAAAACACAAGGCGCTCACATCCCGAAACCGACGGATCGCCTGGAAAACCAACCGAGACGATTCCGAAACCATACTAAGCTCCACAGGGGTACCAACAGCTAAACTAGGTCCATCGCTGTCCCCAACCACACCAAAATAAGGTGACAGGACAGTGAGCACAAGCTCGGGGTGCCACGAACACAATCGCACCCGAAACGGCTTCCCTGGTTCCCGAAAAGTGCCGATTTGACATCGAAACCCTTCGTCACTCATTCGCTGTCCTCAGAACTTTGGGATAGTGATGAGGAACAGCCAACGAGGCTAAATGACGAAGCCAAGTCACTTGCGAAAACAACAAGTGAGTCGCACAACCAAAAACACGCGTTTCGCCGATTATTTCATCCAAAAACGCATCGAAAATAAATCCGGATTTCCGCGAAGGGTGAAGGGGTTGGACAGCCAGTCCACAGGGTCCCAAGGGTCATGCCCTTGCTGCCTGCAGCGTCGTAACACTGCCACAATCATCTAAGTCCACAAACAAGCCACAATTACATACATACAAGCAATAATTTACGCCGTTCGAGCAATCCGTACGTCCGCACGACCTTCCGCAAGCACCAGCGGATAGGTAACGACGTAACGGAGGCCGTGCTCACAGCCCCGCTGTGACAGGGCCAGTCCCAAGCACAGAAATTGCATAAAAATAGTGAATACATGCGAAGAAAAAGCTCGACAAAGGCCGAACAGCGAAACGGCACACCCAAACAGCAAACTAAGGTGAGCATGATGATCAGGGCGTCGCCGCGATCATCGTGCTCACATTTCCAGGCTTCGGGAGGCTACAGGAAGCCCAAACACCAAGCATGCGGCCAACAATAAAGACAAAAAAACCCTGGCCTGAGCAACTAGCTCCGGCCGGCTGCCGGCCGACATGCACGGCGCGCGGCGGCCAGGGTCGGGTGCGTGGGTGGTGAGGAAGAGAATGCTCACCTCAGCCGGCGGCGGGAAGCGGCGGCGGCAGCACAGGGAGAAGGGGAGCTCTCGGGTTGGCTAGGGCACGGCGGCGCGGCAACGGACGGCGACGGCGGCCGGCGGCGACGCGAGCACCGGCGAGAGGAGGTCGCCGGACGTCGGCCTGCCGGTGACCGCGATAGTAAAGACCGGCGGCGGCGGCGGCGGCGGCGGAGGGAGCTCGGCCGCGGCTGCCCTAGCTGCCCAAGCTGAGCCCGCGGCGGCTGCGGCGGTGCTCCGGCGGCACGGTGACGGCCGGGGAGGAAGGCGACGGCACCGGAGGTCCCGAGGGTGGCGGCGCGCACCCTCCAAGGCGGCGGGAGGTGGCGCCGGCTCGGGTCCAGACTGCTCAGCGGCACACGGCGGCGGCTCCCGGCGGCGGGGCAGGTCGCCAGCAGTCGTGCCACCTCAAGGGAGCTCAGGCGTGGGTTTCCCCTGGGTGCACACCGCAGGGAAGGAGAAGAAGAAAAAGAAGAAGAAGAAGAAGAAGAAGAAGAAGAAGAAGAAGAAGAAGAAGAAGAAGAAGAAGAAGAAGAAGAAGAAGAAGAAGAAGAAGAAGAAGAAGAAGAAAAGGGAGAGAAGGGGTTGGCCGGAGCTTGCGCCGGCCAGAGGTTGGTTGGCGGCGGTCGGCGGCGCACAGGGAGGTGGCAGGGGAGCTGAGGGAGAGAATGGCACACTGCTGGGGCCGAGGGAGGAGAGAAGAAGAGAGATCTCACTCTCTCTCCACACACACACACACAACACACACTAATACACACTTGCACATTTGCACAAAAGCCCCTCAAACAAAGAAAATAAGCCCCCAGTCCCTCACAGCAAGAACAATATGCCCAGACACCCCTCCACAAACAATCTTACGCAAAACGGTGCATGAAACAGGGTCCAGATCGCGAAATCATAAAATGTACAATTCGACCTCTCAGCGAAGAATAAGGAATAACTTTTGATCCATTCGTCGCATGTCGAAACGGATTGCGCCATCCCGTTCAGCACTGCCGAGACATCGAATCTACTATTTTGGATCGTCAGAAACGAACTCCAGATTGCACCGTTAAACCGTTCTCTCTCCGCAACAAAACTTAAAACAATAAAATACACAAAATACATAACATATACATATATATATATACACTTATACAGATATATATACGTATACAGATTAAATACACAGTAACAAGGGAGAGGAACACAGAATTCAAATTTCTAAAATTTGAATTCTCACATCACTCCCACCTACAAGAAGTCCCCGAAACTTACACACACACCATCCGCGAACAACAGCGGATACCTCTCACGTAAAGAAAACTCCAGCTCCCAAGTAGTCTCACGCTCCTCGCGACTCGTCCACTGCATTCTCACATACAGAAAGCTCCGGTTCCTCAACTGCTTCACCTTGCGAGCCAAAAACCCCAAAGGCACCTCACCGTAGCTGAGGTCCTCCCTCAACCGAACCGTCGTCGGGCTGATCACAAGAGAAGGGTCGGGGATGCACTTCCGAAGCAAGGACACACGGAAGACATTGTGCACCCGAGCAAGGCTAGGAGGAAGAGCTAACCGATAAGCCACTAGACCCACACGCTCAAGGATCACGAACGGTCCCACGAAACGCGGACAAGCTTGCTCCGCAATCCGAACCGCTTGATCCCTCAAGACGGCGACACCCTGAGCAGCACATGCTCACCGACCTGAAATACTAGGTCCCGTCATCGTTGGTCCGCGTAGCTTTTCCGCCGGCTCTGCGCAGTCAGCAGCCGCTGTCTCGCACTGTGAATCCTGGCCTAAATCACTCGATGCTCATCCACGTCAACCCAACAGATCGGTGATCGACAACGACGTCCATACAACGCCTCACACGGTGCCAATCCAAAGCTCACTTGGAAGCTGTTGTAGTAGGCGAACTCCACCAAGGAAAGGTACTTGAACCAACCCTCACCAAAATCCAAAACGCAAGCCTGGAGCATATCCTCGAGAGTCTGGATAACACGCTCCGACTGCCCATCATTTAGAGGGTGGTAAGCTGAGCTGAAGTCGAGCCTCGTCCCCAGTGCCTGCTGTAAGCTCCTCCAGAACTGGGGAACGAAGCGAGAATCCCGATCAGAGACGATCGACACTGGCACTCCAAGCAGCCTGACGATCTCAACCAAGTAGGGCTGCGCTAGTCGATCCCGAGACTAAGTCGTGTGTACCGGTAGGAAGTGAGCTGCTTTCGTCAATCAGTCCACAAAAACCCAGATCGCAACATGACCTCGCTGAGAATGAGGCAACCCGGTGACGAAATCCAAGGTAAACTGCTCCCACTTCCCTACAGGTACAGGCAACGGTTGAAGCTTCCCTGCTGGTCGCTGATGCTCGGCTTTCACCTGCTGATAAACCAGGCACAGTGCCACATGCTGAGCTACATCCATCGTCAAAGTCAGGCCACCAGAAACTCTGCTTCGGGTTGCGGTACATCTTCGTCATTCTAGGATGAACGGTGTACGGCGACCGGTGTGCCTCAGTCAAAATCTCTCGCCTCAAATCCCGATCACCGGGCACACACCTCCGTCCTCGAAAGCGAAGGGAACCATCAGCATGTAACGTGAAGTCACCATCTCTGCCCTGCTCGGCCTCTGCTCGCACTCTCTGCAAGTGCGGATCCATCAGCTGCCCACCGAAAATCCGATCCGACAAGGTGGGCTGCACCACCAAAGTCAACAACTGTGCGGTAGCTCCATAAGGTAAAATCTCCAACTCTAGTCGACGAAACTCCACCACCAATCGCTCCTGGTCGGTGATCATGAGAGACAGCTCCGCCGAAGGCTGCTTCTGGCTAAAGGCGTCCGCCACGACGTTCGCCTTGCCCGAATGAAACATGATGGAGATGTCGTAATCCTTCAAAAGCTCAAGCCACCGCCTCTGTCTGAGGTTCAGCTCCCTGAAGAGGTACTTCAGACTCTGATGATCCGCGAACATCTCACAATGCGCTACGTACAGGTAGTGTCTCCAAAGCTTGAGAGCGAATACCACTGCTGCTAACTCGAGATCGTGCGCCAGATAGTTCTTCTCGTAGTCCATCAACTGGCGCGAAGCATACGCGATGACCTTCTCTTGCTGCATGAGCACGCACCCCAATCCTATCCAAGATGCATCGCAGTAGACCACAAAAATCCTCACCAGGCTGCGGCAATGCTAAGATAGGGGCACAAGCCAAACTGTCCTTCAGCTCCTAGAAGCTCATCTGACAAGCGGGAGTCTACAGAAACTTCACGCCCTTCCTCGTCAGCTTGCTCAAAGGAGCGGCGATCTTTGAGAAACCCTCAACAAATCGCCGGTAACAACTCGCCAAGCCAAGGAAGCTCCTATACTCCGCCACAGAAGTTAGAACAGGCCAATCCACTACAGAGTCCACCTTTCTTGGTTCCACCGCAATGCCAGCCTGCGTCACGATGTGAACCAAGAAAGAAACTTCTCGAATAGATCAGTATGTCATCAAAGAAGACCACGACAAATTGATCCAAGAACTGCCGAAAACCCAGTTCATCAAATGCAAAAAGCTGCCGGGGCGTTCGTCAAACCGAACGGCATAACTGTGACCTCGTAACGCTCGTAACGAGTCCGGAGGGCCTGTTATCGCAACGTCCTCGGCCTTGATCTTCAGCTAAAGATAACCTGGCTGCAGAACATACTTCGAGAAAACTGAGGCTCCCTGGAGTCGGTCGAAGAGATCGTAGATCTGCGGTAGAGGGTACTAAATCAACACCGTCATCTCGTCGAGCTCGAACTCACAATCAAACCAACGAAAAACCTTGCGAGTCCATCACTCTGGTGCACAGGGTTGCCAATCGCAACAAGCGATAAAAATCACCAGTGATGCCAAACATCAGTTCCAAGTGATCGGACACGCGCTCCAAACCAAGACTGCACGAAAGTAGCGACGAAAACCTTGTACGCAAACGCAAGCACAGAGACCTCGGAGCCAACAACCAGGCTCCCGTCATCCCGAAACCGAGCTAAAAGGCAACCTGACTCAACCGGAGTCAAACCATCCGCAGTGATGGCAAATCAACTGCGCAAAACCACTCCAGGATTAGCTCAAGGCTCACTACTAGATCAGGGATGACCACCACACAGCTTTCCCACAAGACGACGTAGAGAGATTGTCTTGCAAAAGAAAGCACCGACCCAATCCAGAAAGTCCCAAAAGGGATAGGGTATTTCGTCCTAACCTTTGACACTACGTTGTCTGCAGCCAACGTACTTATCAAAAGAAAACGAAATATCCCAAGATCAAATACCAACAACCAGTTGGCAACACCACAAAGGTACCAGGTCAACCAACCCAAAAGCTGGACCAAAATCACAGATGAGTCACGAATTAACGAGAAAAAGCAAACCGACCCACAAAACAAAGTCTGCCCTGAGCCAACTCCCGAGGAGTCTTCGGCTTCCAACAACAAACCGACGGCTACAGGTGACGTGGGGTCGTCAACCACACGAACCAAAGCGAAGGAAAAACAAATCCAGCGTCAACTAACCAACGTCAAACGCGGTGAGACCTCCAACAAGAACCTGGAAGATCTCGCGGCAACACGAAAGCCTACAAATACCACCAGAAATCCCAAAACACACCAATTTAGGCGTTAGGATAGCCGCAAACCAAGTAGGCACCAACAAAAACCTGACACCAAACAGTGTCCACTCAGTCTAGCACACGTCAGTTTGACGCAAGAACTAGCTAAAGGTCGAAAGACCAACACTGACGATTTCCCAGCAATACGTCAGTGGGGTAGGCTTTACCGCCCTACCAAAAAAAATAGAGAAGGTAATACTAAGGTTGCGGTCGAGACCGCTCAAAGCACCGTCTCCGTAGAGACACTCGCAGTGGCCCTCGTGCTCTACACGGAAAGTGGGGCCAGGGCAAGAACAGCCCAAACGACAACACAGATCCACCAAGTGACTTCACCTAGCCCGATAGGGCCACCACCTGCCAAAGAGTGGTTACGCAAGTGGAAAACACCCTGCCACTTGGTTTCTGTCTGGTACTCCACCACCACTTCTAGAAGAAGCACGAGTCTGCGAACAAGGGCGGATCGAACCTTAGGAAATCCGCCAATCGCGCTCGGATGTGGCCACCACCCCCAATCACGGGATCGGCGTCCACACGCGAAATAGCCGACGTAGTCGCTGTCGTCGTCGCGGTCGTGGCCACAACGGCGTGGGTGCCACAGGAGGGGCTGGAGCGGCAGTCGCCGTAGCCTGCTGCTGCAAAAACTGCCGGAACAAGCCGGAACATGCCGGAGAGGGTCGTCAGCTGACCCCTCGCCTCGGCCTCAAGCACACAGGGTACGGTCCACACCAGGCTGTCCGCCTCCTGCCAGCTCCTCACTCGAACCAGCCGCAATAGCCCGAGTATGAACACCAGCAGACGGCTCCGCAGGCGCACGCCTACCACCACGACCCGGACGAGGAGGTCTACCACGACCACAAGCCATCTGCAAAACACAGAAACCAGCGCAAGAAAAAGGGGTCGGCAACTCCCACGAAACACAAGCCGAAAACAAACCCCTCGAACTCGCGCACCTATACATCTTAGGTCTTCCTATGGGTCAGCCTAACCAGTGGTTCAGTTACAAGTTTATGAATGAATGAGTGTTTGTACCCTTTACGCTCTGATACTATCTTAATCTGTCACGCCCCGGGCTAGTTTTAGAAGCGAAAATACGTGCCAATTTTTTTTTATAAAAAGCCTAGCCCGCGCCACGTACAGACCCGCCACAAATACAGGGTCCACTGTACACACGGACAGAGCCTCCCCTGTATTTGCACGGCGTACACAACATACAACAGGATCACAACCACCATTCATTCATCACAACAACACAACAGCTCAATAAGATTCATACAGCTAACAGTCCTTAAACCTGTATGAATCTAAGCAAGTCCTTAGGCGAAGGATGATGCGATGCACAAACAACATATCATTCTAGAAAATTGCTCCTTACCCAGAAGCTTTATTTTGAAACCCTAATCTCAAACATTTAAGAATCATTTGAAAACTGTTCTCCACACGAGAACTCTCTTTTGAAATCTCAAAAGTCGATCGATCGGAAATCCATTTGAAAACTGTTTCCCACACGGAAACCTTTATTTGAAAACGCTACCACGAGGGGTAGAAATCCAAGATGTGCGATATAAAGCAACAACGATAGATCTAAAGCATCAGCATCCACACATCAATACTAAACCAAATCCACAATATCTAAGCATGCAAGAAAGCACATCCAAAATATAACTGTACCAAAACCATAGCATGCTAGACAAAACAACCACAGTGTAACTGAACCATATCCATAACTAACTGATAGAGGATAAGGGTGATAACTGTAAGTTAGGGGGTGCCCTAGGATCTATCTAGAGTATATCAATCACCTAGAGGGGGGTGAATAGGTGTATAAACAAAAATCACAAATCTCAATGCGATAAAGTAAATGCGGAAAATAAAATCAGCACACCGAGATTTACGTGAGAAACTCCACCTTGAAGAAAAACCCACGGGACCAACACGCGAAAAAACAATCCACTAAGAGTAAAGAATTACAAGGTGATTACCGACTCCACGGACTTAACCTCTCCCTTCTCTTCAGCGGATCACGCGCACCAACGGGTTGTCCACGCCCCACGTTCGAATCCACGAACGCCACGCCCCGAATCCACGAGACGCCCAACTTCGAATCCACGAAGCCTTCAACACGTCGAATCCACGACGCCCACTCGAATCCACGAGCGCACTCCGTCCGGAGCAAGAACAATAACAAAGATGATGGTTTATTGCTTAGAATATCATTGAAGATCTGTGGGAATAATCTCTAAGCAATCCTCAAATTGATTCTAAAAGAATATTAGAAATTAGGGCACCATGAATCAATTTGAGAGAAGCTTGATGTAGAAGATGAGGAAAAAGGTTACCTCCAAGCTTCTAGGGTTTCTAAAAGATAATCTATGCTTCACCACGTTTTCGAGACACCCCCACAACATATTTATAGGTTAGAAGCAATCCAAAATAGATTAGGATTAAAAAACAGTTTTTAGAAAGGTTTGGAAGCAAACCGATTTCGACTAGGATTGAAAAACTGATTTTAGAAAGGTTTGGAACCAAATTAGGATTGCTAAGATATTTTAAGGAATCTACCATCTTATTTACAGGTTTGGGGGATATTAGAATCAGAGTAGGATTGAAAAAACAACTTTCCAAAACTTCAAGACGGGTCGGGGTCCGGACCTTGGATCGCAGGGTCCGGACCCGGAAACAATTCCGCGTTTCATTGTCCGGACCGCAGTCAACAGGGTCCGGACCCTCTCTGCGAAAAGCCTGAGAGTCGTACGGGATCTGGACCTCAGCCCACAGGGTCCGGACCCTCCCTGCGTGACAGCCAGGGAGGCGTACGGGATCCGGACCTCAGTCCAGGGTCCGGATCCTGGAAGTTGGAAAACTCATTTTTTATAATTTAAAATAATTTTTATCTATTCTAATGTCTTCCAAACACTTGTAAATGTTTATAAATCATCATCAAGATTATATAAACTTACCAAGCATCGTGAATTCAAACAGTGAGTCTTCAAGTCTTCAATCTTCGTCATTTCTTCTTTGAACCTTCAAGACTCCGACTCACTTCACGAAATATGCCAATATAAAATCCGTAACAATCTCCCCCTTTGGCAATTTCGTGACAAAACCCAAAATTACATAAAACACTCACGATGCTCATCTCTCCAAAATTGAAATTCATTGCCATCACCAAAACAATGAACTTCTCGCGTGAAAGATCCAAATAAAATTCAAAATTACAATTTTGTAACTCCTAAAAACAAACTCTATAACTTAGACAAACATGGAGTCTTCAAGTCTTGAAAGACCTGCAAAAAATTTTCATTCTCTACGAACAAAGTTAGTAGAAAAAATATATCTAAATCTCTCCCCCTTTGTTCATGCGTCTAAGTTCATCACCTCTCTCCCCCTTTTTGTCAAAAATTGCCAAAAGAAAACACCCGAAAATAGAGAGAGTTGAAAGAAATTAAATAAAACACAAGTTCAAAACATTTTTCAATTTTGAAACCACTTGTGATAAAAACGTCAAACATTGTTAGTGCATGAGGAGTATAAATTCACATTGACTTCTTTCAATCCCTATTAATTTCATAAGAATTAAGAACTTTACTACACAATCACCATAATGTAGATAAAATATTATACGATTTCTTAATTCATATAAACTTCAAAATCAAGTTATGAAAAATAATCTAAAGGCTCAAAAGCTATCAAGATGTAAACGGATTATGAAAATGACTTAAGGGATTCATCAAAGAGACAGAAATTTGTTGCATAAACATTCAAATTTGAGATAAAACAAATATCGCACAGGGGGTGGCTCTTTGAGCATCTTTCATGTATGTGGACCACCTTTTAACACCGAAAAATAAAATTTTGTGACATTTTTCTTTTGCATCCTTTTGCACTTATATATATTTTTTTCGGATATGCAATTCAATTCTCATGTGGTAGCTGCACACACTAACCGGACAACCGGGGTGGTAGCTCTTTCCTCCACGTGGTGGTAGTTTTCGCACTCCTTTAAGGATGCAACTCTTTCCACATCTTTCAAAGCATATGAGCATTTTATCATAATAACTCCCCCTCGCTTATGCAATCACTTAGTTGAAAGAACATGTGACAAATTTTAGTCCATAAGAGAATGACTATTCATCAAATTCAACACACACAACCGAGATAGGTTAAGCTCCTAGAGATTACACATGATTGCCTAAATTTGATGAATATAAGTAATAAGATTTCTCATAATAAATTATCTTCAAATATAATGAAAATAAAGTAAAACCGATAATTAATATGAGATTAATTAGGAGTGAATGAAGGTGAACCTATTGATATTCAATGCACTATTTAATGTTCTAATCATTCAAAGAATCTAAAAATCGTAACAATGAAAGCACCAAGATGTGTAATGCAATAAACAAGAGATATGCAATAGAAACCGATCAAAGCACTACACTAAGTCAAAACAAATTAAGACTTTAGAGAAGGAAAGATATCACCTTTCCGAACCCAAACTTGTCGGATTGTTGGTTGTCTTGGTTTGTAGACGTTGGGCACGGTTTGTTTTGACTTTTGATCAACCGTGGGTCTTACCACCGCATTCCGCTTTGGAGTATTTAAGTGTTGTGGCTTTGACTTTCGGTTGACCTTTGGTACTCGACCTTTTTGATGTTGCTTTTGAAACCGTGGGAGTTGTCGAGTATTGGAAGATGCCGATAGATGCTTAGAAGATGCCACTTGAGTTTTCTTTTTATGGCATGTCTTCTTGATATGTCCTTTCTTTCCGCATCTATGGCATACTTTCTCTTTTACACTTGTTGAGACTTTGGGAAAATAAATTTTTATCTTCTCAACAAATGTCCGCTCATATCCAAGTCCAAGTTTGCTTGTTTGACCCAATCCGAGCATATCATCAAGTTTCTTTGATCCGGAGGAGAATTTTTGTATGTCGGACTTGAGTTGATGGACTTGTTTGGTCAAAACTTGGTTGGAAGCAAAACTTTCCTTGTATTGAAGTTCTAGAAAGCCAACCTTTTCTTGATTCGATTTGATCAATATCTCCGCTTGGTCTAGCTTCTCTTGGAGGATCTTATTGTTAGTCAACATATGTTTCCTTTCCTCCGCAAGAGCTTTATTTGAAGTACTCAATGTCTTTTTGTCATCCTCAAGCTCCAAAAGTCGGTTCCTCAACTTCTTGTTGTGCTTAGCCATCTTCTTCGATTCTATTAGTAGTTGATTGTACGCCTCGGCTAAGTCATCATCATCCGACTCCCCCTCACTTGTGCCATTGTTGCTCGATGTATCATGCACAGAGGAAGAATCAAAGGGGTTAGAAATAATAGATGATAAACAAAAAGTAGAAGGAGAAGGAGAAACGTGTGAAGAAAAGGCAATTGCATCATTGGTTTCTTCTTCACTAGAACTTGAATCATTGGAACTAGAATCATCCCAAGTTCTAGCTTGTAGAGCCTTCTTGTTATAGGACTTCTTAGAGGGACAATCCGTGGCGATATGGCCATAGCCTCGGCATTTGTAACACCGGATTTCCCCTTCAAACTCATCATTTTCTTTAAAAGACTTTGCATGCGTCTTCTCTTTAGAGGATTTAGAATGTTAAGATCCGTTAGAAGAAGGCTTTCGGTTGGAGGATGAAGCTTGAATGTTTTGGTTCTTCCTAAACTTCCGACGAAACTTCTTAGTAAGAAGTGCCATTTGACGTTCGAAATTTTCAAGAGAAACTTCATCGTCGGATTCGGTATCCTCGTCTTCCTCCTTTGTTGAATTAAGTGCAACACCTGTACTTTTAGAGAAAGACTTGGAAGAAGATTGATTAGTAGGAAAAGTCATTTCATAAGTTTGTAAAGCGCCTACTAATTCATCTACTTTCATATCATCCGGATGATTGATCGTTTCAATAGCCGCGACTTTCGCCCTAAAGCGCTCCGGAAGTGTTCGAAGGATTTTTCTAACGACTTTAGATTCCGGGATCTTCTCTCCCAAGTTAGCACATGTATTAATGACATCTTGAAGTCTAGTAAAATAATCAATAAACGATTCATGCTCCTCCATGCGAATAGAATCAAATTGACTCGTAAGCATTTGAAGCTTTTGTATTTTAACTAGATTTGTACCCTCATGTGTAACTTGTAAGGTATCCCAAATCTCTTTAGCTGTTTCACACACCGAGACACGTGTAAACTCGGTTTGAGATAAAGCATTAAATAATGCATTAATACCCTTACCATTAAAAGAAGATAAATCGATTTCATCCTTCGACCACTTAGTCCGAGATTTAGGGACGGTCGCGTTATCAACCACTTCGGTTGGATGTTTCCACCCGACTTCAATGGTTTGCCATACACGCTCATCAATTGCGATGAGGAAGGCTCTCATCCGGACTTTCCAATAGGCGTAATTGGTTCCATCAAATAATGGTGGCCTAAATATGTTACCTCCTTCACCCATTATGATAGATAAAGCCTAGATCCCGCTCTAATACCAATTGTAAGTTAGGGGGTGCCCTAGGATCTATCTAGAGTATATCAATCACCTAGAGGGGGGTGAATAGGTGTATAAACAAAAATCACAAATCTCAATGCGATAAAGTAAATGCGGAAAATAAAATCAGCACACCGAGATTTACGTGGGAAACTCCACCTTGGAGAAAAACCCACGGGACCAACACGCGAAAAAACAATCCACTAAGAGTAAAGAATTACAAGGTGATTACCGACTCCACGGACTTAACCTCTCCCTTCTCTTCAGCGGATCACGCGCACCAACGGGTTGTCCACGCCCCACGTCCGAATCCACGAACGCCACGTCCCGAATCCACGAGACACCCAACTTCGAATCCACGAAGCCTTCAACACGTCGAATCCACGACGCCCACTCGAATCCACGAGCGCACTCCGTCCGGAGCAAGAACAATAACAAAGATGATGGTTTATTGCTTAGAATATCATTGAAGATCTGTGGGAATAATCTCTAAGCAATCCTCAAATTGATTCTAAAAGAATATTAGAAATTAGGGCACCATGAATCAATTTGAGAGAAGCTTGATGTAGAAGATGAGGAAAAAGGTTACCTCCAAGCTTCTAGGGTTTCTAAAAGATAATCTATGCTTCACCACGTTTTCGAGACACCCCCACAACATATTTATAGGTTAGAAGCAATCCAAAATAGATTAGGATTAAAAAACAGTTTTTAGAAAGGTTTGGAAGCAAACCGATTTCGACTAGGATTGAAAAACTGATTTTAGAAATGTTTGGAACCAAATTAAGATTGCTAAGATATTTTAAGGAATCTACCATCTTATTTACAGGTTTGGGGGACATTAGAATCAGAGTAGGATTGAAAAAATAACTTTTCAAAACTTCGCGACGGGTCGGGGTCCGGACCTTGGATCGCAGGGTCCGGACCCAAAAACAATTCCGCGTTTCATTGTCCGGACCGCAGTCAACAGGGTCCGGACCCTCTCTGCGAAAAGCCTGAGAGTCGTACGGGATCCGGACCTCAGCCCACAGGGTCCGGATCCTCCCTGCGTGACAGCCTGGGAGGCGTACGAGATCCGGACCTCAGTCCAGGGTCCGGATCCTGGAAGTTGGAAAACTCATTTTTTATAATTTAAAATAATTTTTATCTATTCTAATGTCTTCCAAACACTTGTAAATGTTTATAAATCATCATCAAGATTATATAAACTTACCAAGCATCGTGAATTCAAACAGTGAGTCTTCAAGTCTTCAATCTTCGTCATTTCTTCTTTGAACCTTCAAGACTCCGACTCACTTCACAAAATATGCCAATATAAAATCCGTAACAATAACCAAATCTGGAGAGGGAAGCCTCACAGGTCGGGACCTCTAGTACCACTAACTAGGCGTGCCTCGCTGCGTCCCGACTCTCACCACCCTGCTCACCTGAAAACAACAACGAGGGAGGGGGGTGAGAACATGTAAACATGTCTCCCCTCCCAGTGGGTACCGCAAGCCGACGAAGGCGAGGTGTACACACCGGCACGAGGGTCAATAAAAGATAGATAAGGTAAACAGTAGCATAAGTAAGTATGAGGCTGACATACAACTAAACAACTATGCTACTATAAGCAACTAGTATATGCATCAATGAAGATAACCACAAAGTAAACCCAATCCATAGCCACCGGGACGTATCCCTGGCACTGTCACACTGCTCATCTCTCGGCACATAAACCTTCTTGACGCACTGCATCAAGGCTCACGGGTCGGAACCAAACTCAACGACCCTTTTCTGGAAAAGAACACCCCCAGGCGGTGGATCAGACTGCTGGTGTACGTGAAGTGCTAGAAGAGCTGTGACGATCGATGCGAATGCTCAATCCACAGAACGGCAACGAGCCGTGAAGCAACTGATAAACCACAACGAGGATCGCTCGGAACAACAGGCAATCACTACCGACCAACTGGGTCGTCTCAATAATCATGCAAACCACAACTACTCTACTATCCAAGCACACATAAGTAGAGTCAACGGGAGTCAAGTGAACTAATAACTGAAATGCAAGAGAAGGGATAGAAAGGTATCACCGTAGTCCACTGAACCGACTCCGGATCGAAGTACCCACCTGTCGAAACACTAGAGCCTAACACCGACGGCTCTCGGGAACCACGACAGGACCTACGAAAGACTCACTGGGTCAAGGTCCACCAAGTCGGCATAAAATACAAGGCGCTCACATCCCGAAACCGACGGATCGCCCGAAAAACCCACCGGGACGATTCTGAAACCACACTAAGCTCCACAGGGGTACCAACAGCCAAACCAGGTCCATCGCTGTCCCCAACCACACCAAAATAGGGTGACAGGACAGCGAGCACAAGCTCGGGGTGCCACGAACACAATCGCACCCGAAACGGCGTCCCGGGTTCCCGAAAAGTGCCGATTTGACACCGGAACCCTTCATCACTCATCCGCTGTCCTCAGAACTTCGGGACAGCGATGAGGAACAGCCAACGAGGCTAAATGACGAAGCCAAGTCACTTGCGAAAATAGCAAGTAAGTCGCACAACCGAAAACACGCGTTTCGCTGATTATTTCATCGAAAAACGCATCGAAAATAAATCCGAATCTCCGCGAAGGGCGAAGGGGTTGAACAACCAGTCCACAGGGTCCCAAGGGTCATACCCTTGCTGCCCACAGCATCGCAACGCTGCCACAATCATCTAAGTCCACAAACAAGCAACAATTACATACATACAAGCAATAATTTAGGCCGTTCGAGCAATCCGTACGTCCGCACGACCTTCCGCAAGCACCAGCGGATAGGTAACGACGTAACGGAGGCTGTGCTCATAGCCCCACTACGACAGGGCCAGTCCCAAGCACAGAAATTGCATAAAAATAGTGAATACATGCGAAGAAAAAGCTCGACAAAGGCCGAACAGCGAAACGGCACACCCAAACAACAAACTAAGGTGAGCATGATGATCAGCGCGTCGCCGCGATCATCGTGATCACCTTCCCGGGCTTCGGGAGGCAACAGGAAGCCCAAACACCAAGCATGCGACGAACAATAAAGACAAAAAAACCCTGGCCAGAGCAACTAGCTCCGGCCGGCTGCCGGCCGACATGCACGGCGCGCGGCGGCCAGGGTCGGGTGCGGGGGTGGTGACGAAGAGAATGCTCACCTCAGCCGGCGGCGAGAAGCGGCGGCAGCGGCGCGGGGAGAAGGGGAGCTCTCGGGTTGGCTAGGGCACGGCGGCGCGGCAACGGACGGCGATGGCGGCCGGCGGCGACGCGAGCACCGGCAAAAGGAGGTCGCCGGACGTCGGGCTGCCGGTTACCGCGATAGTAAAGACCGGCGGTGGCGGCGGCGGAGGGAGCTCGGCCGCGGCTGCCCTAGCTGCCCAAGCTGAGCCCGCGGCGGCTGCGGCGGCGCTCCGGCGGCACGGCGACGGTCGGGGAGGAAGGCGACGGCGCCGGAGGTCCCGAGGGTGGCGGCGCGCACCTTCCAAGGCGGCGGGAGGCGGCGGCGGCTCGGGTCCAGCAACCTCGGCCTGCTGCTGCCCTAGCAGCAGCTGGCAGCTGCTCGGCGGCGGCTGCTTTTGGCGGCGGGGCAGGTCGCCGGCGGTCGTGCCACCTCATGGGAGCTCAGGCGTGGGTTCCCCGTGGGTGCACACCACAGGGAAGGAGAAGAAGAAGAAGAAGAAGAAGAAGAAGAAGAAGAAGAAGAAGAAAAGGGAGAGAAGGGGTTGGTTGGAGCTTGCGCCGGCCACGGGGTGGTCGGCGGCGGTCGACGGCGCACAGGGAGGTGGCAGGGGAGCTGAGGGAGAGAAAGGCACACTGCTGGGGCTGAGGGAGGAGAGAAGAAGAGAGATCTCACTCTCTCTCCACACACACACACACAACACACACTAATACACACTTGCATATTTGCACAAAAGCCCCTCAAACAAAGTAAATAAGCCCCCAGTCCCTCACAGCAAGAACAATATGCCCAGACACCCCTCCACAAACAATCTTACGCAAAACGGTGCGTGAAACAGGGTCCAGATTGCGAAACCATAAAATATACAATTCGACCTCTCAGCGAAGAACATGGAATAACTTTTGATCCGTTCGTCGCATGTCGAAATGGATCGCGCCATCGAGTTCAGCACTGTCGAGAGCGAAGCCTACCAGACTGTTCTCAATCGGCGATCATCGAATCTACCATTTTGGATCGTCAGAAACGCACTCCGGATTGCGCCGTTAATCCGTTCTCTCTCCGCAACAAAACTTAAAACAATAAAATACACAAAATACATAACATATACATATATATATATATACACTTATACAGATATATATACATATTGTAGTACCCCTGGGGCCTAACTGACGGAATGACTGCAGTATCCTAGACTGTTCGACGCTTCTGGAGAAGGTCGAGACAAGTCGGAGTCGTTTCGGCGTCAAATAGACGTGAAAACGAACTCGGGGCACCGAAGTAAGCCAAAATTAAAGTTTTGGGCGCTTAGGGCTTTAGGGCGCCCGGAAGTTATGTTTTGGGCGCCCAGATGTTGAGTGCTCATTCGCTAAAACTGCTAAGTCATTTCAGATCCAGTATCAGGCGCCCGGAAAGTGAGTCCGGAAACCCTACCTCGTGAATATCGATCATCTTGACACGTGTTGATTGGTTGGTGAACTCCACCGGACCAGGTTAGGGCTCACCGGACCGCGGCGGAGAGTCCGATGCTCGAGTTTTGTGCAGGCTGAAGAACCGGGCGTCCACTTCTTGAGTTCCGGGCGCCCGAAAGTGTGTTAACCTGCTGAGAAACAGGTTAGCAGCTTGTTGTTCTTGAAGTCCATTATACCCTAACCCATTGTCTATAAAAGAAGTGGACGACCTCCCCTGAGGCTTTTTCTCCCCTCTTCATGGTGAACCCAGGATTTTTGCTAGGAAGCCCTCCAATCCCTACCAAATTCCACCTTTCTCCATTGAAGACCTTGGTTTCCTGCTGAAACTTGTTCCTATTTTGGTTCTGGAGGGACTGTTGTATTTTGGATCCTATATGTACATGTGGCTTCTGTTATTAGTATGCTTTATTTCAGCTCTATATCTCTTGTAGTTGCTTGTATGTTTGTTTACAGGTTAGCTATCGCTTCGTATACATAGAAATGTCTATGTATACGGCGGATCTGTTGGCGAGCCCGGGGAACGAGTAATCCGGGGCGTGACAGATTAAGTTGGTATCAGAGCTTAGGAATAGGTCGTTGGGACTTAGTAAACCCTACGCTTTGGCAGACCCTAGGAATGCAAGACGTGAGAGACGTGACTTGCTGCGAAAGTCATCGATTTGACTGTTGAACTCATCCTTAAGTGGAGGGAGTGATCGAAGGCGTGTGTCCTTTCCTATCGCGAACTTGCGTTGGCTGCAGACGACGTCAAGCAGCGAGGGAAAAGAGGCGACCTTCTAGACTTTCGCTTGATTGGGTCTTGAGTTGTTTTGTGGTTGCTGACTGATCTGTGTGTTGCGCAGGTGAGCTGACGCCTCCCCGACATCGAGGTCGACCCCCGACGCGGGCTACCCCCGTGCCTACTGAGGTGCCTGAGCAGGCGGGGCCTTGTGCACCCCCTGATTTGAGTGAGCAGTTGACTGCGCTAGCCGAGTCAGCTAGGCAGCAGAGTGCACTATTGCGGAGGATGTGTGATACCATTACTCACACGTGGAGTGCAGCACCTAGAGCGATGGAGTCGCAGGAGCCACCCCCTGCTATTCCAGCTGACGTTCCAGCTGCAGCCGTACTCCCAGCAGCGGCAGTTCCGGCCGCACCGGTTGGCGACACTTCCCGGTCAGGTGGACAGATGTCGGAGGCCGAGCAGGAGCGGATGACTGAGAGACTGGCTCATTTTTGCCGATTTGATCCACCCCGTTTTGATGGTAGCCACACCGAGCCATGGGTGGTGGAGGCCTGGGTAGGCGAGATGGAGAAGTTATTCGAGGATCTCTTCATACCAAAGCGGGAGCAGGTTCATTTGGCGGTTCACTGCTTGACGGGTGATGCACGCACCTGGTGGACGAGGACAAGATCGAGCAGGTCGCTGGATGCGCTGCGGTTGAGTTGGGCCGAGTTCTGCGGGATGCTGTATGGGTCCTATTTCCCTAACAACGTGAAGCAGAAACTCGAGGAGGATCAGAAGAATCTACTCCAGGGTGATCGCACAGTGCAGGAGTATACCCGAGAATTTACCAGACTCTTGAACTGTGTTCCTTTTGCTGCGAGAGATGAGGCTCACAGAGTTTACTTGTTCGAGCGAGGATTGAGACAGGAGATCTTTGTCCTTGTACAGGCGCAGAGGTTGCAGACCTTGGATGCGTCGATCGAGCAGGCGCTATGGGTGGAGCGAGGAGCTTTGACGGCGAGTGAGCGGGCGGCCACACTAAGTCAAGGTTTGGATAAAAAACGCCCGGCTCCAGAGGACGGAGGACAGACTAGCGGCAGACGCCCGCCGAGACCTCCACGATCACGTTCTCAGGGTCGTGGGTTTTCGGGGCGACAGAGGTCTGGTGGATCCCGTCAGCAGGGACGGCAGCAGAGGGGAGCACCGAGATGTGTCATCTGCGGAGGACCACATTGGCCTAGGCAGTGCGAGCAGCGAGAGGGCCGGTGTTTTAGGTGTGGTCAGTCCGGACATCTGCGGGCAGCTTGTCCTCGAGCAGCGTCGCATGTACCATCGATCGCTTCGGCACCCCCAGTTCATCAGCAGACCTATGGAGCTCCACCGACTCACAGCCAGATGGATAGGACTTATGTACCACGCCCAGGTGAGCGGCGACAGCAGGCGCAGAGCGGCAGAGTCTTTGCGGCTCAACTGGAGGACTCCACGGCGGCTGATCATGTGGTGGCAGGTATCATTTTAATTTCTGGCATTAGAGCTCGTGCATTATTTGATACCGGTGCATCACATTCTTTTGTTAGTCGAGCATTTGCATCCTTGCATGGGCTAGTGTTAGGGCCGTTACCCTGTGCACGAGAGGTGCAGATTCCCGAGCACGTGTTGCTTGTGGAGGAGTGTTGTCGAGCTTGCCCAGTGCAGCTTGGACCTTGGGTGATGCCCGCAGACCTGTTGGTCTTGGGGCGATTGCAGGATTTTGATGTGGTGCTCGGCATGGATTGGCTGGCATGCTACTTCGCAACGATCGACTGCGGCGAGAGGACTGTGACATTTCGCGAGCCAGGCCAGGTGGAGTACGTGTATCGAGGCTGCAGGAGCACTTTGTTCGCGACGTGGATTTCGTCGGCACGAGCGAGACAGATGATGAGTCGAGGATGTACCGCATTTCTTGCGACTGTTGTTGAGGTATCTGCGGTGGCACCGGAGCTCGAGGACATCTCTGTAGTCCGCGAGTTCCCGGACGTGTTTCCCCCGGAGTTGACTACGATGCCACCAGACAGGGAGGTCGAGTTTGTGATTGACGTAGTCACAGGAACTGCGCCAATCTCAAAGACACCCTACCGAATTGCACCGGCTGAGCTGAGAGAGCTTAAGGCGCAGCTTCAGGATTTGATGGCTAAGGGGTTTGTGAGACCCAGCGTATCGCCTTGGGGAGCGCCGATGTTATTCGTGAAGAAGAAAGATGGTTCACTTAGACTTTGTGTGGATTACCGAGAGTTGAATAAAGTGACCATCAAGAACAGGTATCCTTTGCCGCGCATTGATGATCTGTTTGATCAGCTGCAAGAATCTTGTGTCTTCTCAAAGATTGACTTGCAGTCAGGTTACCACCAACTGAAGGTGAAGGCCGAGGATATTCCCAAGACGGCTTTTAGGACTCGGTACGGGCATTATGAGTTTACGGTGATGCCGTTTGGATTGACTAATGCCCCTGTCGCGTTTATGGATTTGATGAATCGGGTGTTTAAGCCGTTCTTGGACCGATTTGTGGTAGTGTTTATTGATGATATCCTGATCTACTCTCGGAGTGATGCTGAGCATGAGGAGCACATGAGGATAGTGCTGCAACTTCTGAGGGAGAAGAAGTTGTATGCCAAGTTGAAGAAGTGCGAGTTCTGGCTCCGAGAGGTAGCTTTCTTGGGCCATGTGATTTCAGCCACTGGAGTGGCGGTGGACCCGCAGAAGATTGTGACTGTGCGGGATTGGCCCAGACCGACGACGGTTACCGAGGTGAGGAGTTTTCTCGGGTTGACTGGCTATTACCATCGATTTGTGGAAGGCTTTGCGAAGCTCTCCACACCCCTCACTCGCCTGACGAGGAAGGGGATTAGATTTGTTTGGAGCGCTGAGTGCCAGCGTAGCTTTGAGGAGCTGAAGGAGAGACCGATGTCTGCTCCCATCCTTACCCTTCCAGTGATGGGGGAAGGATTTGTGATTTATAGTGATGCATCACACAGTGGCTTGGGATGTGTGTTGATGCAGCATGGTAGGGTAATTGCCTATGCCTCACGGTAATTGAAAGATTATGAGAAGAATTACCCTACGCATGATTTGGAGCTGGCAGCGGTAGTGTTTGCACTGAAGCTGTGGCGGCATTACTTGTATGGTGAGCACTGTGAGATTTTCACGGATCACAAAAGTCTCAAGTATCTGTTCACTCAGAAGGAATTGAACCTGAGACAACGCCGGTGGTTAGAGTTGTTGAAGGATTATGATATTACCATCATGTATCACCCCGGCAAGGCGAATGTAGTGGCAGATGCGTTGAGCAGGAGATCAGTATAGAGCCTTAGTATGATGATCACTCAGCAGGCGCCATTACTTGAGGAGTTGAGGCGGCTTGAGCTTGAGGTGGTATCCCCTGGGGTTAATGCAAAACTTATGTCTTTGGTTTTGAAACCCACTCTGTTGGATAGGATCCGAGAGAAACAGAGTGTGGACCCCTACTTGATGAAGATTCGAGATCAGATTGTCAGCGGGCAAACAGGGGATTTTAGTGTTGACAGTTCGGGAGTACTGCGGTACCGGGACCGACTGTGTGTGCCTATGGATTCTGAGATCCGATAGGAGATTTTGAGAGAGGCTCATTACTCGCCTTATACGGTTCACCCCGGTGGAACCAAGATGTATAAGGACTTGAAGGCACACTTCTGGTGGAATGGAATGAAGCGGCATATTGGGAGATTTGTGGCCCAGTGTTTGACTTGTCAACAGGTAAAGGCGGAGCACCGAGTACCTGCTGGCAAGCTTCAAAGTCTCCCAATACCCGAGTGGAAGTGGGACCAGATCGCCATGGACTTTGTCGTGGGATTACCGAGGACGCTGGCTGGTTTTGACGCTATTTGGGTGATAGTGGACATGTTGACCAAGTCTGCCCACTTCTTACTAGTGCAGACTACTTGGTCCAGGGACAGACTCGCTCAGTTATATTTGGACAAGATAGTGGGACTACATGGAGTGCCTACCTCGATTGTGTCTGATTGAGACACACGGTTCGTCTCACAGTTTTGGAGGAGTCTACAGACAGCACTGGGTACTCAGTTGCGGTTTAGCACGGCTTTTCATCCACAGACAGATGGTCAGTCTGAGCGGACCATTCAGACTCTGGAGGACATGTTGAGGGCATGTGTCCTAGACTTTGGTGGAGGGTGGCATCGACACTTAGGACTGGTTGAGTTTGCGTACAACAATAGCTATCAAGCGAGCATCCAGATGGCTCCGTTTGAGGCATTGTATGGACGCAAGTGTCGTTCGCCCTTGCATTGGAGTGATGTGGGTGAGAGGAAGACTTTGGGTCCCGATATCCTGTTGGAAGCGGAAGAGAAGGTCAAGATGGTTCGACGACGTCTTGAGACCGCCCAGAGTCGACAGAGGAGCTATGCGGAAACTAGGAGACGAGACTTGGAGTTCCAGATTGGAGATCATGTGTTTCTGAAAGTCTCGCCGTCCAGAGGAATTCGCCGTTTTGGAGTTCGTGGAAAGCTCAGTCCACGGTTTGTTGGCCCGTTCGTGGTGTTAGAGCGAGTGGGGCCGGTAGCGTACAGGATTGCCCTACCACCGCGACTTTCTGGAGTCCACGATGTGTTTCATGTCTCGGCCCTGAGGAGATATGTGTTCGATCCCTCCCACGTGATTGACTTCACCCCACTTGAGTTGGCTGAGGACCTGCAGTACGAGGAGCGACCGGTGCGGATTCTTGCTCGCGAGGCGAAAGAATTGCGCAACCGAGTCATACCGTACGTGAAAGTGCAGTGGAGTAATCACGAGGACCGTGAGGCGACTTGGAAGCCGGAGACGGTGATGAGGGAATCCTATCCCTACCTTTTCGAGCTGTCATCTTGAGGTATGAGTTTAAGTTTCGAGGACGAAACTTTTCGTAGGGGGGAAGGATGTAGTACCTCTGGGGCCTAACTGACGGAATGACTGCAGTATCCTAGACTGTTCGACGCTTCTGGAGAAGGTCGAGACAAGTCGGAGTCGTTTCGGCGTTAAAATAGACGCGAAAACGGACTCGGGGCACCGAAGTAAGCCAAAACTGAAGTTTTGGGCGCTTAGGGCTTTAGGGCGCCCGGAAGTTATGTTTTGGGCGCTCAGATGTTGAGTGCTCATTTGCTAAAACTGCTAAGTCATTTCGGATCCAGTATCGGGCGCCCCGAAAGTGAGTCCGGAAATCCTACCTCGTGAATATCGATCCGCTTGACACGTGTTGATTGGTTGGTGAACTCCGCCGGACCAGGTTAGGGCGCACCGGACCGCGGCGGAGAGTCCGATGCTCGAGTTTTGTGCAGGCTGAAGAACCGGGCGTCCACTTCTTGAGTTCCGGGCGCCCGAAAGTGTGTTAACCTGCTGAGAAACAGGTTCGCAGCTTGTTGTTCTTGAAGTCCATTTTACCCTAACCCATTGTCTATAAAAGAAGTGGACGACCTCCCTTGAGGCGTTTTCTCCCCTCTTCACGGTGAACCCAGGATTTTTGCTAGGAAGCCATCCAATCCCTACCAAATTCCACCTTTCTCCATTGAAGACCTTGGTTTCCTGCTGAAACTGTAACGTCGACCTGTGGTGTTCGTGCTTGTGTGCAGTGTGGGAGCGTCCAAATCCCACGAAACTTAGTTTGTTGGATAGAGGACTCGTAGAGGAAGATGTGGAATCCTTCCAATCACAATTTGAACAGGTATGTAAGCTACTGTTGATGTTTTACTGGACCCCTTGTGTTCTTGAGCTGAAACTTGGGTTTTCCTTTGATCTTATGGATCCAAATCTTTTGGGAGCTGGAATTTCGAAGTGAAGATTGGTCCTTCCACTTTCCTAGCTGGTTTGGAGGTTCTTCCCACCTTAATTGAGGATTCAAAGGTGAGTGCTAGCTCAGATTTTGAGTAATTAGCTTAAGTGCTGAATTTTTGGACCATTGATGGAATTTCTTGGATTTTTGAATCCAGATCTTTGTGAGGATCCTTGGAGAGGTTTTGGTTTGTTCCATCACTATATTTGAGAGGTTGGTAACCCTTTTCCATGGGCTAGATTCGTTGGAATTCCAAAATTCTTGCTTAATGTGATTTTTGCTTAGTTGCTGGAACTTCTGGATCCATGTGCAGGAGGGTCCAGTAGTGAATCCGAATCTGTGTGGGGACCTTTTTGGACATCGAGTCGAACTCCGTTTTGGCTGAAATTTGGAGGGTATGTTCTTGAGCCCCTACTGGTAAGTTGAGCCAAATTTCACTGCATTCGGACTTAGAATTTGGATTTTATCGCATGTTGAATCCATGTTGGTCATGCTGCCAGGCTGCAGTTCTGGGCTGATGTTCTGGGCGCCCAGAACTTGAGCAAGTGGGTCCGAATCTCGAGGTTGCAGATTTGAGCTCGATTTCAGCCGGTGTTGTTTAGAGGCCTTCCACTCGACTCCTAGCCGTTGTTGGATGGCTTTTGAGGTGGGTTAATGTACCGAAATCGCCGGATTTCCTCCTAAGTTGTAGAGAGTGCAACATGCTGTTTTATTATCTGTTAAATCATGTTAGTAGCTCGAATTCATGAATTTGCATGTATTATTATGAAATCTGAATTTGGAGTATAAATTGATAATTTATAGACATGACATGCTGAACTAGGAATTGACTTAGGAGAAAACTCGTGAAACTACAACCGTCACTTTTCGAACTATTATCATATTTAGCTCTAGGAGCCGTTTCTGTACTTGTATCACCGCTGTTAGTGCGAGGTGGATACTTAGTTTGTTGTAGGACGAGTTTACGCTCGTGCTGGGTTGCCGAGCTTGTATTTACAGCAGGGTTAGGCTGTTCTGTATTACCGGGTGCCATCGGGGTTGACGGTGGACCCAGACTCTTGTTTTAGCTTCTGTTTGTGCTGAGGGCACGTGAGCTTGGAGTCTTCGACCCATTTTGACCCCTTTCCATTTGATTATAGCCTGCCGGAGCTTGTTTGTGCTCGACAGAGATACGCTTTTAACTCGGTTGGGTAGCTCCCCCGAGTGCCGCTCCGGAGTGAGGCCTCTTTTGCGTTGCTGTCGCTACAGATTAGTTGGATCTGGTATTTGGACCAGATTAGTTGGATCTGGTGTGGCTAGGCAGTTGGCTGGACGAGCCTGTTTGGGCGGTTCCGTTAGATTGGGTCAGGGGTGACTTTTCACTTTGGTGATGCTTACTAGAGAGTTTGACTGGGATAGTGGTAGGGTAGTGGCATTACAGCTGTAGAGTTTATTCCAGCTTATATTATTGTTCTTTACCTACCAGCTATACTGATAGTCTCGTACACTTAGTGGGTGGACCGTTGAGGTCGGTAGTGGTACCCACTGAGGACTACTTCTTTTGATAGTAGTTCTCACACCCATTGTTGCCACTTTTTCTTGCAGAGCCTTCTTCTGTTGCGGCTGCTGTACATATACTGTGGACTTAGTTCCTATTTTGGTTCTGGAGGGACTGTTGTATTTTGGATCCTATATGTACATGTGGCTTCTGTTATTAGTATGCTTTATTTCAGCTCTATATCTCTTGTAGTTGCTTGTATGTTTGTTTACAGGTTAGCTATCGCTTCGTATACATAGAAATGTCTATGTATACGGCGGATCTGTTGGCGAGCCCGGGGAACGAGTAATCCGGGGCGTGACACGTATACAGATCAAATACACAGTAACAGGGGAGAGGAACACAGAATTCAAATTTCTAAAATTCGAATTCTCACATTTTCGTTCTAAACCTTTTTCCATGAAATTAGCCTCCGAGATCAATTCGAGATAGTTTAATCTCTATTACCATATGTCGAATTGATCTACATCTTGCTTAGAACTCTTTCTTCTGGTTCTTAATGAAATTCTAAGCAAGGAATCACCGGTATAAACCCTGAGTTTCTGTTCCAAACGGCGTCGTGGATTCGACGTGATCAAGGCGGTTCGTGGATTCGGATCATGAAGGCTTCGAGGATTCGAAGTGAGGCGTCTCGTGGATTCGAGGCGTGGCGTTCGTGGATTCGAACGTGAGGCGTGGACAGCCGTCGGTGCGCGTGATCCGCTGAAGAGAAGGGAGAGGTTAAGTCCGTGTAGTCGGTAATCACCTTGTAATTCTTTACTCTTAGTGGATTGTTTTTCGCGTGATTGGTCCCGTGGGTTTTTCTCCAAAGTGGAGTTTCCCACGTAAATCTCAGTGTGCTGATTTTATTTTCCGCATTACTTTTTCGCATTGAGATTGTGATTTTTGTTTATACACCTATTCACCCCCCTCTAGGTGATTGATATACTCTAGATAGATCCTAGGGCTCCCCGTAACTTACATCAAGTATGCATCACCAAAGTGAAAAGTCACCCCTGACCCAATCTAACGAAACCGCCCAAAAGGCTCGTCCAGCCCACACCGCACAATACCAAAAGGTAGTCGGTCCAAGTATCATATCCAACTAATCTGCAGCGACATCAACGCATGAGAGGCCTCACTCCGGAGCGGCACTCGGGGGAGCTACCCAACCGAGTTAATAAGCATATCTCTGTCGAGCACAATCAGGCTCCGGCAGGCTATAATCAAATAGAAAGGGGTCGAATGGGTCAAAGACTCCAAGCTCACGTGCCGTCAACACAAACAGAAGCTAAAATAAGAATCTGGGTCCACCGTCTACCCCGACGGTACCCGGTAGTACAAAATAGTCTAACCCCACTGTATATACAAGCTCGACATCCCAGCACGAGCGTAAACTCGTCCTACAACAAACTAAGTATCCACCTCGCACTAACAGCGGTGATACAAGAACAGAAACGGCTCCTAGAGCTAAATCTGATAATAGTTCGAAAAGTGACGGTTGTAGGTTCACGAATTTTCTCCTAAGTCAAATCCCAGTTCAGCATGTAAATCATGTCTATAAATTATCAATTTATGCTCCAAATTTAGATTTCATATAAACACATGCAAATTCAAGAATTCGAGCTACTAACATGAAGAATCTGATAATAAAACAACATGTTGCACTCTCTACAACTTAGGAGGAAATCCGACGATTTCGGTAACATTAACCCACCTCGAAAGCTATCAAATAAAGGTTAGGAGTCGAGTGGAAGGCCTCCAAACAAAACCAGCTGAAATCAGGCTCGAACCAGCCAACAAAAGATTCAGATCCCCCTGCTCAAGTTCTGGGCGCCCAGAACATCAGCCCAGAACTGCAGCTTGGCAGCACGACCAACATGGATTCAACATGCGATAAAGTCCAAATCCTAAGTCCAAATGCAGTGAAAATTTATCCAACTCACCAGCAGGGGCTCAAGAACAATCCTTCCAAATTTCAGCCAAAACGGAGTTCGAATCGATCTCCAAAAAACCTTCGCACTGATTCGGACCCACTTCTGGACCCTCCAGCACTTCATCCAGAAATTCCAGCAACTAAGTATATAACACTTCTAGCATGAATTCTGGAATTCCAATGAATCTAGCCACGGAAAAAGCGTCACAAACCTCCCAAATACAGTGATGGAACAATCCAAATCCTCTCCAAAGCTTCTCACAAAAATCTGGATTCAAAAATCCAAGAAATCCATCAAAGATCCAAAATTCCAGCACTTAAGCTAAATTCTTCAAATCTGAGCTAGAACTCACCTTTGATGTAGTACACTGAATTTCAGTGCATCGTACCGAACTTCTACAAATTGTGGAGTTCTGATGGAAAAATAGCATGAGAGGCTATATGTGAGGCTTCGGCCAAGTTTGGGATTTGTGTGAAGTGTTTTCGGCGCAAACGAGGTGCGAAAACGGACTTCGAAAAGTTAAAACTGCTGAACTTGTGAAGTCTGCAGTGGATTCCGGTATGTGGACCTCCATACCGGTACTGAAGTGATTAGTACCGGTATGTGATGAGGTATACCGGAATGCCATGGTCGAAACCGAAAACCCAGCTCTCGGGTTCTGCGGAATTCTCCGGGGTATACCGGAACTAACACCCGTATACCGGTATGCAAATGCACATACCGGTATACAGTGTTACGAAATTCCAATTTTGGCTGGTTGAAGGTGTTAAGTGTGGTGAGGGGCAAATAGGTCTTTTCACACTCGAGGGAGTGTTAGAAAGGCAGGGAACACCCCCTTTCTCAGTCATCTTCTTCCTCCACTTCTCCTCTCCATCTCTTTCACCTTCTCTCTCTAGATCTCTCCAAAACTTGGAGAAAAGGGTGGATTGATCTTGGAAAAGGCTTCCAAAGGAGAAAAGAAGCTTCTTGGTGCAAGAAGAAGCTTGGGGAACTCGTGGTTAAGGTTAGTTCCTCACGTTCTGGGTTCAAACCTTGGATTTAATCCTTTGAAATGAGGTTTTTGGGAACCCTAGGCAATCTAAACCATAAAATGTGGAGATTGGCCAAGAAATTTTGAGGTTCTACATGCATGCATGTGAAACCTAGGTGAAATGAGGATTTTTGCCTTGGGAGGTTCTAAAAATATTTGAACCTTCGGGAATTGCAATTGAGGCATAGGAAATTATGTTAGAACACTTGATTTCATGTATTGAGTTTTATAAAGGGTTCGTAACAAGTAACGAACCGTTTTCTTGTAGAAGCTTGGGTTGAAGAAAGAACTCAAGGCTTGGACACTTAGGGGCTTGAAGAATACAAGAATTCGGAAGCTCTTGAGGTGGGTTTGTGTTTACCGAAGTGATTAGGTCACTTCCATGTCTAGGGTAAATATCCATTTAAAGATAAAATGGTATGTGTTGTGAACCCTAGAACTTGCATGTTGGCAAAGGTAAAATCATGATAGGGAGAGCAATGAGCTCCTATTACATGATATAGAATTCAAGTATAATTCATTTATCTATACTTGTTGCATGGTTGCATGTATGATTGAAACCTAGTGTTATTGAACATAGGTTGGGACATGTGAGAATAGAATCTAGTGTTATTGAACATAGGTTGGAACATGTGAGAATAGAACCTAGTGTTATTGAACATAGGTTGGAACATGTGAGAATAGAACCTAGTGTTATTGAACATAGGTTGGAACATGTGAGAATGGAACCTAGTGTCATTGAACATAGGTGAGACTTAGTGACTTGAACCTAAGGTCATGAGACTTAGGTTGGCAGGTGTAAAATGTGAAAAACGGGATGTGCGACGATTTTGCTATCCCGGGTATGCGACGATTTCGCTACCATGCCATAAGTTGGCGGTGTTGAAACGGGATGTGCGACAATTTTGCTATCCCGGGTATGCGACGATTTCGCTACCATGCCATGAGTTGGCGGTGTTGAAACGGGATGTGCGACGATTTTGCTATCCCGGGTATGCGACGATTTCGCTACCATGCCATGAGATGGCGATGTTGAGATGGGATGTGCGACGAGGTTGCTATCCCGGGTATGCGATGAGTTCGCTACCTATGCCATGTGATGGCGGTGTTGAGATGGGGTATGTGACGATTTTGCTATCCCGAGTATGCGACGATTTCGCTACTCGAACTAGGAGGTGACGATTTCACTCCTTGGATGTTAGAACCATTATGGTGAGACGGCGATTCCGAAACCATAAGTAAATGACAAGTAATTGAACTTAGTCAATGTGAAATATAGGATGAACCTAGGAGAGAATGATAATTTATATTTCATTTGGTTGCATCTTTTATGTTTATTTACAAGCATGTAAATATTTCTTGCATAGTTATTTGTGATCTAACTTATGCATATGGTGTTTCTTTGGACCTGGTGGGTCGAGCTTCTCTCTTGGGTTGCCTTACCCACTGGGAACTATGTTTATAGTTCTCACCCCACGTTTTTCAGGTCCTTCCGTGAGTGAGGCGGCGGAGCGAGGCAAGGGTTTGGCTCTCTAGATAGCGGCCCTTCCATTTTGGTGATACATAGAGTTGTACCCCTAGTCTTGGACTTTGATAGTATAGGGGATTTTCATTACATGTATGAAAACTTGTATATTCCATAGTTTTGGAACATGGTGTATGGAATGAAAAAGAAAAAGTTGGGCATGTATAAATGTGCAATGTGATGTAATAGAAGTAGAACTTCTTTATGTTGATGCTTTCCTTGTGCAACTCATGTACTCCGTTCCTAGTTGGAACATTGTGGATAAGCTTGTGTTGTGACGCCTTGGGCGGGTAGAAAAGACTCTATTCGTTCGGTGGGTCTGGGGCATTCGCCCGTGCGGTTATCCTTTCCACCTAGTTGGTGTTAAAGGCCCGGCGGGGCGTGACAGACTGAGGTGGTATCAGAGCATAGAAACGGTCTAGGTGGACCTAAGAAACCCTAGGATGGAAAGGACCCTAGGAGTGTAGGCTCGTGAGTGGCGAGATCTTTGATGTGTTGGGTTATGTCCTTATGCCTCTAGTTGGAAATAGAGGTAGACTCGAGGTGTGTCTTATTCTTCACCAAGTGTGTTCGTGTTGGCGGCCGGCAACATGAAACCAAGTGAGGGGAATAAGGACCCTTGTGTGACTTTCGCCTAGATTGGGTTCACGTTTATTTTCGTGAAACGTTGTGTTACAAATGACTTTGAATGTCATGAAATGACCAAAGTTGTTGTGTTTTCAGGAAATAATGGTATGTGGACGGCCTCCTACGAGGGCTGGGCTCGGAGGATCGAGCGCGGCTCCCGAACAACTCGGGGAGGGTGAGAACTCGGGTCTTCGTAATGAGTTGACCGAGTTGATGGGCGCGGTTCGGCAGCAGGCCGAAGCCATGCAGCGACAGGAGGAGCAAATTAAAAAGCTCCAAGACGACATGGCGCAGCAAGCGGCTGCGATTAGGGAGGAGAGGTTGGGAGTACCTTCGGCCTTTGCTTCGGCACCGGCCGAGGAGGTGACACCGGCGCCGGCTATGGCGCCACCGGCATCACCGATTGTAGTCGGTGGGTCGGGTACTCCTATGCCCGACTCCGAGATGGAGGATGCGGAGCGAGAGCGCGCACTTGCGGCTCTCATAAGGTTCAAGAAGTTCAACCCGCCTATCTTCAACGAGGAGAACGTAGATCCATGGGATGTAGAGATGTGGATCGATGCTATTGAGACGCTCTTCGAGGATCTCTATACCTTGGAGAGGGATAAAGTGCATCTCGTCGCTCATTGTTTAGAGCGATAGGCGAAGGTGCGGTGGAAGGAAGTCCGGCGTGATCGACTCCCTAGCCTTCCGCCATCGACGTGGGAGGAGTTTCGGGGTATGGTGTTCGCCGCCTACTTCCCCGATAGTGAGAAAAGGAAACTCCAAGAAAGGTTTCGAAAGTTGAAGCAAGGGAACCGCACCGTGCGCGAGTACGAGAGGGAGTTCTCGTACATTATTAATTGCGTACCGCACGTTGTCCGCGGAGAGTTGGACAAGGTCGATTGCTTCGTGCGCGGGCTTCGACCGGAGATCTTTCGGGCGGTTCACGCCCTCAAGCTACAGACCTTTGCGGAGGTCTTGGACCGTGCTCTTTGGGTGGAGCACGGGAATGCTTGTGCGCGCGAGGAGCGCGAGTCTTGGGAAAGAGAGAAGGAAAAAGATAAGGAAAAAGGAAAGAAACGACCGGCGGGTGGCTCGGGTGGGCAATCTAGCTCTAATCGGCCCCCGAAGCACTCGCAGTCGGAGAACCAGTCGCGAGGGTCCCGGCGGAATCGACCCTCGACCCGGTGCCCGATTTGTAGCGGCCCCCACAACCCTCAACAGTGTGATTACCGTGAGGGCCGGTGCTACAAGTGTGGACAGCTGGGACATATGCGGTACAATTGTCCGATGGATGATGGCCGGGCACCGTCGTCGGCATCGGCATTTGCATCACCGAGACAGCTTGCGGGCATCCCACCCTCGGCAATGTCGGCTGGCCGTACATAGCCACCGAGACCAGTTGAGGGCCAGCGGCCAGCACCCAGTGGACGGGTATTCACCTCACAAGTGGAGAAGCCTTCTGTCCAGGATGATGTCGTGGCAGGTATTGTGTTAATTAAAGGCATTCGATGTAGAGCTTTGTTTGATACTGGTGCATCGCATTCATTCATTGCTCGATCATTTGCTATTGCGCATGGAATAGAAATTGTAGAAGCCACACATGCAAGAACCGTGCAAGTACCTGAACACACCTTTTGTGTACATCACGCGTGTGTAGATTGCCCAGTGAGGGTTGAAAACTGGATCATGCCAGCTGATTTGCTGGTGTTAAATCGAATGAACGAGTATGATTTGATCTTAGGAATGGATTGGCTCTCGAGGTATCACGCCATTATTGATTGTGAGAGCCGGATAGTGAGGTTTAAAGAACTCGGGCACAAGGAGTTTGTGTACCGTGGGTGCAAGAGTTCGCTCTTTGCGTCAATGGTGTCCACGTCGCAAGCAAGGAAGCTTATTGCTAGTGGATGCATTGCCTACTTGGCGACGGTAGTGGATGACCGAAAAGAAGTGTTGGGGCTCGAGGACATTCCTATAGTCCAAGAGTTCCCGGATGTATTTCCGACAGAGCTGCCCGGAATGCCATCGGATCGGGATATAGAATTTGTGATCGATTTGCTCCCGGGTACGGCGCCGATCTCTAAGGCCCCGTACATGATGGCACCCGCGGAACTGAAGGAATTGAAAGCACAATTGCAAGATTTGATGGACAAGGGTTTCGTAAAGCGAAGTGTGTCACCTTGGGGAGCCCCTGTTCTATTTGTGCGGAAAAAGGACGGTTCACTACGGTTATATGTGGATTACCGTGAGTTGAACAAAGTGACCGTCAAGAATAAGTACCCGTTATCCCGAATTGATGACTTGTTCGATCAGTTGCAAGGGTCTCGGGTGTATTCAAAGATTGATTTGCAATCCGGTTATCACCAATTGAAGATCAAACCGGAGGATGTGCATAAGACCGCGTTTAGGACGCGGTATGGACACTATGAATTCACGGTTATGCCTTTCGGGCTTACCAATGCCCCGGCGGCGTTCATGGATTTAATGAACCGTGTGTTCAAACCACTATTGGATCAATTTGTGGTTGTGTTCTTAGATGATATTCTTGTCTACTCTCGGAGTGAAGAGGAACATAATGAGCACCTAAGGATTGTGCTTCAAGTTCTTCGAGAGAACAATTTATTCGCCAAGTTGAAGAAGTGCGAATTTTGGATTCATGAGGTCGCTTTCTTGGGTCATGTGATCTCCGCGGGAGGAGTATCGGTGGACCCTATGAAAGTTGAGGCAATCAAGGATTGGCCTCGCCCGACCAATGTCACGAAAATACGAAGCTTTTTGGGTCTTGCGGGGTACTATCGGCGGTTCGTGGAGGGATTTTTAAAAATCTCCGGTCCACTAACGCGTCTTACCCGCAAGGGAGCCAAATATGTTTGGAGCGGGGAATGAGACCAAAGCTTTAAGGAACTAAAGGAAAGGTTGACTTCGGCTCCGGTTCTCGCCTTGCCGATTGCGGGGGAGGGCTTTGTGGTGTATAGCGATGCATCACGGCGTGGTCTTGGGTGTGTGCTTATGCAAAGAGGACAAGTAATAGCATATGCCTCTCGACAGCTGAAGAGCTATGAGCAAAATTATCCCACCCACGACTTAGAGCTTGCGGCGCTGGTCTTCGCACTTAAGTTGTGGAGACACTATTTATACGGGGAACATTGTGAGGTTTACACGGATCATAAAAGCTTGAAGTACTTATTCACTCAGAAGGAGTTGAACTTGAGGCAGTGGAAGTGGTTGGAGTTGATAAAAGATTACGACTTGACCATCTTGTACCACCCCGGTAGAGCCAATGTGGTGACCGATGCGCTCAGTAGGAAATCCGTGGAGAACTTCGCAATTGAAATGACGGGACAAATGCCGTTGATCAAAGAAATGGGCCGGTTTGACTTAGAAGTTGTGGCCCCGGGCGTTCCCGCTAGACTTATGAATCTCAATGTGTGGCCGACCTTGTTGGAGCAAATAAAAGAAAAGCAATCCGGCGATCCGGAACTCCAAAAGGTGCGGAGTGCTATCGAGAGCGGGCGCGCCGGTGATTTTCATGTAGACTCGAAGGGCGCAATTCGATTTCGAAATCGATTGTGCGTGCCAAAAGTCGAGGATATTCGTGGGGAGATCTTGAAAGAAGCTCACACTTCTCCCTATGCGATTCACCTAGGCGGCACCAAGATGTACAAGGATCTTAAATTACATTATTGGTGGCCGGGGATGAAACTTGATGTTGGACGCTTTGTGGCACAGTGCTTAGTATGCCAACAGGTGAAGGCCGAGCGTCGCTTTCCGGCGGGAAAATTGCAAGGGTTACCCATTCCAGTTTGGAAGTGGGAGAACATAGCAATGGACTTCGTTGTGGGCCTACCTCGATCGCTGGGCGCTGGGTGGCCACGACGCGATTTGGGTGGTGGTGGATCGTTTGTCAAAGTCGGCACACTTTTTGCCAATCCACACCACTTGGTCAGGAGACAAGTTAGCACAAGTCTACCCGGACGAGATTATGCGATTGCACGGGGTCCCGACCTCGATAGTTTCAGATCGAGATCCCCGTTTTACGTCGCATTTTTGGAAAAGCTTGCAAGAAGCTTTGGGCACACGGCTCGATTTTAGTTCAGCATTTCATCTTCAAACTGACGGTCAATCAGAAAGGACAATTCAGATTTTGGAGGATATGCTGCGAGCGTGTGTGTTGGACTTCAAGGGTGCATGGCCTACTCATTTGCCGATGGCTGAATTTGCTTATAATAATAGCTATCAATCTAGCATCGGTATTGTAACGACCCAGCCCACTAGCAACAATAACTCGTTGGGCCCAATCAACAACCCAAAATGCTTAAGCCAAGTTATTGTTACTAGTGGCCCAAGTCTCTTATAAACCCAATGACAACCCCATTCCCATCCGATGTGGGACTATTGGGGTGTCACAGACTCCCCCCCTTTAGGCCCTGACGTCCCCCCCGTCAAACTAAACACACACAGCCCAAGATCACCAGGCGATGTGAGACTCGTCTCGCTAGCCTAAACCGACTTTGTGGTGAGCCGCGCTCCACCCACAACAGTCAACAGCATGAGAGCCTCGCTCTCTCTGCTGCACAACCTGGCTCAGCCGAGACTCATCTCACACTTCCGGCTGGTGAACTGGCTCTGATACCAAATGTAACGACCCAGCCCACTAGCAACAATAACTCGTTGGGCCCAATCAACAACCCAAAATGCTTAAGCCCAGTTATTGTTACTAGTGGCCCAAGTCTCTTATAAACCCAATGACAACCCCATTCCCATCCGATGTGGGGCTATTGGGGTGTCACAGGTATGGCAACGTTTGAGGCCTTGTATGGAAGGAAATGCCGCTCTCCTATTCATTGGAGTGAAGTCGGCGAAAGAAGGGTCTTAGGACCGGATGTGTTGCGTGAAGCGGAGGAAAAGGTCCGCTTGGCACGTGAACGGTTATCGACGGCGCAATCCAGACAAAAGAGTTATGCTGATCGGCGTCGACGAGATTTGGAATTCGCGGTAGGAGACCGCGTCTTTCTGAAAGTATTCACCCATGAGAGGGGTGAAGCGATTTGGTGTTCGGGGTAAGTTGAGTCCCCATTACATTGGACCTTATGAAGTTTTGGAGCGTGTGGGATCCGTGGCATATCGGCTAGCTTTGCCGCCGAAACTTGCGGGGATACACAATGTGTTCCATGTATCGACGCTCCGCAAGTACATGTATGATCCGGCACACACCCTCGAGTATGTACCTATGGAGCTTCATGAGGATATGACGTATGAGGAGTTTCCCTTGTGTATCATGGATCGCGAGGTGAAAAATTTGAGGAACCGTGAAATTCCTTATGTAAAAGTACAATGGACGAATCACAGTGAGCGCGAAGCTACGTGGGAATTGGAAAGCTCGATGAAGGAGCGTTTCCTTACATCTTCGCTGAGTCCAGCTGAGGTATGATTTAGTTTCGCGGCCGAAACTCTCTTTAAGGGGGGAGGAATGTAGTACATTGAATTTCAGTGCATCGTACCGAACTTCTACAAATTGTGGAGTTCCGATGGAAAAATAGCATGAGAGGCTATATGTGAGGCTTCGGCCAAGTTTGGGACTTGTGTGAAGTGTTTTCGGCGCAAACAAGGTGCGAAAATGGACTTCGAAAAGTTAAAACTGCTGAACTTGTGAAGTCTGCAGTGGATTCCGGTATGTGGACCTCCATACCGGTACTGAAGTGATTAGTACCGGTATGTGTTGAGGTATACCGGAATGCCATGGTCGAAACCGAAAACCCAGCTCTCGGGTTCTGCAGAATTCTCCGGGGTATACCGGAACTAACACCCGTATACCGGTATGCAAATGCACATACCGGTATACAGTGTTACGAAATTCCAGTTTTGGCTGGTTGAAGGTGTTAAGTGTGGTGAGGTGCAAATGGGTCTTTTCACACTCGAGGGAGTGTTAGAAAGGCAGGGAACACCCCCTTTCTCAGTCATCTTCTTCCTCCACTTTCCCTCTCCATCTCCTTCACCTTCTCTCTCTAGAGATCTCTCCAAAACTTGGAGAAAATGGTGGATTGATCTTGGAAAAGGCTTCCAAAGGAGAAAAGAAACTTCTTGGTGGAAGAAGAAGCATGGGGAACTCGTGGTTAAGGTTAGTTCCTCACGTTTTGGGTTCAAACCTTGGATTTAATCCTTTGAAATGAGATTTTTGGGAACCCTAGGCAATCTAAACCACAAAATGTGGAGATTGGCCAAGAAATTTTGAGGTTCTACATGCATGCATGTGAAACCTAGGTGAAATGAGGGTTTTTTCCTTGGGAGGTTCTAAAAATATTTGAACCTTCAGGAATTGCAATTGAGGCATAGGAAATCATGTTAGAACACTTGATTTCATGTATTGAGTTGAATAAAGGGTTCGTAACGAGTAACGAACCGTTTTCTTGTAGAAGCTTGGGTTGAAGCAAGAACTCAAGGCTTGGACACTTAGGGGCTTGAAGAATACAAGAATTCGGAAGCTCTTGAGGTGGGTTTGTGTTTACCGAAGTGATTAGGTCACTTCCATGTCTAGGGTAAATATCCATTTAAAGATAAAATGGTATGTGTTGTGAACCCTAGAACTTGCATGTTGGCAAAGGTAAAATCATGATAGGTAGAGCAATGAGCTCCTATTACATGATATAGAATTCAAGTATAATTCAATTATCTATACTTGTTGCATGGTTGCAAGTATGATTGAAACCTAGTGTTATTGAACATAGGTTGGGACATGTGAGAATAGAACCTAGTGTTATTGAACATAGGTTGGAACATGTGAGAATAGAACCTAGTGTTATTGAACATAGGTTGGAACATGTGAGAATAGAACCTAGTGTTATTGAACATAGGTTGGAACATGTGAGAATGGAACCTAGTATCATTGAACATAGGTGAGACTTAGTGACTTGAACCTAAGGTCATGAGACTTAGATTGGCAGGTGTAAAATGTGAAAAACGGGATGTGCGACGATTTTGCTATCCCGGGTATGCGACGATTTCGCTACGATGCCATAAGTTGGCGGTGTTGAAACGGGATGTGGGACGATTTTGCTATCCCGGGTATGCGACGATTTCGCTACCATGCCATGAGTTGGCGGTGTTGAAACGGGATGTGCGATGATTTTGCTATCCCGGGTATGCGACGATTTCGCTACCATGCCATGAGATGGCGGTGTTGTGATGGGATGTGCGATGAGGTTGCTATCCCGGGTATGCGACGAGTTCGCTACCACTACAACAAATTTTGCACTTAACGACGCTTTAAACAATAATTAACGACGCTTTAAAGCATCGGCAAAAATAATCCCGACACTTTTAAAAGCGTCGGATAAAGCGTCGTTAAGTATACATGTCGGAACAAATTTACCGACACTTTCACATAGCATCGGGGAATTTTTTCCCGACGCTTTAAGATAGCGTCGGGGATTTTTTTCCCGACGCTTTTTAGTATTGGTAATATATTAGTTGCCGACTCTAAAGAGAGTCGTCAATTTAAATAATTGCTGACACTCCGAAGCGTCGGTAAATTATAAAATACCAACATATTAGCGTTTCAAAAAAAATTATTAATTTAAATAAATACTGACATTCAAAAGTATCGGTAAATTATGAAATACCAAATAAACAAACCAATACGAAAATTTTGCAGTAATGAATAAAAAATTTAAAGTGTTCCAACATCAATAAACTTCGCTCAACAATATTAATCCCAATCAAGAAATAAAAAAATTATCTACTATTGCAACACTAAGCAATGAATTACTAAGGTCCTTAAAATGCATCACTAAGCAAAATCCATCCTACAAAAGTTTAAACGTATGGCCTCGAGTAATGTATATGTAGCCGCGGACAAAATCTTATGAAGAGAGCAGCTGTACACGAATCACCGTGCAAAATCCATCCTACAAAAGTAAACAAAAATAAATGTTAGGTGGAAAAGAAAATATCAAATCAAATAAAAGGATATATATCTGATTTTAGTCTACAAGTCCTAAACTTTTAGTTCTCATCTTCAATGTTGTATATTCAACAACAGCAACATTGAAGATGAGAACTAACACTCTAGAGACAAGCATATCAGAAGCCTCAAAAGACCAGACACTACAAAAGAACAGGCAATTAAAAAATCTCTTTGTGAAAAGGAAATGAAAAGTACCAGTGAACGGGTAAAAATGATTCAGCTTCCTAGAATAAGTGAATTCATATCATCTGAAAGTGTGTACAAGCATCTATTATTGGTCGCAAAAACAACTAGTTCGCGAATGCTACAGAACATTACAGAAGAAAAAGTAAACTGAAATCAAACTGAGAAGATAACCCAATCAATAAAGAGTTAAATGAGCACTTTAGCTCCCACTAATGGCTCGTTACAGAGGACTAGCGACTACACATTTAGCCTCAGTACAGTTAGAAGATCTAAGGAAACAAAAATACACGTGTGTGGAGATATAGTACAAATCAGTAAGAACAAACATAAAAGTTGAGGAAAGGAACTTACAATCATTGCAGTTTTGAGGCGATTTGAACTAATAGCTGCTTCATGTCTTCCAACTGTGATTCATAATTCTTTTGCATCCCTTGTAATTTTGACTCATAATTTTGTTGCATCTCTAGCAACTTACAATCATAGTTACTTTGCATGTCTTGTACTTGTGCTTGTAGCTTTCGCATTTCTTCCGAAGGATCTACTCCTCCATACCCCATATTCTTAAATTGAGCTTGTACTCCGAATAGTTGTGTTGGGGTGACGCCAATTCCATATCCCTTTACACGGCCATATCGATCTTTTCCAATGACTTTGGTAAATGCTTCATTTTCAGTTTTTGCTTCTTTTTCTATTAACTTTGTAATATTATCCTACATTAAAGATATATTGAAAACTAATTATTAACACAAATAAAGTGAAACTACACACAAATTATACAAGTTTTAATTAGAGGAAAGAACCTAAACTGTCACTCTGAAAAATAAGTTTATACACATAATTGCTGTGTACATACCAAAACCTCTTGAGAACTCCCATCATATGTCCCATCCTTACGTTTGTGGGTTAATGCAAAACACTCAACACGTCCCGGCTCTCTTCCATTTTCCTTTTCCTATTATTAATTGTACAAACAAGAATTTTAATAAGAAAACATATATTACAAATAAAACAATCATAAAAACTATCTATATGACAAATTAAGAAAAAAGGGCATACAAATTGATCTCTTTTTCGAGCAAAACTCATAGAACCAGTCGTATGAGGAGTAATATGCTTGGCACGTGCTTCCTTCCCAATTTGAGAGTACGAATAACAAAACAAAATTGTTCATCAAATTAAAAAAATATATATGATTAACTTACATCATGAAAGCAATTGAAATAACAAGAATATTAAAAATAATTGCCATGAATAGGGGTAGAACCTTGCTTTTCTCCGAGAACCAATAACGAACAAGATCAATCCATTGTTGGGATGTAAATCCACTTGGCACATTACTCGCAACTTCTTGCTCTGTCCAATTATCTATCATATATTTTCCTTTAAGTTCACACTTGAAATCCTTCCATTTTCTACTTAGAGACTTTAATACCCACTTCTCAATGTTGCCATTAGAAGGAAGCAAAAACTTACTCTGCATGAATTGAAAAAAAACAAGAAACATAAAATCATTAGTACAAAAAAGACATAATGATAACTATTACTGGCCGTAATAAACTTCGACTACAATAGTAAATGATAAGATAAAAATTACTTGCCCGAGTCAACATGAGGAGTTTAGTCTTGAACATAAGAGGCATAACTTTCCAACTTGGATAGTGAATCGGACATAAATTTGGCCTTCGTGCAACAATCCCAAGCCATCCACCTAAGATGCCCCCACTTTTCTTCACTGGTTGTCCCAACAAATTGCATATAATCACCACTCTTTCTCCATCCAGCAAACTCCACACGTCTTTTGCATGCATTGTCGATTTCTTTCTTTTCTTTCCTTGGCTATCTGCAGATTAGGAAGAAAATTGTAAAATTAGATATTATCTATTCAACATGCCAAACAAGTTGATAAGACAAGCATATATACAAAAAAGATACTATTTAAGAGTTACCAATTATCTCCACTGCATCTATATACTCTGTTTCGGCTGATTCTTGAACTTGAGGTTGAGTTTGTGAAAATTCAGATTGTGAGGATTCCAAGTGTGATGAAGTAGGCTTTGAGCCAGTTTGTAAAGAATTAAATCCTGAGAAATGTACAATATCGTCTTCACCAGTTTGGGAATTATTGTCTTCAATGATCTTTTTCAATCTTTTCAGCTTAGCCATAATCTCAAAGACTGCACAATTAATCAAAAATAGATAGAGTTGCATAGTTGCAAAAACTTTACTCAGCAGTTTGTGTGTCTCAGCATAGATAGAGTTGCAACGATTAGAATGTACACTAGCTTGACAAGCCAAATGCCCATTAACTAACAAGTGAATTGTTCATGAAAGCTACAACGGAAAAGACCAAGTTCGCTAATTTGAAACCAAAAGTCCCATAAACTTAATCAACCAGAAATAATGCGCATGAGGCCATGTGTGAACAAGCAGCTTCAAAATTTGAATACTTTTATGGAATTTGTGCACTTGTACTCAGTTCATACAGTCTTCTCGCTAATGGCCAATTTGAACACAAATTTTCTAATGGCAATGGAGACAGACACATATGAAAAACATGCAATAAAGTGTAGGACTCTGCATAGGATTTTATAATGGCCAAAGATGGATACATTATATGAAAGAGTTGAGAATGTAAAGTGTTAGTGAAAAGTTAAGGGACAACGCTGTCGTTGTTACATTGGGATGATACAAGAACTATACACGCACTCAATCTAAGGTGTATAGGATTTTACATTGGGATGATACAGAATCTACTCCACAATTGATTCGACTTTAAACTGCTTTTTCTATTGAAAGAGTGATAAATTGTGCAAATTGCTACCCTCATGTTTAAAAGCTCCCAGATTAAAACACACACGTATAATTACTCCATTAGAATAATAAAAGTGCAAATCAAACTACAGAGGACAAAATTTTGGAAGATAAACGAGTTTTGATGAATGTTTTTTCATCTTCATAACACCTTTTTACTTGCTCGGTTGTAACTAACTAGATCTTGTATGGATGCTAGAATTCCAATTCATGAACAGCTTTATGATTAATCAACCAAAAGAAAGTACAAAATAAACATAGTGAAAGTGACATTATTTCTTTCTAAGCTATGTTCCCAGTTGGTAGTAGATCAAGGACAAGCTTAAATACATAGAAGAATATGAGAACAATTTTGTCATCTGTTATACGCAGATTGTATGTATAGAAGAATATGAAGCTCTTATGTGATCATTTTGTCTTTCAACGCTTTGAGCTTTACGAATTTTCAATTGTATTTACTCAGCGAGCAATTGATTCAGAAAATGTAGTACCCCTGGGGCCTAACTGACGGAATGACTGTAGTATTCTAGACTGTCCGACGCTTCTGGAGAAGGTCGAGACAAGTCGGAGTCGTTTCGGCATCAAATAGACGCGAAAACGGACTCGGAGTGCCGAAGCAAGCCAAAACTGAAGTTTTCGGCTTTTGAACTTTAGGGCGCCCAGAAGCCTTGTTTTGGGCGTCCAGTTGTGCAGCGCTCATTTCTGAAAATTACTAAGTCATTTCGGATCCATGTTTCGGGCGCCCGGAAAGTGAGTCCGGAATCCTACCTCGTGAGTATCGAACGGCTCGACACGTGTTGATCGGTTGGTGAGATCCGCCGGACCAGGTTTGGGCGCACCGGACCGCGGCGGAGAGTCCGATGGTCGAGTTGATACAGGCTGAAGAACTGGGCGCCCACTTCATGAGTTTCGGGCGCCCGAATCTGGGAATTTCCTGCTGAGTACAGGTTAGATGTATTCTGTTCTTGAGGCTCACTGCACCTTTATCCCTTGTCTATATAAGCAATGGACGACCTCCCCTGAGGCTCTTTTCTCCCCTCTTCAAGGTGAACTCGGAGCTTGCAAGGGGAAACCCTCTCTTCTCTCCCAATTTCATCTTCCTCCATTGATGATCTTGGTTTCCTGCTGAAACTGCAACGTCGACCTGGAGTGTTCGTGCTCGTGTGCAGTGTAGAAGTATCCAAATCCAACGAAACTTGTTTTGTTGGATAGAGGACTCGCAGAGGAAGAAGTGGAATCTTTCCAATCGCGATTTGGACAGGTATGTAAGCTACAGTTGATCTTTTACTGGACCCCTTGTGTTCTTGAGCTGAAACTTGGGTTTTTCCTTTGATCTTTTGGATCCAATCTCTTGGGAGCTGGAATTACGAAGTGAAGATTGATCCTTCCACTTTCCTTGCTGGTTTGGAGGTCCTTCCCACTTGAATTGAGGATTCAAAGGTGAGTTCTAGCTCAGATTTTGAGTAATTGCTTAAGTGCTGAATATTTGGGTCATTGATGGAAATTCTTGGATTTTTAGATCCAGATCTTTGTGAGGACCTTTGGAGAGGTTTTGGATTGTTCCATCACTATTTTTGAGAGGTTTGTGACCCCTTTCTATGAGCTAGAATCGTTGGAATCCTTGAATTCTTGCTGTTTTTGAGTTTTGCTTAAGTGCTGGAACTTCTGGATCCATGTGCAGGAGGGTCCAGATGTTGACCTGATTCAGTGTTTAGGCCTTTTGGACATCGAGTCGAACTCCGATTTGGCTGAAATTTGGAGGGTTTGTTCTTGAACCTCTGCTGGTGAGTTGAGCCAAATTTCACTGCATTTGGACTTAGGATTTGGATTTTATCGCATATTGATCACATGTGGGTTGTGCTGCCAGGCTGCAGTTCTGGGCTGATGTTCTGGGCGCCCAGAACAGTGAGCAGGTGGGTCCGAATCTCGTGATTGCCGATTTGAGCTCGATTTCGGCCGGTGTTGCTTGGAGGCCTTCCACTCGACTCCTAGCCGTTGTTGGATAGCTTTCGAGGTGGGTTGATGTTACCGAAATCGCCGGATTTCCTCCTAAGTGTAGAGAGTGCAGCATGCTGTTTTATTATCTGTTTAATCATGTTAGTAGCTCGAATTCGTGAATTTGCATGTGTTTATATGAAATCTGAATTTGGAGCATAAATTGATAATTTATTGACATGACTTAACATGCTGAACTGGGAATTGACTTAGGAGAAAACTCGCGAACATACAACCGTCACTTTTCGAACTGTTATCAGATTTAGCTCTAGGAGCCGTTTCTGTTCTTGTATCACCGCTGTTAGTGCGAGGTGGATACTTAGTTCGTTATAGGACGAGTTTACGCTCGTGCTGGGATGCCGAGCTTGTATTTACAGCAGGGTTAGACTGTTCTGTATTACCGGGTGCCGTCGGGGTTGACGGTGGACCCAGACACTTGTTTTAGCTTCTGGTTGTGCTGAGGGCACATGAGCTTAGAGTCTTTGACCCCTTTTGACCCCTTTGTTCTTTGACTATAGCCTGCCGGAGCCTGTTTGTGCTCGACAGAGATACGCGTACTAACTCGGCTGGGTAGCTCCCCCGAGTGCCGCTCCGGAGTGAGGCCTCTTTTGCGTTGTTGTCGCTACAGATTGTGGATCTGTTTTGGACCGGCTACCCTTTTTGGTAGTGTGCGGTGTGGCTAGGCAGTTGGCTGGACGAGCCGTTTGAGCGGTTCCGATAGATTGGGTCAGGGATGATTTCTCACTTTGGTGATGCTTACTTGAGAGTTGACTTGGATAGTGGTAGGGTAGTGGCATGATAGCTGTAGAGTTTATTCCAGCTTACTTTGTTGTTCTTTACCTACCAGCTATACTGTTAGTCTCGTAGACTTAGTGGGTGGACCGTTGAGGTCGGTATCGGTACCCACTGAGGACTACTTCTTTTGATAGTAGTTCTCACACCCTTTGTTGCCACCTTTTTGCAGAGCCTTCTTCTGTTGCGGCTGCTGCGCCTGTTTCCGCAGATCGAGGTAAGGGAGTCGCGAGCTAGATCCCTACATGCCCCTGTTGTTCCTAGAGGAGGACCCTACTGGAGATAGTTTCTTTTTGGGTTGTGCCATGTACATATAGTGTGGATTTGTACCTATTTTGGTTGTGGTGGACCTGTTGTATTTTGGACTCTATATGTATAGGTGGCTTTTGTTATTAGTATGTTTTATTGCAGCTCTATATATCTCTTGTAGTGGCTTGTATGTTTGTTACAGGTTAGCTATCGCTTCGTATACATAGAAAAATCTATGTATACGGCGGATCTGTTGGCGAGCCCGGGGAAACGAGTAATCCGGGGCGTGACAGATTAAGTGGTATCAGAGCTTAGGAATAGGTCGTTGGGACTTAGTAAACCCTAGGCTATGGCAGACCCTAGGAATGCAAGACGTGAGAGACGTGACTTGCCGCGAAAGTCATCGATTTGACGGTTGAACTCATCCTTAAGTGGAGGGAGTGATCGAAGGCGTGTGTCCTTTCCTGTCGCGAACTTGCGTTGGCTGTAGAAGACGTCAAGTAGCGAGGGAAAAGAGACGACCTTCTGGACTTTCGCTTGATTGGGTCTTGAGTTGTTTTGTGGTTGTTGACTGATCTGTGTGTTGCGCAGGTGAGCATGGCGCCTCCCCGACACCGAGGTCGACCCCCGACGCGAGCTACCCCCGCGCCTTCTGTGGTGCCTGAGCAGGCGGGACCTAGTGCACCCCCTGATGTGTGTGAGCAGTTGAATGCACTAGCCGAGTCAGCTAGGCAGCAGAGTGCACTTTTGCGGAGGATGTGTGATACCATTACTCACACGTGTAGTGCTGCACCTAGAGCGACGGAGTCGCAGGAGCCACCTCCTGCTGTTCCAGCTGACGTTCCAGCTGCAGCCGTACCCCCAGCAGCGGCAGTTCCGGCCGCACCGGTTGGCGACACTTTCCAGTTTGGTGGATAGATGTCGGAGGCTGAGCAGGAGCGGATGACCGAGAGACTGGCTCGTTTTTGTCGGTTTGATCCACCCCGTTTCGATGGTAGCCACACCGAGCCATGGGTGGTGGAGGCCTGGGTAGGCGAGATGGAGAAGTTATTCGAGGATCTCTTCGTGCCAGAGCGGGAGCGGGTTCACTTGGCAGTTCACTGCCTGACAGGTGATGCACGCATCTGATGGACGAGGACGAGATCGAGCAGGTCGCTGGATGCGCTGCATTTGAGTTCGACCGAGTTCTGCGGGATGCTGTATGGGTCATATTTCCCTAACAGCGTGAAGCAGAAACTCGAGGAGGATTTGAAGAGTCTACTCCAGGGAGATCGCACAGTGCAGGAGTATACCCGGGAGTTTACCAGACTCCTGAACTGTGTTCCTTTTGCTGCGAGAGATGAGGCTCACAGAGTTTATTTGTTCGAGCGAGGATTGAGACATGAGATATTTGTCTTAGTTCAGGCGCAGAGGTTGCAGACCTTGGACGCGTCGATCGAGCAGGCGCTATGGGTGGAGCGAGGACCCTTGACGGCGAGTGAGCGGACGGCCACTCTGAGTCAGGGTTTGGATAGGAAGCGCCCGACTCCGGAGGACGGGGGACAGACCAGCGGCAGACGCCCGCCGAGACCTCCACGATCACGTTCTCAGGGTCGTGGGTTTTCGGGGCGACAGAGGTCTGGTGGATCCCGTCAGCAGGGACGGCAGCAGAGGGGAGCACCACCGAGATGTGTCATCTGCGGAGGACCACATTGGCCTAGACAGTGCGAGCAGCGTGAGGGCCGGTGTTTTGGGTGTGGTCAGTTCGGACATCTGCGGGCAGCTTGTCCCCGAGCAGCGTCGCCTGTACCATCGATCGCATCGGCACTCCCAGTTCATCAGCAGGCCTATGGAGCTCCACCGAGTCACAGCCAGATGGATCGGGCTTCTGTACCACGCCTGGGTGAGCGGCGGCAGCAGGCGCAGAGCGGCAGAGTCTTTGCGGCTCAACTGGAGGACTCCACGGCGGCGGATCATGTGGTGGCAGGTATCATTTTAATTTCTGGCATTAGAGCTCGTGCATTATTTGATACCGGTGCATCACATTCTTTTGTTAGTCGAGCATTTGCATCCTTGCATGGGCTAGTGATAGGGCCGTTACCTTGTGCACAAGAGGTGCAGATCCCCGAGCACGTTTTGCGTGTGGAGGATTGTTGTCAAGCTTGCCCAGTGCAGCTTGGACCTTGGGTGATGCCCGCAGACCTGTTGGTCTTGGGGCGATTGCAGGATTTTGATGTAGTGCTCGGCATGGATTGGCTGACGCGCTACTTCGCGACGATCGACTGTGGCGAAAGGACCGTGACGTTTCGCGAGCCAAGCCAGGAGGAGTACGTGTATCGAGGCTGCAGGAGCACGTTGTTTGCGACGTGGATTTCGTCGGCACGAGCGAGACAGATGATGAGTCGAGGATGTACCGCATTTCTGGCAACTGTTGTGGAGGTATCTGCAGTGGCACCGGAGCTCGAGGACATCTCTGTAGTCCGCGAGTTCCCGGACGTGTTTCCCCCGGAGTTGACTGAGATGCCACCTGACAGGGAGGTCGAGTTTGTGATTGACGTAGTCCTAGGAACCGCGCCAATCTCAAAGACACCCTACCGAATGGCACCGGCTGAGCTGAGAGAGCTTAAGGCGCAGCTTCAGGATTTGATGGATAAAGGGTTTGTGCGACCCAGTGTATCGCCTTGGGGAGCGCCAGTGTTATTCGTGAAGAAGAAGGATGGTTCACTTAGACTTTGTGTGGATTATCGAGAGTTGCATAAAGTGACCATCAAGAACAGGTATCCTTTGCCGCGCATTGATGATCTGTTTGATCAGCTGCAAGGATCTTGTGTCTTCTCGAAGATTGACTTGCAGTCTGGTTACCACCAATTGAAGGTGACGGCCGAGGATATTCCTAAGACGGCTTTTAGGACCCGGTACGGGCATTATGAGTTTACGGTGATGCCGTTTGGATTGACAAATGCCCCTACCGCGTTTATGGATTTGATGAATCGAGTGTTTAAGCCGTTCTTGGACCGGTTTGTGGTGGTGTTTATTGATGACATCTTGATCTACTCTCGAAGCGATGCTGAGCATGAGGAGCACTTGAGGGTTGTGCTGCAACTTCTGAGAGAGAAGAAGTTGTATGCTAAGCTGAAGAAGTGCGAGTTCTGGCTTCGAGAGGTAGCTTTCTTGGGCCATGTGATTTCGGCCACTGGAGTAGCGGTGGACCCGCAGAAGATTGAGACTGTGCGGGATTGGCCCAGGCCGACGACGGTTACCGAGGTGAGGAGTTTCCTCGGGTTAGCTGGATATTACCGTCGATTTGTGGAAGGCTTTGCGAAGCTCTCCACACCCCTCACTCGTCTGACGAGGAAGGGGATTAGATTTGTTTGGAGTGCTGAGTGCCAGCGTAGCTTTGAGGAGCTGAAGGAGAGACTGATGTCTGCTCCCATCCTTACCCTTCCAGTTATGGGGGAAGGATTTGTGATTTATAGTGATGCATCACACAGTGGCTTGGGTTGTGTGTTGATGCAGCATGGTAGGGTAATTGCCTATGCCTCCCGGCAATTGAAGGATTATGAGAAGAATTATCCTACGCATGATTTGGAGCTGGCAGCTGTAGTATTTGCACTGAAGCTGTGGCGGCACTATCTGTATGGTGAGCACTGTGAGATTTTCACAGATCACAAAAGTCTCAAGTATCTGTTCACTCAGAAGGAATTGAATCTGAGGCAACGCCGGTGGTTGGAACTGTTGAAGGATTATGATATTACCATCCAGTATCATCCCGGCAAGGCGAATGTAGTGGCAGATGCGTTGAGCAGGAGATCAGTGCAGAGCCTTAGTATGATGATCACTCAGCAGGCGCCGTTACTTGAGGAGTTGAGGCGGCTTGAGCTTGAGGTGGTATCCCCTGGGGTTACTGCAAAACTTATGTCTTTGGTTTTGCAACCCACTCTGTTGGTTAGGATCCGAGAGAAACAGAGTGTAGACCCCTACTTGATGAGGATTCGAGATCAGATTGCCAGTGGGCAGACGGGGGATTTTGGTGTTGACAGTTCGGGAGTACTGCGGTACAGGGACCGACTGTGTGTGCCTGTGGATTCAGAGATCCGTGAGGAGATTTTGAGAGAGGCTCATTATTCACCTTATATGGTTCACCCCGGTGGAACCAAGATGTATAAGGACTTGAAGGCACACTTCTGGTGGAATGGAATGAAGCGCCATATTGGGAGATTTGTGGCTCAGTGTTTGACTTGTCAACAGGTAAAGGCGGAGCACCGAGTATCTGCTGGCAAGCTTCAGAGTCTCCCAATACCCGAGTGGAAGTGGGACCAGATCGCCATGGACTTTGTCGTGGGATTACCGAGGTCGCAGGCTGGTTTTGACGCTATTTGGGTGATAGTGGACAGACTGACCAAGTCTGCCCACTTCTTACCAGTGCAGACTACTTGGTCCAGGGACAGACTCGCTCAGTTATACTTGGACGAGATAGTGAGACTGCATGGAGTGCCTACCTCGATTGTGTCTGATCGAGACACACGATTCGTCTCACAGTTTTAGAGGAGTCTACAGACAGTACTGGGTACTCAGCTGCGGTTTAGCACGGCTTTTCATCCACAGACAGATGGTCAGTCTGAGCGGACCATTCAGACCCTGGAGGACATGTTGAGGGCATGTGTCCTAGACTTTGGTGGAGGGTGGCATCGACACTTAGGACTGGTTGAGTTTGCGTACAACAATAGCTATCAAGCGAGCATCCAGATGGCGCCGTTTGAGGCATTGTATGGACGTAGGTGTCGTTCGCCCTTGCATTGGAGCGATGTGGGTGAGAGGAAGACCTTGGGTCCCGATATCCTATTGGAAGCGGAAGAGAAGGTCAAGATGGTTCGACGACGTCTTGAGACCGCCCAGAGTCGACAGAGGAGCTATGCGGATACTAGGAGACGAGACTTGGAGTTCCAGATTGGAGATCATGTGTTTCTGAAAGTCTCGCCGTCCAGAGGAATTCGCCGTTTTGGAGTTCGTGGAAAGCTCAGTCCACGGTTTGTTGGCCCGTTCGAGGTGTTAGAGCGAGTGGGGCCGGTAGCGTACAGGATTGCCCTACCACCGCGACTTTCTGGAGTCCATGATGTGTTTCATGTCTCAGCCCTGAGGAGATATGTGTTCGACCCCTCCCACGTGATTGACTTCACCCCACTTGAGATGGCTGAGGACCTGCAGTACGAGGAGCGACCGGTGCGGATTCTTGCTCGCGAGACGAAAGAATTGCGCAACCGAGTCATACCGTACGTGAAAGTGCAGTGGAGTAATCACGAGGAGCGTGAGGCGACTTGGGAGCCGGAGACGGTGATGCGGGAATCCTATCCCTACCTTTTCGAGCCGTCTTCTTGAGGTATGAGTTTGAGTTTCGAGGACGAAACTTTCCGTAGGGGGGAAGGATGTAGTACCCCTGGGGCCTAACTGACGGAATGACTGTAGTATTCTAGACTGTCCGACGCTTCTGGAGAAGGTCGAGACAAGTCGGAGTCGTTTCGGCGTCAAATAGACGCGAAAACGGACTCGGAGCGCCGAAGCAAGCCAAAACTGAAGTTTTCGGCTTTTGAACTTTAGGGCGCCCAGAAGCCTTGTTTTGGGCGTCCAGTTGTGCAGCGCTCATTTCTGAAAATTACTAAGTCATTTCGGATCCATGTTTCGGGCGCCCGGAAAGTGAGTCCGGAAATCCTACCTCGTGAGTATCGAACGGCTCGACACGTGTTGATCGGTTGGTGAGATCCGCCGGACCAGGTTTGGGCGCACCGGACCGCGGCGGAGAGTCCGATGGTCGAGTTGATGCAGGCTGAAGAACTGGGCGCCCACTTCATGAGTTTCAGGCGCCCGAATCTGGGAATTTCCTGCTGAGTACAGGTTAGATGTATTCTGTTCTTGAGGCTCACTGCACCTTTATCCCTTGTCTATATAAGCAATGGACGACCTCCCCTGAGGCTCTTTTCTCCCCTCTTCAAGGTGAACTCGGAGCTTGCAAGGGGAAACCCTCTCTTCTCTCCCAATTTCATCTTCCTCCATTGATGATCTTGGTTTCCTGCTGAAACTGCAACGTCGACCTGGAGTGTTCGTGCTCGTGTGCAGTGTAGGAGTATCCAAATCCAACGAAACTTGTTTTGTTGGATAGAGGACTCGCAGAGTAAGAAGTGGAATATTTCCAATCGCGATTTGGACAGGTATGTAAGCTACAGTTGATGTTTTACTGGACCCCTTGTGTTCTTGAGCTGAAACTTGGGTTTTTCCTTTGATCTTTTGGATCCAATCTCTTGGGAGCTGGAATTACGAAGTGAAGATTGATCCTTCCACTTTCCTTGCTGGTTTGGAGGTCCTTCCCACTTGAATTGAGGATTCAAAGGTGAGTTCTAGCTCAGATTTTGAGTAATTGCTTAAGTGCTGAATTTTTTGGTCATTGATGGAAATTCTTGGATTTTTAGATCCAGATCTTTGTGAGGACCTTTGGAGAGGTTTTGGATTGTTCCATCACTGTTTTTGAGAGGTTTGTGACCCCTTTCTATGAGCTAGAATCGTTGGAATCCTTGAATTCTTGCTGTTTTTGAGTTTTGCTTAAGTGCTGGAACTTCTGGATCCATGTGCAGGACGGTCCAGATGTTGACCTGATTCAGTGTTTAGGCTTTTTGGACATCGAGTCGAACTCCGATTTGGCTGAAATTTGGATGGTTTGTTCTTGAACCTCTGCTGGTGAGTTGAGCCAAATTTCACTGCATTTGGACTTAGGATTTGGATTTTATCGCATGTTGATCACATGTGGGTTGTGCTGCCAGGCTGCAGTTCTGGGCTGATGTTCTGGGCGCCCAGAACAGTGAGCAGGTGGGTCCGAATCTCGTGATTGCCGATTTGAGCTCGATTTCGGTCGGTGTTGCTTGGAGGCCTTCCACTCGACTCCTAGCCGTTGTTGGATAGCTTTCGAGGTGGGTTGATGTTACCGAAATCGCCGGATTTCCTCCTAAGTGTAGAGAGTGCAGCATGCTGTTTTATTATCTGTTTAATCATGTTAGTAGCTCGAATTCATGAATTTGCATGTGTTTATATGAAATCTGAATTTGGAGCATAAATTGATAATTTATTGACATGACTTAACATGCTGAACTGGGAATTGACTTAGGAGAAAACTCGCGAACATACAACCGTCACTTTTCGAACTGTTATCAGATTTAGCTCTAGGAGCCGTTTCTGTTCTTGTATCACCGCTGTTAGTGCGAGGTGGATACTTAGTTCGTTATAGGACGAGTTTACGCTCGTGCTGGGATGCCGAGATTGTATTTACAGCAGGGTTAGACTGTTCTGTATTACCGGGTGCCGTCGGGGTTGACGGTGGACCCAGACACTTGTTTTAGCTTCTGGTTGTGCTGAGGGCACGTGAGCTTAGAGTCTTTGACCCCTTTTGACCCCTTTGTTCTTTGACTATAGCCTGCCGGAGCCTGTTTGTGCTCGACAGAGATACGCGTACTAACTCGGCTGGGTAGCTCCCCTGAGTGCCGCTCCGGAGTGAGGCCTCTTTTGCGTTGTTGTCGCTACAGATTGTGGATCTGTTTTGGACCGGCTACCCTTTTTGGTAGTGTGCGGTGTGGCTAGGCAGTTGGCTGGACGAGCCGTTTGGGCGGTTCCGATAGATTGGGTCAGGGATGATTTCTCACTTTGGTGATGCTTACTTGAGAGTTGACTTGGATAGTGGTAGGGTAGTGGCATGATAGCTGTAGAGTTTATTCCAGCTTACTTTGTTGTTCTTTACCTACCAGCTATACTGTTAGTCTCGTAGACTTAGTGGGTGGACCGTTGAGGTCGGTATCGGTACCCACTGAGGACTACTTCTTTTGATAGTAGTTCTCACACCCTTTGTTGCCACCTTTTTGCAGAGCCTTTTTCTGTTGCGGCTGCTGCGCCTGTTTCCGCAGATCGAGGTAAGGGAGTCGCGAGCTAGATCCCTACATGCCCCTGTTGTTCCTAGAGGAGGACCCTACTGGAGATAGTTTCTTTTTGGGTTGTGCCATGTACATATAGTGTGGATTTGTACCTATTTTGGTTGTGGTGGACCTGTTGTATTTTGGACTCTATATGTACAGGTGGCTTTTGTTATTAGTATGTTTTATTGCAGCTCTATATATCTCTTGTAGTGGCTTGTATGTTTGTTTACAGGTTAGCTATCGCTTCGTATACATAGAAAAATCTATGTATACGGCGGATCTGTTGGCGAGCCCGGGGAAACGAGTAATCCGGGGCGTGACAGAAAAACTTTGGCATAGTAAAAGTAAAAAGAGGAAAAAAGAACCTGTATCAAATGAAGACTGAGCCGTGCGAAGTTTTGGTGAAACAAATGTACCAAATATTGCTAGGGATTTAGCCTTTTTTTTCTGGACCTGGGTACAAAATAAGAAGTTTTACAAAAATATATATTGAGAACAAAGGCATATTCCATAGAAAAACTATGATCATGCATGCTGTGAATTATAAATGACCTGAAAATGGAAGTAAACAGATTCATGTGATGTACAAGAAACTTAGCCGCAAATGTGTTTATAAAAGTTACATTTCTGTTATTGAGAAATTCCATAATAGAACTGTCATCGAATTTACTCTCGTTTTGATACAATCCACCAACAGGTCCATTTAGACTAGAACAACAGAATTTCCCATTTCTCCGGTATTAACACTTTAGTATATACCTAAACTTTCTATGTAAAAAAATGTTTTTAAGCAGTAAAAGCAATTGCAGATCACATTCTTAGAAACAATGCTAAATTTTCCTAAAGCATGATAAAAAAAAGAAATTATCAAAAGATTTATCCAAAATAAAAAGAAAATACACTACACCAATAGGTCCATTTAGCAAGACCATTCAAAGAAGCTCTTGCAAATAAGCTTAAGCAAAGACAAACAGATCCAAATATAACATGCGATGACAGAAGCACTAAATCATATAGTTTAACCAAGTTAACATGATGGTACTCCAAAGCATGATACTATCATTAACTAGCAATACTCTAACAGTTAACATAATGGTACTCCAAAGCATGATACTATCATTAACTAGCAATACCCTAAGTGAAGCTATTTTAATCACAACTTAGCTTTGCTAATGCAAGTAACATACAACAATGTTAGTTCAATCTCTGTTCAACAATTTTCAAGTAATAAAAGGAAGAGCTACTCAAGAAAAAGAAAAAAGCTACAAAGTTTTCAAGACCTCAACAAAGTTTTGGACTAGATATTCTTAATACTATATAGAGCCTATAATACATCAAACTACATCTTATCCATCAGTATCTTTTCTAGCCCAACTTATACAGTCATTTAATTCGTCAGTAACAATAACATCACATGACATGCATTGAGTGTAAGTTTCAGCATCATCCTGCAAATGTGCTCCCATATCGTATAAGTCTCTTGGTTTTGTCATGACAACTTGAGACCATTCCTCATATCGGGGGTCTTGTATATAGAATACTTGTTTTGCTTGAGATGAAAATACAAATGGATCATCTTTCAATAATCGTCCGGTGTGTATCAACTTGGAAAAGTTCACTAGAGTGCATCCACTTGTGTCTTTCTTTAATCCTTTTTGCGATTTGATATCCGCCCAATCACAACGAAATATGACAACCTTAAAACTCCCATAATAATCAAGTTCAATAATATCTATAAGTACACCATAATAAGTCTGTCCCTCTGCTTCAACCATCACTCCAGAATTTTGAGTTTTTCTTAATTTTTCACGATCCTTTGTGTGGAATCTAAACCCATTAATGATGAAACCGCTAAATTTTTTGACAACGTTGTTTGGACCCCGTGCAATTACTATAATTTCATCTGAGCACTTACTCTCTGCCATTTTAGGTGTTACGGATTTTGTATTGGCATATTTCGTGAGTTGTTGAGTCGGAGTCTTGAAGGTCGAGTGCTTCGTGAACTTGTTGAAGATTCCGAGACTTCAAGCATTGACAACCATCGACTCATGTTGAATCACGACGTGAAGGTAAGTTTTATTGGTTATATGGTGATTCATAGTTAATTATGGTATTGGAATCATGTGTATGTTTAAAATCGGATTAAATGAGTTTTTAGGAACTTTTGATTCTTTGATAAAACTCTTTTATTGAAATTCCGGAGTCACATACCGGTATGCCTAATCTGATACCGGTATGCAAGTGAATTCCGGAATCCAATCTGGTGTTCCTCAAAACCGAAGTTGAAAAACTGTTTCCGGAATTGTATACCGGTATGTTCATTCTAGTACCGGTACTGATTTGTAGTATACCGGTACTGAAGTTGTAGTACCGGAATGCGTCTGCGTGAGAAACTGTTTCCGTCATCGCATTCCGGTATCTGCCTACGTATACCGGTATACAGTGCCAGATTTGGTATGTTTTGACTTAATCCGAGTCTATTTGATTCCAACACCTATAAATAACCTATGGGGGTTTTCTCTAACCTTGGAACATCTCAGAATTCGTAATTGAGAAACCCTAGAGGCTAGGATTTTCGTTCTAAACCTTTTTCCACAAAATAGCCTCTGAGATCAATTCGAGATAGTTTTAATTTCTATTTCATATGTCGAATTGATCTCCCTCTTGCTTAGAACTTGTTCTTCTGGTTCTTAATGAAATTCTAAGCAAGGAATCACCAGTGTAAACCTGAGTTTCTGTTCCAATTTGCGTCGTGGATTCGGCGTGTTCGAGGCGTCGTGGATTCGGCGTATTTGAGACGATTCGTGGATTCGGATCGTGAAGGCTTCGTGGATTCGAGGCGTGGCGTCTGTGGATGCAGACGTGAGGCGTGGCGTTCGTGGATTCGAACGTGAGGCGTGGACTGCTGTGGTGTGCGCAAGATCCAGAGAAGATAAAGGAGAGGTTAAGTCCGTGGAGTCGGTAATCACCTTGTAATCTTTTATTCTTAGTGGATTGTTTTTCGCGTGTTGGTCCCGTGGGTTTTTCTCCAAAGTGGAGTTTCCCACGTAAATCTCAGTGTGCTGATTTTATTTTCCGCATTATTTTTATTGCATTGAGATTTGTGTTTTTTAGTTGTTACACCTATTCACCCCCCTCTAGGTGATAGATATACTCTAGATAGATCCTAGGGCACCTCCTATCTTACAAGTGGTATCAGAGCAGGATCTAGGCCTTATCTATCTTAATGGGTGAAGGAGGTAACATCTTTAGGCCACCATATTTTGATGGAACCAATTACGCCTATTGAAAAGTCCGGATGAGAGCCTTCCTCATCGCAATTGATGAGCGTGTATGGCAAACCATAGAAGTCGGGTGGAAACATCCAACCGAAGTGGTTGATGACGTGACTATACTTAAGCCACGGAATAAGTGGTCGAAGGATGAAATTGATTTATCGTCTTTTAATGGTAAGGGTATTAATGCGCTATTTAATGCCTTATCTCAAACTGAGTTTACACGTGTTTCAGCGTGTGAAACGGCTAAAGAAATTTGGGATACTCTACGAGTTACACATGAGGGTACAAGTCTAGTAAAAATACAAAAGCTTCAAATGCTTACGAGTCAATTTGATTCTATACGCATGGAGGAGCATGAATCGTTTATTGATTATTTTACTAGACTCCAAGATATCATTAATACATGTGCTAACTTGGGAGAGAAAATTTCGGAATCTAAAGTCGTGAGAAAAATCCTTCGAACACTTCCGGAGCGCTTTAGGGCGAAAGTCGCGGCCATTGAAACTATCAATCATCCGGATGATATGAAAGTTGATGAATTAGTAGGCGCTTTACAAACTTATGAAATGACTTTTCCTACTAATCAATCTTCTTCCAAGTCTTTATCTAAAAGTACAGGTGCTGCACTCAATACGACAAAGGAGGAAGACGGGGATACCGAATCCGACGATGAAGTTTCTCTTGAAAATTTCGAACGACAAATGGCACTTCTTACTAAGAAGTTTCGTCGGAAGTTTAGGAAGAATCACAACATTCAAGCTTCATCCTCAAATCGAAAGCCTTCGTTTAACGAATCTTCTCATTCTAAATCTTCTAAAGAAAAGAAGCTTGGAAAGTCTTCTAAAGAAACGGATGAGCTTGTAGGTGAAATCCGGTGCTACAAATGTCGAGGATATGGTCATATCGCCACAGTTTGTCCCTCGAAGAAATCCTATGATAAGAAGGCCTTACAAGCTAAAACTTTGGATGATTCTACCTCAAACGATTCGAGCTCTAATGAAGAAGAAAATAATGATAATATTGCTTTATGTTCACATGTTTCTTCTTCTCCCTCTGTTTTTTGTTTATCATCTGTTATTGCTAACCCCTTTGCTTCTCCTTCTGTGCATGAAACGTCGAGTGAAAACGGCACTAGCGAGGGGGAGTCGGATGATGAAGATTTAGCCGATGCCTACAACCAACTTCTAATTGAATCGAAAAAATTGGCTAAGCTAAACAAGAAGCAACGGAGGCGGCTACTTGAGCTTGAAGGAGAGAACAATGAATTGCAAAAGTCTACGAAAGCTCTTGCGGAGGAAAGGGAACAAATGTTATCAAGTAATAAAAGCCTCCAAGAGAAGCTAGACCAAGCGGAGGTATCAAACAAAACGAATCAAGAAAAGGTTGGATTTCTCGAACTACAATACAAGGAAATTTTTGCTTCCAACCAAGTTTTGACCAAACAAGTCCATCAACTTAAATCCGATATTCAAAAATTCTCCTCCGGATCAAAGAAACTTGATGACATGCTTGGACTTGGTCAAACGGATAAAATTGGAGTCGGATATGAAAGAACTCATGTTAAAAGGAGTGAAATTTCAGCATCTAAAACTCCATCCAAAGTAAAGGAGATTGTATGCCATAAATGTGGGATTCAAGGACATATTAAAAGGTTTTGTCGCAAAAGTGAAAAGAAAATGGCATCTTCAACAATCCGGCAACTCCCGAGGACTCAAAAGAAAATTCAAACGGGTCAAAATGCAAAGATCAACCTAATGTCTAAGCCACAACAAAAGGAAAATTCTATGCGCAGACCAAGGGTTGCACAAAAGCCGAAGAAAGCGGAGCTTCATTCTAATAAACCAAGTCAACCGAGAATCCTACAAGTTTGGGTTCGGAAAGGTGATATCTTTCCTTGTCTTAAGCGTTAATATATTAGAAATATCGCATTGATCCATATTTATTGCATATCTTATTTGATCATTGTTTTTTCGTTACTTGTTTATGTTATTTTAATGCTTTAAGACTGTGTCGACTTGTGTTTTCACTTTCTACATTAATCTGTGCCTTAGATGTTTGTTGATTCACATTCTTTCACTCTCTTTTTAATCTCACGTTAATTATTGTTTTTACTCCATCTTTATTATTTTTGGAAATACTATATTGTGAGATTTTATAATTTTATATTCATCAAATTTGGGTAATCATGTATAATCTCTAGAAGCTTAATCTATCTCGGTTGTGAGTGTTGAATTTGATGGATAGTCATTCTCTTATAGACTCTAATTTGTCACATGTATTTTTTCAATTAAGAGATTGCTAAATAAGGGGGAATATTATATTATAAATATTGCTTGCAAGATGTGGAAAGAGTTACATCCTTTAAAAGGAGTGTGAAAACTACCACCACATGGAGGAAAGAGCTACCACCCCGGTCGTCCGGTTAGTGTGTGCAGCTACCACATGAATTGATTGGCATATCCGAAAAAAATATATATATAATTGCAAAAGCGTGCAATGGAAATAAGTTTACATTTTTTTTGGAGTCATAAGGTGATCCTCATGCAAGTAAGATGCTCAAAGAGCCACCCCCGGTGATTAAAGTTTATCTCACAATTTGAACGTTTGTGCGACAAATAATTGTCTTTTTGATGAATTTCTTAAGTCATCTTCATAAACTGGTTACATCTTGATAGATATTAAGTCTACAGATTATTAGTGATGACTTGTGTTTGATTTATATATGATTAATGAAATTTTTACACTATTGTATTTGCATCATGATAATTTTGGAGTAAAATATTTAATTTTCGTGAAATTATCAAGGGATGAATTTTCTACATGTGAATTTTTCATAAAAAGGAGCATACACTGTATTTTTCTCTCTGCATACCAGTATATGTAAAAGGAATACCGGTATACCATGGTTTTCTGTTTTAAAACCGAGACCTGTTTTTTTTGAAAAATTTCCATTGCATACCGGTATACGGTATCGCATACCGGTATGCGCCTGCGGAATCTGTTTATATTCCGGTATTTTGTTTTTTCAAAACACATTGAAACGGTTTCAAAACTCTCTCTTTCTCTCTCTAAGAGCTCCCTGACGTGAATCTCCTCCAGATCTGTGTTTTTCACCTTGGATTTGTAAGATTATCTTCTTGCATTCTCGAAACCCTAGTTTTTATCTATTTTTACATGTTTTTGTTGGGTTGACGATCGATCTTCGTTTTTACTGAAATTTCTTGAGGGTTTATGCTTGAAATGAGTTTAGATACATGCAAGCTTTGTTCTAATACACTTAGATCCGAGAATAACATATTATTTCTCTTTGATCTTTGTTCTAAGGCATGTTTTGGGGCATTTTTAGGGTTTTTGCTAGAAAATTTTTGTTGATGAATGAAACCTCCTGAAACTAGCATATGATGTTCTAGATGCATGTCTTGCTGATTATAACGCTCATTCGAAATTAAAAGACAATGTGATCTTGATCTTTATTTTGTGTGCTTTGTTGCATAGGAAAAATGGTATTTTCGGTTATTCTTGTGCTCGTGATGATGATGGCTGCCGGTGGTAGTCGTGGTCGTGGTCGCGGCAAGCAACATGTCACCAAGAGGACACGTGTCGAGGAGGACTCCTCGAGCACCGAGTCGGAGGGCTCCGAGTATGCTCCAGAAGAACAAATTGATCGCGAAAAGGGTAAAGCTCTTGAGGGTTCTACTCGTCGGGGAAAAGCTTCTTCTCCACCTCGTCGGAGCACCGGTGGTCCGGTTATTCGCGAACCGAGTGCAAAGGAACGTCGTACCAAACGGGGAGCAGATACTGGAGCTGTTTCCTCTACTCGGCAGATGGCTTATGCAGGCAAGGCTTGTCATGCGGAGCGTAATGTGAACTTCGGCGAGCTGTCACGTGAAGTTCCAGACTTCGCTCAACTACTTCAACGAGCTCCGATCGAACCAGTTGGTCGCCTTCCTGTTCGTGCCCCCTTTTGCGTGGAATTAATTCGGGAATTTTATCTGCGTGGGCATGTTACTTATGAAGACTCTGAAACCGGAAATTATCAGTTTGAGACCATGGTTCGAGGTGTACGCGTGGTGGTCACTCCTTACACTGTTGGAGAGATTTTTGGTTTAAATGTGAGCACCACGGGGTCATCGTATACTCAAGGGCATATTCAACCGTCGTCGCATTGGGAGATCATGACAGATGCCTTATGCAAACCGGGCACATATACAAACCGTCTGTTTGTGGAATCAAGAGAATTGAAGTCCGAATATCACATTCTTTCGTTAATCGTCTGCTACAATATTGTGCCGACAGTTGGCACAAAACGCATCCGGTGGGACCGTTTAGTGCTTCTCTTTTTACTTGGTCATCCGGAGTATGCGGTGGGACTTAACATCAACATCCCTTTTCTGATGTGGCAGCGTATGGCTACTGTTATTCATGCTTCTGGACGTCGTGAGCTTCTACCATTTCCTATTCTGATCACACGTATTTTGGAAGCACATGGCGTAGATACGTCTTGCAACAAGTTTGACTATGGCTTAGGACCTATTGATGGAGTTACCTTGGCTAAGTCGGTCAGCACTTTGAAGACGTTTCAACACGTTAAAGGCTACTCTACTACTACTCCTAGTACCGCGCCCCGTCCTGTTGAGCGTGGTGGGTCCTCTAGCTCAGGGGGAGCAGCTACCGAGGTCTCTCTTCGTCATGAATTACGATCTTTCAAGAAGAGAGTTGAGCGGGGCTTCCGAGCACTGGAGGACAGACTTAAGAATGTCGAGGACGGTGTGAAGAAAATTCTAGAGATTCTTACTTGTCGTCATGATGACGTTGCCGGTGGTGCAGGTCCTAGTACTTCACATCCACCTGCTCCTTCCTCTTTTGAGCAGCACCTTCCGGGCACTGAAGGTGAAGAAGACAACGATAGTGACGACGGAGAGTGACGTGTTCTATCTCTTATCTTGTTTTCATGTTTCCACTATTTCATGATTGTCTTAGTTATCTGCTTGCTATTTCCTCTCTATTTTGGACTTGTCTCTCTGGACTAACTCTACTTGCTTAGTTATTGTTATTGTTATCTCTTTTTGAACTTGATTGGCAATTTTTGACAAAAAGGGGGAGAGAACTATACTAAGGGGGAGAGAACTATAGTAAGGGGGAGAGAACTATACTAAGGGGGAGAGAATCATACTAAGGGGGAGAGATGACTAAAAAGGGGAAAGATGATATAACATTTTACTAACTTGACTTGCTTGTTTCTACCTATGTGTGTCTGAAGTTGTTTTTGCAGGATTTGTTTTAAGACTTCAAGACTCCAAGTCCTAAGTCATAGAGTTTGTCTTAGGAGGTTGAACCATATGTAATTTTTGGTTTTATGTTTTGGATTGTACACGCGTGAAGTTCATTGTTGTGGTGATGGCAATGAATTTCTTTTATTTTGGTTCGGGTAGAACTTGTATTTTAGGTTTTGTCACGAAATTGCCAAAGGGGGAGATTGTTACGGATTTTGTATTGGCATATTTCGTGAGTTGTTGAGTCGGAGTCTTGAAGGTCGAGTGCTTCGTGAACTTGTTGAAGATTCCGAGACTTCAAGCATTGACAACCATCGACTCATGTTGAATCACGACGTGAAGGTAAGTTTTATTGGTTATATGGTGATTCATAGTTAATTATGGTATTGGAATCATGTGTATGTTTAAAATCGGATTAAATGAGTTTTTAGGAACTTTTGATTCTTTGATAAAATTCTTTTATTGAAATTCCGGAGTCACATACCGGTATGCCTAATCTGATACCGGTATGCAAGTGAATTCCGGAATCCAATCTGGTGTTCCTCAAAATCGAAGTTGAAAAACTGTTTCCGGAATTGTATACCGGTATGTTCATTCTAGTACCGGTACTGATTTGTAGTATACCGGTACTGAAGTTGTAGTACCGGAATGCGTCTGCGTGAGAAACTGTTTCCGTCATCGCATTCCGGTATCTGCCTACGTATACCGGTATACAGTGCCAGATTTGGTATGTTTTGACTTAATCCGAGTCTATTTGATTCCAACACCTATAAATAACCTATGGGGGTTTTCTCTAACCTTGGAACATCTCAGAATTCGTAATTGAGAAACCCTAGAGGCTAGGATTTTCGTTCTAAACCTTTTTCCACAAAATAGCCTCTGAGATCAATTCGAGATAGTTTTAATTTCTATTTCATATGTCGAATTGATCTCCCTCTTGCTTAGAACTTGTTCTTCTGGTTCTTAATGAAATTCTAAGCAAGGAATCACCAGTGTAAACCTGAGTTTCTGTTCCAATTTGCGTCGTGGATTCGGCGTGTTCGAGGCGTCGTGGATTCGGCGTATTCGAGACGATTCGTGGATTCGGATCGTGAAGGCTTCGTGGATTCGAGGCGTGGCGTCTGTGGATTCAGACGTGAGGCGTGGCGTTCGTGGATTCGAACGTGAGGCGTGGACTGCTGTGGTGTGCGCAAGATCCAGAGAAGATAAAGGAGAGGTTAAGTCCGTGGAGTCGGTAATCACCTTGTAATCTTTTATTCTTAGTGGATTGTTTTTCGCGTGTTGGTCCCGTGGGTTTTTCTCCAAAGTGGAGTTTCCCACGTAAATCTCAGTGTGCTGATTTTATTTTCCGCATTATTTTTATTGCATTGAGATTTGTGTTTTTAGTTGTTACACCTATTCACCCCCCTCTAGGTGATAGATATACTCTAGATAGATCCTAGGGCACCCCCTATCTTACATTAGGTACCTAAAAAAATAAAATAATCAAGCCACATAATCATCTCTAAGGAGTCATTTTTGGCACCTGAAAATTATACCTAATTTGTTGATTTAATGGCTATACCTGCCCAAGGAGCCATCCAGAAAATTTTTCAACTAGCCATTTATGCTCAACACTTTGATTAGCTCGAATACTCCGGTTTGCTCTTCGTTGAGCAGCTAAAAAATTACTGCATCAAACATGATCAATTAATGCATGTAATAACTCATAGACCTAATTAATCTTGTAATGGTACTAACCTTCGATAGTCAGAAATTTTCTCATAATGAAGTAATACATAACGGTGTGCTTGTGCTAAAGATATTTCATCTAGAATAACACTTTCCACCTTCCCTATAGCTCGTCCACCAGATAAAAACATGAAATCTTCTCCACTATTGACATTGTCACAATTTCTTCGAGATCGATTGAATATGGTTTCAACGCCTTCAAAATATCTTGAGCAAAAAGTCAAACATTCTTCTGCAATATATCCTTCTGCAATTGAGCCTTCGGGTTGAGCTTTATTACGTACGTAAGATTTTAAGCGCATTATAGAGCTTGCAAAGTCAAGATTTATAAAAATTAGCGAAACAAAGTATTATAACGTATAAGAAGTAAATCAATTAATTACAAAGTTATAGAATATAAAGCCATTAGTGTTAGAACCTCTCACCTCTCAATAGGGTACATCCACCGATAATGCACCGGGCCACCTAATTTTGCTTCAGCGGCTAAGTGAATAACTAAATGAACCATTATAGTGAAGAAACTAGGAGGAAAGATTTTTTCCATGTGGCAAAGTGTTAGTGCAGCACGATACTCCAGATCATCAAGATCTTTGGGATTCAAGGCTTTAGAGCATAATCCTTTGAAAAACGAAGATAATTCGGAAAGAACTGCCGCAACTTCTTTAGGCATAGATGCTCTTAAAGCTAGCGGAAGAATATCTTGCATTAGGATATGACAATCATGGCTTTTGAGGTTTGAAAGTGTTCGCTCTCTTAGGTTCACGCATCTGGAGATGTTCGATGCGTATCCATCTGGAACTTTAAGATTTTTTAGAACCGTGAGAAAGAGGACTTTTTCTTGGGATGACATTGTATAGCAGGCTTCGGGAATATGAACTTTGTCGTCAGAAAGAACCTTAGGATGGAGATCGTGTCTTATACCCATCTCTTTTAGGTCAAGACGTGCTTTCAAATTGTCTTTACTCTTCCCACTAAGATTTAAGAAGGTACCGATAAGATTATCACACACATTCTTTTCTATGTGCATTACGTCAAGATTATGCCTGAGAAGATTATACTCCCAATATGGTAGATCAAAGAAGATACTTCTTTTTTTCCATAGTTTTTGTACTACAACATGTGTTGTTGCATCTGACGTGTTGTCATCATCCTCAACCTCGTATAGGCCATCAGCATCATCAAGGACCTTTGTTTGGCTTGAAAGTTCCACTTCCTCCATAAATTCTTGATCTGTGGTAATACCGATGTCCTCTTTTGCTCTCTTTCTAGACAATTTTGAGCTTTTTCCATATTTGTAATTGATGCCCTCTAGTTGCCTCAAAACATCAGTTCCAGATGGTGGAGACGGAGCGGTTCGTAACTCCGTGGTGCCATCAAATTGATGATTTTGAAATCGAAAGGGGTGGCTTCTCTCTAACCACCGACGGTGGCCCAAATAACAAAATTTTCCTCCATTTTTTAGCCAATATGAATTAGTTGAACTACCACAACTAGGACAAGCAATACGTCCTTTCGTGCTCCAACTAGATAAATTAGCATATGCAGGAAAATCATTAATTGTCCACATCAGAGCTACTCGCATGTTAAAATTTTGGTTTGTTGAAGCGTCGAATGCCTCGACACCATCCCATAATCGCTTCAACTCTTCTACTAGTGGCTGTAAATAAATGTCGATATCATTGCCGGGACCTTTTACTCCAGGAATAACCATTGAAAGGATTAGTGAAGATCTTTTCATGCACAACCATGGTGGTAAGTTATATGGAATCAATATAACAGGCCAAGTGCTATGTGTTGAACTCATTGTCCTAAACGGATTGAAGCCGTCACTAGCGAGGCCAAGTCGAACACTACGAGGATCAGAGGCAAAATCTGGATAACGAATATCAAATGATTTCCACGCTAATCCATCGGTTGGGTGTCTTAATACTCCATCTTTGTTGCGGCCTTCATCATGCCATCTCATAGAGGAAGCCATTTTTGATGACATATAAAATCTTTTTAGTCTTGGTATCAATGGAAAATAATGCAATACTTTAGTAGCTTTTTTCTTTCTCAGTGTAGTCTCCTCTTTACTTAAATCATCCTCGACATCTCTACTGTTTATTGGCCACCTTGAAGATCCACAAACATGGCAGGATTCTTGATTCACCCTACTACCCCAGTACAACATACAATCATTGGGACAACTATGAATTTTCTCGTATCCAAGATTTAATTCAATTAATACTTTTTTAGCCTCATATGAAGAGGATGGTAAGGAATTACCATCCGGAAAAGTATCCTTTAATAATTCGAGCAACATAGTGAAAGATTTTTCGGACCACCCGTTCAAACATTTGAGATGGAATAAGTGAAGAATAAAAGATATCTTCGAATAGTTTTTACAACCGGGATACAATTCTTGGTCACTATCATGTATCAACTTGTGGTAACGAGTTGATTCTTCATTAGGAGAATCAATTGCCATAGCGGCTTGATGCCCTTCACTAGATTCACTTGAACTTACAGCCACACAGTTCTCATTAAAAATTCTATGAGTGGCCGTTGTAACCCCAAGAGCATCTTCAAGTAATTGTCTTATGCCACCTTGTTCTGTGATGCCTGCTTGCACAGAAGTGAACCCTACATCAGATGGCATGTTTTGTCCATGTTGCCCTTCAAAAGTGGATTCCAACATAGTTTCTCCATGAAATATCCACTTCGTATAACCCAACAAGAAACCATTGCACACTAAGTGCTCTTCAACAATTTCCGGAATGAACAAGTAACGATTAAAACATTTTCGGCATGGACAATAAATCTTTCCATCAAAAGATTCTTTTGCTAAAGCAAATTTAATAAAATTAGTTACTCCCTCCATATAAATTTTACTGCTCCTTGGCTTATCAATCCAACTTTTATCCATAGTCTTGAATTAAAACTGCAAATTACAATCCTATACATAATTAGAATTAAAACACAATTGTGAAAAAAAATCATAACACCGTGAGGCCTGCCTAACAGTTCAAAAAAAAAGAAAGATGACTCATGACACAATATAAAAACAGAGGAAAATATTAAACAAGAATGTGAACATGGTAAATACACATGGCATAGGTATACCTTTCATTAGAAGATGCGAAAAGTACTTTGAAATCTATGGTATAGGCGAACATCAGAAGTTAGAATTAATTGCCATGCATTTAGAAGCGAAGGCCGATACCTGGTTCCAGGGTCTTCTAGCTGAGAATGACACTGTCAGTTGGGTAACCATTTCGGACGAAGTGTGTAAGAGGTTCGATAACAAGGGCTTAAATGACGTAGTGGAGGAGTTTAATAAGTTGGTGCAGCAGGGGACAGTAGAGGAATACCAGGAACAATTCGAAGAACTCCGAGCACGTTTACTTACGACTAAGTCGAACTTTGCCCCAGAATATTTCCTGTCCAGCTTCCTGAGCGGGCTGAAGGAAGAGATTAGATCAGCAGTTAAGATGTTACAGCCCCGGACATTAGCTCAAGCATACGAACAAGCCAGGCTGCAAGAGCAAACTATCTCAGCTGTAATTAAGAGGAGTAAGGTGCTAATTAAGAACCCTCCAAGTGCTGCTATGCAAAACAACTATAAGGTGTTTGGGTCAACTACATCAGGGAGGAGCACTGATGCAGCAAGGAGTTACACGAAGCCACCTACAGAGAGGGGCTTTCCGAATCGACAGCTTTTCGAACAACGGAGAGCTGCAGGGCAATGCTATAAGTGTGGAGATAAGTATGTCCCAGGGCACCAATGCAAGCAACAGATGATGAACTCAATACATGCCTTCCAAGAAGTGGCTGAGGTATTTGACGAAGAAAACTTACAAGAAGCTGAGGAAGGAATAGAACCCGGGGGTGAGGAAGAGAGCGAAACGGGCTTATCCGTTCATGCCTTGAATGCGGAGGACAACCAGGATACCATTAAAATTAAAGGAGAAATAGGGAGTAAGTCATTAGCCATACTTGTAGACACGGGAAGTACTCATAGCTTCATTGACATTGGGGTGGCGAAAGAGACTAAAGCCAACATATCCACCGCAACACCGCTCTTTGTAACGGTGGCAAATGGGCAAAAGGTACTGAGTAAACTGAAATGCTCCGGCTACACTTGGGATATGCAAGGAGAGAAATATTCGACGGACCTAAGGGTCATACGGCTAGAAGGGTCGAGTATGATATTGGGAATTGATTGGCTGAAGGCTCATGGCCCTGTTACCTTTGACTATAATAACAACACGGTCGCCATTACGAAGGGAGAGAGGAAAATTCAGCTTAGAGGGATGACAGAAAAAGGGGGACTGCGGAACATCACGGCAAAACAGTTGCACAAGGAGCTCGGAGCAGGCAGCTGTTGTGCAGTGGCGCAGTGGATTCCATTTGAGGAAGGTAAAGAGGAGAAAATACCCAAGTTGATTCAGGATGTACTCCAGCAGTATACAGATATATTCCAGGATCCACAAGGATTGCCACCAGTGAGATCTCAGGACCACAGGATCCCTCTGCTTGAAGGTTCTCAGCCTGTGAACGTCAGACCTTACCGGTATACCCACGAACAGAAGAACGAAATAGAAAAACTGATCAAGGAGATGATGACTGCCGGAGTAATTAAGCCCAGCCATAGTCCCTACGCTTCACCGGTACTTTTGGTAAAAAAAAAAGACGGGAGTTGGAGATTTTGTGTTGATTACCGTCAACTAAACAAACTGACAGTCAAAGACAAGTATCCGATTCCAATCATTGAAGACCTCTTGGATGAGCTAGGGGGATCGAGGTATTTCTCTAAGATTGACTTAAGATCCGGATACCACCAAATCAGAATGCACCCTGAAGATATACCCAAGACGGCGTTCAGGACTCATGTAGGCCATTATGAGTTTCGAGTTATGCCATTCGGCCTTACGAACGCACCGGCGACATTTCAAGCAGTGATGAACGAGATATTTGCCCCACTCCTCCGAAGGTACGTGTTGGTATTTTTTGATGATATTTTGGTGTATAGTCGGAATCTTGAGGAGCATGCAGGCCACTTAAGAAAAGTGCTCGGTATTTTGCGGGCAAATCAACTCTTCGCCAAGCGGACCAAATGTTTGTTCGGACAACAACAAGTGGACTACTTAGGATATGTGATTACTGAACAAGGGGTATCTACGGATCAGGGCAAGGTTGAGTCCATGCTGTAGTGGCCAACTCCTAAAACAGTTAGAGATGTGAGAGGATTCCTTGGGTTGACCGGGTATTACCGCAAGTTCGTTAAAGGGTATGGCGCAATCAGTAAACCAATGACAGAGTTACTCAAGAAAAACAACTTTCGGTGGAGCGAGGAAGCTCAAAGAGCATTCGAGAGGCTGAAAATAGCGATGACGGAAGCACCAGTGCTTGCCATGCCAGATTATACAAGACCATTCGAGATCGAGGTTGATGCTTGTGCCCAGGGCATTGGGGCAGTGCTCACGCAGGGAGGGAAACCGATTGCATACCTTAGTAAGGCAATCAGCCAGAAGAATATGGGATTATCCACCTACGAGAAAGAATTTTTGGCGATTTTGATGGCAGTGAACAAATGGAGGCATTACCTAAGTCCAAGACCATTTGTGATCAAGACCGACCATGAAAGCCTTAAATACCTATTGGAGCAAAGGATCACCACAGCGATTCAGCAGAAAGGGATGATCAAACTGATGGGATTGGATTACACCATCAACTACAAGAAGGGGAAGGAGAACAAGGCAGCAGATGCCCTGTCTAGGAGAGGGTTTGATGAAGGGACCACTCACGCTGTTACCGGAATCGTACCAACTTGGATCACCGAGGTGGTCGAAAGTTACAAAGATGATGAAGATTGTAAGAAACTCATTACGAGTCTTACTATCCAACCTCCAGCTCAAGGGCACCACTCTTACGACAATGAGTTGCTTAAGTACAAGGGTAGACTTTATATCGGATCTGGTAAGGGGTTGAGACAGAGAATACTCACACAGATGCATGATTCGCCTTTAGGAGGGCACTCAGGACAGCAACATACTTACAGGAGGATCAAACAAACCTTCTTTTGGCCCGGACTGAAATGGGATGTCAAAGAGATGGTGAGAAACTGCGCCACATGTGTGCGGAATAAGGCAGATAATACTCCCTATGCAGGGCTGCTACAGCCACTCCCGATTCCCACACAAATCTGGAAGGAAGTGAGTATGGATTTTATCGAAGGATTACCGAAATCGGAAGGAAGGGATTCAATCTTAGTGGTGATCGATAGACTAACTAAGTATGGCCATTTCATAGCATTAACACATCCTTATACAGCTGCAGAAGTGGCCCGAGCATTCTTTGACACCGTCTACAGGCTACATGGGTTACCGGAAAGGATCGTGTCGGACAGAGATAGAATCTTCACCAGCCAGTTGTGGCAAGAAATCTTTCAATTGCTGGGAACTAAACTTCATATGAGCTCCGCGTATCACCCGCAAACCGACGGGCAGACCGAGAGACTCAACAGGTGTGTGGAGACCTACTTGAGATGCCTATGTTTCCAACATCCCCACAGGTGGCACAAATGGCTAACACACGCAGAGTGGTGGTATAACACCAATCACCACACCTCCTTGGGGACGACACCGTACCAAGCTCTCTATGGGCAACCACCTCCTAACCATCTAGTAGCTAATGTGAGGCAAGAGACACCAGAGACTCTTCAGGAATGGAGTCATGAGAGGGAGAAATTGACTAGAGATCTCAGGGATCAACTTTTGAAGGCTCAACATAGAATGAAGCAATTCGCCGACAAGCACCGAGTAGATAGAGAGTTCAAAGTTGGCGACTTTGTTTACCTGAAACTGCAACCTTACCGGCAACTTACCGTCGCTGTGAGGAAAAACATCAAACTTTCATCGCGGTACTTCGGACCTTTCGAAATCTTGGAGAAGGTTGGGCCGGTAGCTTATCGACTGCGGATGCCGGCGGGATCGAAGGTTCACCCAGTATTCCACGTATCACTGCTTAAAAAGAGCCCGACGGAAGGGAGCACAGTCACCCCTACCGTGCCTATTGTAGGGGAAGAAGGTCAGTTGTTGGCGGAGCCCAAGCGGGTCCTGGACCGCAGGATGGTTAAGCGCGGCAGTAAGGCGATCTCCCAGGTGTTGGTAAAATGGAGCAACTTGCCGGAAGACGCGGCGACTTGGGAGGACTACTGGTTCCTCAAATCATAGTTTCCGGCCTTCGATCCTTGAGGACAAGGATCCTTTTGAAGAGGAAGGGGGTTGTCATGACCTCCGGCATGGGAGGAAGTAGAGAGAAGGTGTCAAGGTCGAAGGGGGAGATGGAAGCGGTCGGAGAAGTAGGAAGCCCTAGATACGGGGTGAAGTAGAGTAAGACTAGATAGCGGTAGCGGGTCGGGCTGTCGGGAGGTTCGGATCCGGAGGTTGCCCAATCGGGCCATCCATCCAGACCCGGCCACCAGCCTTCTTGATTGGTTGCCGTCTGTAGCAGTGGGCCGCAAGTGAGAGCTGCGGAAGACAGCGGTGGAGGCCCAATCCAAGTCAGAATGTGGCCCAGGAGAAGCACAATATAAATAATTCTTTTGCATTAGAGGGTCTGTTATTGTAATCCTTTCATTTTAGTCCCTGGAACAGTAGGAGTATAAGTACGAGTCTCATGTTTGTAAGAGGGCACGATGAGATTAATATAATTCCTAATCTTCCCCATCTCCTCTCCTCTCTTCTCCTCTCTCCTCCTCTCCTCTCCTCCCACCTCCTCTCCTCTCCTATCCTCTCTGTTAAATTCTTTCTCAGACCCTTTCTCTCTTATCCCTTCAAATCCCTTCAGATCCAAAGTAACTGATTCAGGATCAATTACCATCATCTCCAATCCCTGCTGCTAGGAATCACCCTTCATCGCAGCTAGGATTGGATCAGGCGTGTCACGCCCCGGGTTACCTCTTCCCAGGCGCATGACCAGATCCGCCGCATACACAGTATCTCTACCATGTATACGAAGCGAAACAACAACCACAATAATCACACAGAGCTAAAGGTATCAACAGAGCTGCTATATATATATATCAAAAGATCACTGTACATACATCATCCATAACTCTCATAAATAACTCACTTATACAACACTGATGTCTCAGTCATACTGTATGTACAGACTCAACCATCTAAAAAATGGGTATACTTCTAGCCAAGTATCCGGGGAATAGCTCTACCCGACGGTCTCCTTTCCGCGCTCAGTATGCACAACTGGGGAAGAAGACTCTGCAAAAAGATGTCACCAATGGGTGTGAGAACTACTATCAATCAAGTAGTCCTCAGTGGGTACCGCCACCAGCCTCAGCGGTCTGCCCACTAAGTCCTCAATCTCAAGAGATATGTATAGAGCAATAAAAGAGTAGGAGATATACTACCACTACTATGCACAAAGCTCAACTGTCAGTATGAAATACCAATAAACTGAATATACCAAATGAGGACTATCATACACAATATAATACCTGCGAACCAGCTAGTACAGGAACCCCATCTGTACCTAGCTCTCGCCATACAATACCTCTCAATACGATACCTGCGGCCTGATCACGCTCAACACAATAGGGAGCTGCTCAACACAATAGGGAGCCCAACTAGGACAGGAACACCATCTGTCACTAGTTCCTCGTACAATCCTCTGTACGGAATATACCAACTCTAGAGTGGTACTCGTGGGAGCGACCCAACCGAGCAAAGTACAACCATAGTATACGCCAAGCACCCGCAGGTATATGATCGACACGACTGGGTCAACAAAGGATCATGTGCCCTCGGCACCTCAAAGAATAGTCAACAAGTAAGACCCAATCCACTGTGCCCTTGGCACCACAAAGGATAATCAACAAGTGTGACCCAATCAATGCTCTCACAAAGAATAACGTGCCCTTGGCACAATCAATGCTCCAGTGCTCACAATCAATCTCAACTCTACCACAAAGAGGAGGTACAATAACATAGCACGAGCCACAACATGATCACCTACACTACATGTACAACAACCGGTACAAAGAATATCAACAGGATAGGTGTAGGTCCAAATCATGCAACAAGGATACAAAGAAATGCATGCTCACATATATATCATTAGCACATCTAAGATCATAACATGCCCATGCAATCTATAGATCAGTCTCAATCTAACATGGCATCTCTAACATAATCTTAGCATGGCATACTATCATAATTCCAATATCATAATCCAATATCCACATATCATAATCCAATCATCATATCATGCTAACATAATCCAAACAACATCATGTCATATTATGCTAACATGAGATAAAACACGTAGGAGGAAGTCCACTGAATCTGGCAAACATCAACCCACCTCACAAGCTAATCCAACCACGGTGGGGAAAGAACAGTATCCTCAGATCCAACCCTCCGGATAACGCACTCCGGCAGCACCCCGATCTGTCAAAACCTCCAAGGAACTGCTAACTCCAGCAGAATAACAGTTCGGCACCAGATCAGATCAGCAGAGTAGAGGAGAGCAAGCAGGGTTACAAACTAATGCCAACACATGGCCCTAAACCCCACTTTCTCTCTCTAGAAACAGGGATCTCGAAGTGGAAAATGTGCCAAAGTGATCAGGGACTCGCCTATTTATAGGCTCCCAAAATCCCACTTTCGGGCGCCCACATCACCACTTCCGGGCGTCCGGAAATGCTGCTGTCCAGGTGTCGTCGTGTGCTCAAGCGGTCGGTTTGCAGTCAGCAGGCGGTGGGGCGGCGTGTCTCCGGCGATCGACACGTGTCCTGCGTCGCGACACGTGGCTCTCCACGTCGCAACTCAAACCGAATCCTCAATCCGGGCGTCCGAATCCTGCGCCCAGATCCACAACTCGTCAGCCACAACCGGATCGTCCACAAAGTCCACTGGGTCCGGAACATTCGGGCGTCCACAACCTCACTTCCGGGCGCCCGAATCCCGCCATGTCCAGAAACCCTAAATCATAAAAATTTCCGAGTACTACATTCTCCCCTCCTTAAAATAGTTTCGTCCTCGAAACTAAAACACTCACCTCAAGATATAAACAGGTGGGGATAAGATCTCTGCATAACAGTCTCCAACTCCCATGTCGCCTCTCTATCATGCAAATCCCACTGTACCTTAACATAAGGTATGACTCGATTACGCAATTCCCTCGTCTCACGAGCATGAATACGTATCGGTCGCTCCTCGTACTGCAAATCCTCAGTAAGCTCCAGTGGGAAAAAGTCTATCACATGGGAAGGATCATGCATGTATCTCCTCAGAACAGATACATGGAAGACATCGTGCACTCCTGCAAGTCGAGGCGGAAGGGCTAACCGATATGCCACGGGTCCAACTCTCTCTAAAACCTCAAAAGGACCAATAAATCGCGGACTAAGCTTTCCGCGAATCCCAAATCTCCGTATGCCCTTCGATGGTGAGACCTTTAAGAAAACATGATCACCAACATGAAACTCTAGATCTCGCCTCCGAGTATCAGAATAACTCTTTTGCCTACTCTGAGCCGTCTCAATACACCGTCGTATCAACTTAACTTTCTCTTCGGCTTCAAGCAAAAGGTCTGGTCCCAACGTCTTCCTTTCACCAACATCATCCCAATACAGAGGTGATCGACATTTGCGTCCATACAATGCTTCAAACGGAGCCATCTTAATGCTCGCTTGATAGCTATTGTTGTACGCAAACTCTACCAATCTCAGATGTCGATCCCAACCTCCACCAAAATCCAAGACACAAGCTCTCAACATATCCTCGAGTGTCTGAATAGTGCGCTCTGACTGACCATCAGTCTGGGGATGAAACGCAGTGCTAAATCGAAGCTGAGTACCCAAAGCTGTCTGTAAACTCTTCCAGAAATGAGAAACAAACCTTGGGTCTCTATCAGATACTATTGAGATTGGCACTCTATGCAATCTCAATATCTCATCCATATAGAGCTGCGCAAGTCGCTCACGTGACCAAGTAATCTGCATAGGCAGAAAATGAGCAGACTTCGTCAACCTATCAACAATCACCCAAATAGAATCACAGCCGCTCGAAGTTCTCGGCAATCCTACGATGAAATCCATCGTAATATGATCCCACTTCCACTCAGGTATTGGAAGACTCTGTAGTTTACCAGCCGGTACACGATGTTCAGCCTTAACTTGCTGACATGTCAAATATTGAGCTACAGCTCTACCAATATCCCGCTTCATACCATTCCACCAGAAGTGAGTCTTTAGATCCTGATACATCTTAGTCCCTCCAGGATGTACAAAATAAGGAGAATAATGTGCTTCCTTCAATATCTCCTCTCGAATCTCCAGATCCGCTGGTACACATAGACGTCCTCTATAGCGAAGAGTCTCAGCATCATCACAAGTAAAGTCTTCAAGATCTCCACTCCTCAGTTGATCTCGAATTTTCATCAGATAAGGATCAACACTCTGTTTCTCTCGAATCCTATCTAACAGAGTGGGCTGTATGATCAGAGTCATCAGTCTCGCTGTCATCCCAGAAGTAACCACTTCAAGGGACAACCTCCGCATCTCCTCTACTAGGACAGGCTGTTGAGTAATACACAAACTTAAAGTTGCCACAGCCTTCCTACTCAAAGCATCGGCAACAACGTTCGCCTTACCGGGATGGTATAATATAGAAATGTCATAATCCTTCAATAATTCTAACCATCTCCGTTGCCGTAGATTCAACTCTTTCTGTGTAAACAGATACTTAAGACTCTTATGATCTGTATACACTTCACAATGTTCGCCATAGAGATAGTGGCGCCATAGCTTCAGAGCAAAGACTACCGCTGCCAACTCCAGATCATGAGTGGGGTAGTTCTTCTCATATTCCTTTAGTTGTCTTGAAGCATATGCAATCACTTTACCATGTTGCATCAACACGCAACCCAAGCCACTATGCGAAGCATCACTATATATCACAAATCCTTCGCCCATCACTGGCAGCGTAAGAATAGGGGCTGTCATCAATCTCTGCTTAAGCTCATCAAAGCATTCTTGGCACTCATCACTCCAAACATACTTAATTCCTTTCCTGGTTAACCGAGTAAGTGGTGTAGAGAGTTTCGCAAAGCTCTCCACGAATCGTCGATAATACCCGGCCAGACCAAGAAAACTCCGTACTTCAGAAATGGTCGTCGGTCTAGGCCAATCACGAATCACCTCAATCTTTTTAGGGTCAACAGCTACTCCCGAAGCTGAAATCACATGGCCCAAAAAGGCAACCTCTCTCAACCAAAACTCACACTTCTTGAGCTTTGCATACAACTTCTTCTCTTGCAAGAGTTGTAGCACTAATCTCAGATGCTCCTCATGCTCTGCATCATCACGGGAGTAAATCAAGATGTCATCAATAAAAACTACCACGAACTTGTCCAAGAAGGACTTAAAGACTCGGTTCATCATATCCATAAATGCAGCAGGGGCATTAGTCAACCCAAACGGCATGACTGTGAACTCATAATGCCCATACCGAGTTCTAAAAGCAGTCTTAGAAATATCCTCGGCCTTCACCTTCAACTGGTGGTAACCGGACTGAAGATCAATCTTAGAAAAGACACACGCTCCCTGCAATTGATCGAACAGATCATCGATACGTGGGAGGGGGTATCTATTCTTGATGGTCACTTTGTTCAATTCCCGATAATCCACACACAACCTAAGTGAACCATCCTTCTTCTTTACAAACAACACAGGCGCTCCCCAAGGCGACACACTTGGTCTGATAAAACCTTTATCCATAAGATCCTGCAGTTGCGCCTTCAACTCTCTCAGCTCAGCTGGTGCCATTCTATAGGGTGTCTTCGAGATTGGCGCGGTTCCTGGTACCACATCAATCACGAATTCAATCTCCCTATCAGGAGGCATCGAGGATAACTCAGAAGGAAATACGTCCGGAAACTCACGGACAATAGGAATATCCTCGAGTCCTGGTACAACAGTGGGCACCTCAGTCACCGTTGCAAAATAGGCCATACATCCTCTATTTAACATCTGTCTGGCCTTAGAAGAAGAGATCGTCACTGCGAACAGTGAACTCTTACAACCTTCATAAACATACTCCTCATGTCCAGGCTCACGAAAGATTATCGTCTTAGATTCACAATCGATCGTAGCAAAGTAACGAGATAACCAATCCATGCCAAGGATTACATCAAAATCCTGTAATTGTCTCAATACCAATAAGTCAACAGGCATGATCCAAGGTCCAACTTGCACAGGACATCCTAAACAACCATGTGTTACTTGCAAATTATGGTCAGGTACCCGCACCTCCTGTGCCTGGGGTAACGACCCTACCTCTAAACCATGATGCAATGCAAATGTCCTACTAACAAAGGAATGCGATGCACCAGTATCGAATAAAGTACGCGATCTAATGCCACAAATCAAAACTATACCTGCCACCACTCGATCAGCTATCGCAGGATCCTCAATCTGAGCGGCATAAAACTCGCCCGCCGCTCGCCGGTGGCTGGCGTCGATCCTGCTGTCGTGGCATAGAAGATCGCTCCTGAGAAAATACCGGGGAAGCTCCAGAATACGGCGGTGGAGTAAAATGTACGGATGCCATAGAAGGAGCTGCTACAAGTCTGGGACAAGCCCTCCTGATGTGTCCTGGCTGTCCACACTCAAAACATCGGCCCTGACGTCGATCACAAAGATAAGCGAAATGAGGTCCTCCGCAAATCACACATCGAGGAGATCCTCTCGACTGCTGCTGCTGCTGTCGCTGCTGGCGATATCCTCCAGGCTGCTGGCGAAATCCTCCAGACTGCTGGCGACTAAAAGATCCACGTCTCTGGAAACGTGATTGCTGAGGAGGTCTAGGTGGCCGTCTGCTACTTGATTGCCCTCCATCATCAGGCGCCGGGCGCTTCCTCTCCTGACCTTGAGCCGGGTCCACATGCTGCCCTCTCGTCACAAATGCCCCTCGCTCTACCCACAGAGACTGCTCGATAGTAGCATCCAAAGTCTGAAGTCTCTGCGAGTGGACAAATGGAAAGATATCGGGTCTCAAACCCTTCTCATACAGATAAACCTTCTGTATCTCATCTCTCGCTGCTGAGGGAACACAGTTAAGCAATCTAGTAAATTCCCTCGCATACTCTTGCACCGAGCGATTCCCCTGCTTCAGGTTCTTCAAGTCTTCCTCTATCTTCATCTTTACACTACTAGAAAAATACGCTCCATACATAATCCCCCGAAACTCACTCCAAGTCATCTGTAGAGGATTCAAGGACCTATGATCACGGGTCCTCCTCCACCAGACATGTGCATCACCAGATAAACAATGCACTGCCATATGCACCTGCTCCCGTGCTGGCACAAAGAGATCCTCGAACAATTTCTCCATCTCACAAATCCAGGCTTCTACCACCCATGGCTCTATACTACTACCATTGAATCGCGGTGGATCAAACCTACAGAAGCGAGCCAATCTATCCGCCATCCGCTCCTGCTCCTCTTCAGAAAGCACTTGACTAGGCTGAGTACTTCCTTCTCCAGGTTGAGATGTAGTTGGAGTCGTCGCCGCCTGAGGTTCCATAGCTCGAGGCGTAGAGAAAGCATCACACATCTTCTGCAACAAGGCACTCTGCTGCCTTCCAACTGCAGCTATGTCTGCTAGCTGCTCCTGCAGAGCGGGCCGTTCACTAGGTCCCGTCTGCTCAGGCATATCCGAAGGCGTCGGATGCGCTCGCGTCGACGGTCGTCGATGAGGCATAATAATAATCCTGCAACAGAATACCCGATTAGGACCACAAACAACTCACGACCCAATCCAACGAAAGTCTAGAAGGACACTTCTTTTTCTTCTCAGATTATTATGTCGTCTGCAGCCAACATAATTCATCTGATAAGAGAAGCCATAATCCCTCAATCACTCTTCCTACACAAGGAAGGATTCAAAAACCCAATCTTTGACTTTCGCGATCAATCACGTCTCTCTCGTCATTCTTAGGTCTGTTTATCTTAGGTTTCCTAGGCCCTCATGACCTATTCCTAAGCTCTGATACCAACTTAATCTGTCACGCCCCGGGTTACCTCTTCCCAGGCGCATGACCAGATCCGCCGCATACACAGTATCTCTACCATGTATACGAAGCGAAAACAACATCAACAATAATCACACAGAGCTAAAGGTATCAACAGAGCTGCTATATAAATATATCAAAAGATCACTGTACATACATCATCCATAATTCTCATGTATAACTCTCATATACAACACTGATATCACAATCACACTGTATGTACAGACTCAACCATCTATCAAAATGGGTATACCTCTAGCCAAGTATCCGGAGAATAGCTCTACCCGACGGTCTCCTTTCCGCGCTCAGTATGCACAACTGGGGAAGAAGACTCTGCAAAAAAGGTGTCACCAACGGGTGTGAGAACTACTATCAAAGAAGTAGTCCTCAGTGGGTACCGCCACCAGCCTCAGCGGTCTGCCCACTAAGTCCTCAATCTCAAGAGATATATATAGAGTAATAAAAGAGTAGGAGATATACTACCACTACTATGCACAAAGCTCAACTGTCAGTATGAATACCAATAAACTGAATATGAGGACTATCAAACACAATAATACCAGCGAACCAGCTAGTACAGAAAACCCCGTCTGTACCTAGCTCAATCCATAATAGCATACAATACCTCACAATACGATACCTGCGGCCTGATCACGCTCAACCCTCCAGGGAGCTGCTCAACCCTCCAGGGAGCTGACTAGTACAGGAAGCCCGTCTGTAACTAGCCCCTCGTACAACCCTCTGTACGGAATATGCCAACTCTAGAGTGGTACTCGTGGGAGCGACCCAACCGAACAAAGTAAACCCAAGTATACGCCAAGTACCCGCAGGTATATGATCGACACGACTGGGTCAACAAAGAATCACATGCCCTCGGCATCTCAAAGGATAATCAACAAGTATGACCCAATTCATGATCTCACAAAGAATCACGTGCCCTTGGCACAATCAATGCTCCAGTGCTTACAATCAATCTCAACTCTATCACAAGAGGAGGCTCTCAACTCTACCACAAAGAGGAGGTACAATAACATAGCACGAGCCACAACATGATCACCTACACTACGTGTACAACAACTGGTACAAGGGATATCAACAGAATAGGTGTAGGTCCAATCATGCAACAAGGATACAAAGAAATGCATGCTCATATATATATCATTAGCACATCTAAGATCATAACATGCCCATGCAGTCTATAGATCAGTCTCAATCTAACATGGCATCTCTAACATAATCTTAGCATGGCATACTATCATAATCCCAATATCATAATCCAATATCCACATATCATAATCCAATTATCATATCATGCTAACATAATCCAAACAACATCATATCATATTATGCTAACATGAGATAAAACACGTAGGAGGAAGTCCACTGAATCTGGCAAACATCAACCCACCTCACAAGCTAATCCAACCACGGTGGGGAAAGAACAGTATCCTCAGATCCAACCCTCCAGGATAACGAACTCCGGCAGCACTCCGATCTGTCTAAACCTCCAAGGAACTGCTAACTCCAGCAGAATAACAGCTCGGCACCAGATCAGATCAGCAGAGTAGAGGAGAGCAAGCAGGGTTACAAACTAATGCCAACACATGGCCCTAAACCCCACTTTCTCTCTCTAGAAAATAGGATCTCGAAGTGGAAAATGAGCCAAAGTGATCAGTGACTCGCCTATTTATAGGCTCCCAAAATCCCACATTCGGGCGCCCACTTCACAACTTCCGGGCGTCCGGAAACCCTGCAGTCCAGGTGTCGTCGTGCGGTCAAGCGGTCGGTCGGCGGTCAGCAGGCGGTGGGGCGGCGTGTCTCCGGCGATCGACACGTGTCCTGCGTCGCGACACGTGGCTCTCCACGTCAACAGCTCAAACCGGATTCTCTTCCGGGCGTCCGAATCATGCGCCCAGATCCAATACTCGTCAGCCACAACCGGATCGTCCACAAAGTCCTCTGGGTCCGGAAACTTTCGGGCGTCCACTTCCTTTCTTCCGGGCGCCCGAATCCCGCCAAGTCCAGAAACCCTAAAATCTCAAGTATTACATAATAGCACCAAGGACTTGGTGCTATTAATAGTATTTTAGCCTAGTTCTGTATAGAGTCCGACTGCAATGTTATCAATAGCACCAAGCACTTGGTGCTACCAATTTTTCTGCCATTAGATCTACCTCTTTGACCATTTCCATTCGTTAGATCATACTATTCAATCAACCACCCACTCAACCCTAGGGGACCACTATCATCCTAACCGCACATCTCTTCATCCAAGGGCCGAAACCTAATAGCACCAATGACTTGGTGCTATTAATAGTACTCTAGTCTAGTTCTATACAGAGTCCGGCTACAATGCTATCAATATCACCAAGCACTTGGTGCTACCAAATTTTCCACCATTATATACATACATACATACATACATACATATATATATATATATATATATATATAGAGAGAGAGACAGAGAGAGTTGAGCTGGAATGCTATCAGTAGCAAACGGGCTCCGTTGCCACAAATTTGTTTTCGATGATGGAGCCTCCAAATCGACGATCGGCACCGTTGAACATGATCTATACCACTTGAAGTATCTAGAAACCAAATTTTAAATCTTTTCGACATCATTGGCCTAATTATCAGAGAGTTTCAAAATTTGTAATTTTAATGGTCGATATAAGACGTTTTCTCGTTTAACGGTGTAAAGATATCCAAATCAATTGAAGTTTGGTTAGAAAATTCTTTAAACTATTTAGAACAAGATCTATACTCTTGATCTTGATTACAAGACTCCTATCATCACTTTTTAAAGGATATTCATTTTTAGCCGTTCATTTTTGTGTCCACTTGATGGACAAGAGAACAATATAAAAAAACATAAAATTTGGTTTCTAGATGCTTCAAGTTGTGTAGATCATGTTCAACGGTGCCGATCATCGATTTGGAGGCTCCATCATCGAAAACAAATGGGTGGCAACGGAGTCCGTTTGCTAATGATAGCATTCCAGCTCAACTCTCTCTCTCTCTCTCTCTCTCTCTCTCTCTCTCTCTCTCTCTCTCTCTCTCTCTCTCTATATATATATATATATATATATATATATATATATATATATATATACAGGCATACATACATACATACATACATATATGTATATACATGTACATAACGCCCGCACCAGATATGGACCGAATGTGGCAACTTCTCAGATTTTGCACATGCTAAGCGATCTGTCGAAGCTGTGGGATGTCAAAATCGATCATCAGATTATAAGTTCATTCCATACCGGATGATGAAGTACCACATGTGTGACACCCCAGGTAGCCCTATATAAAAGATATAATAGGGCTAACCTCTCAACCCGGCTTAAGCATTTTGGGTGGTGGCTAGGCCCAAGAGGTTGAGAGAGTTGAGCGTGCTAGGATGGGAGTAGTTCTAGGATGGGTGACCCCCTGGGAAGTCCGGGGCGTCACAGTTGGTATCAGAGCCAATTACCAGCCGAAAGTGTGAGATGAGTCTCGGCTGAGCCAGGTATAGTTATGGGTAGAGCATGGCTCCCCAGGGTCTGTAGATAGAGCGCGGCTTCCCCGGTTTAGGCTAGCGAGATTAGTCTCACACCGCCTGGTACTTGTGAGTAGGAGCCTGACGTGGACGTCAGGGCTTAAAGGGGGGAGATTGTGACACCCCAGGTAGCCCTATATAAAAGATATAATAGGGCTAACCTCTCAACCCGGCTTAAGCATTTTGGGTGGTGGCTAGGCCCAAGAGGTTGAGAGAGTTGAGCGTGCTAGGACTACAAGTCAAAATAAAAACATCAATATAAATAGAAAAAAAAATCTTCAGATGATATCTGATCAAAAAAAATATCTTAAATTAGAAAATTCCAACCAACAAAAAAATGCAAGAGACAACCTGGCGAACTGAAACATCTACCGTTGAGTTATATCCCTTCCCCACCCCATCGAGAAATAGAAGTAATCAATAGCTTTTTTCATTGCTTTTCAAAACGAAACTCTATATTTTAAAGCGTATCAGCCGACCCGGCTTACGAATTTATTCCAACTATCAACGAATTCCTAAGATTTTAGGTGGAATGGGAATTGTAATTCTTTCTACTTCTCGAGGTATAATAACAGATCGAGAAGCTCGACTAGAAAGAATTTTCGATCAATTCTAAAGTCAAGTAGATAGAATATACGAATTTTTCCCCAATCCTATCTGCATATTCCATTTTTTATCGTAATTTCACTTGAAGCTACAGGGATCAGGTCGCAGTATATCATAATTAGTATATACATACATATATATATATATACGTACATACATACATACATACATATATACATACGTACATACATACATACATACATATATAGAGTTGAGCTGGAATACTATTAATAGTATTTGGGCTCTTTTGGTATCGATTTTTTAGCCGTTAGATCTACACTTTGATCAATTTCATCCTTTAGAGCATACTATTCAACTAACCACCTACTCAACCCTAGTGGGACCACTACTAAACCCCAGGGGAACACTATTATCTTAACCCTATAATTTTTCTGTGACGCCCCAACTTCCTAGGGGGTCACCCATCCTAGAACTACTCCCGTCCTAGCACGCTCAACTCTCTTAACCTCTTGGGCCTAGCCACCGCCCAAAATGCTATAGCCGGGTTAAGAGTTTAGCCTTATTATATCTCATATATATGACTACCTGGGGTCTCACAATCTCCTCCCATTTAAGCCCCGACATCCTTGTCAGGCTCAGCTACACAAGTACCAGGCGATGTGAGACTCGTCTCGCTAGCCTAAACCGACCTTATGGTGAGCTACGCTCCACCCACAACAGTCAACAGCATGAGGGCCTCGCTCTCCCCGCTGTATAATCCTGGCTCAACCGAGACTCATCTCACACTTCCAGCTGGTAATTGGCTCTGATACCAACTGTGACGCCCCAACTTCCCAGGGGGTCACCCATCCTAGGACTACTCCCATCCTAGCACATTCAACTCTCTTAACCTCTTGGGCCTAGCCACCGCCCAAAATGCTATAGCTGGGTTAAGAGTTTAGCTTTATTATATCTCATATATAGGACTACCTGGGGTCTCACATTTTCATCCAAGGATTAAAAACTCGATAGCAAAAAAGGTCAAATACTATTAATAGTATTCCAGCCCAATTCTATATATATGTGTGTGTGTGTGTGTGTGTGTGTGTGTGTGTGTGTGTGTGTGTGTGTGTGTGCACGTATATATATATATATAAAATTGAGATCTTATGCTTTTAAAATTACCAAGCCGTTGGTACTTGTAGGTTTTCAGCTCTTGAATTAAGGGATGTGCGGTTAAGATGATAGTGGTTCGCTAGGGTTGAGCGGGTAGCTGGTTGAATAGTGTGATCTAACAGGTAGAATTGGCCAAAGTGGTAGATCTAACAACGAAAAACTTATAAGCACCAAGTGCTTGGTGCTTTTACAAGCACCATAGCCGGACTCTATATATATATATATATGTATATATATACACACATAAGTACAAATATATGCATACATATATATACATGCATACATATATATACATATATATACATACATACATAGACATACATACATTTATACATACACACACACACACACACACACACACACACACACACACACACACACACAGATATATATATATATATATATAATATATATGGGTTTAGATGAAACCTTAACCCTAGCCCCTCTTCTCTAGCTGACGCACCGCCCATGCCACGCTGCCGGCGACCACCTGGGCTGGCGGGGAGTGGCTATCTAGGCTCCCCCCCCCCCTCCCTCTCGCTCTCGCTCTCGGGTTTCTCTCTTCCCCGAGGGGCAGCACCGCCATCGCTGCCGCCAGCCTAGGGAGGGCTTTAGCGATCCCCCATCGTCGCCCCCGCCGCCCCATGCCCTTTTAGAGCTCAAGCTTTGGCATAGCTCGGGTGAAGATGACTTCGGTTTGGTCCTTCTATTCACCACCGTTGCCACTTCTCGCCGCTGGCAGTTGTGGCCCTTGCCTTTCTCTCATCGTGATCTACTCCTTGTGGTTAGCGCCGCTGCTCACTTAGCTGCATGGGACCACGTAGGCTGCTGCTACTCTAGAGTTGGCTCGGCCTAGGGCTAGGCTCGACCAACTTCACTATTTGGGCCTAATCTGACACGGCGACCACCTAGGAGGTGAGGGGAGCACGGTCTTCTCGAGGGCTTGTAGACAGCTGTGCTCACCTTGTTGCAATTCGACTGGCCTCTGATTGCAAATTTTGTAGTGTCGCTCCTGGGAACATTGGGACCTGAAGTTCAAGTTGCTTCGGCATGCTCCACGGTGCTTGGTTGTGCTCCGGATAGCAAGCATCATGTCTGGGACATCGAAACCTTCTGGATCACGCTGTGGGCTAGATTCCAAAGCATGGAATCTACGGTGACAAATCCATACTCTTTTACGGCTTATATAATGCATGTTTAGTGTTCGGCAAAATGCCACAGTGATGCTCTTTGCATTGTGTCTATCCTAGATAGCAAGGGCTCGACTTTAGGTTGTGCAAGCATGGTATTCGAGGCCCGGGAATCCTTAAATTAGGATTTTATAGTGACCGCCGCATAATACGGTGGTTTAATATATTATATTGATGATTTTGGTCCGTTTTTGCGGAGCGGGTTTTGCTAGTGGTTGCGATGAGAGATAAGCCTTATTGGCTCGTTGGTAACTTGCTGCACAAAGCATGGACCAGCAAGTGAATGTAGATGGGTTCCGAAGCCAAACGACAACTTTCGGGAGCCGACATGGCTTGTTTTTGTGTTTTCGCATTGATCTCGCACTTCTTAGCATGTGGCTATCTCGACACCCAAAGGTGAGTGTTTTTGGACAGCGGGGATGGCTAGATGACTTTTGAAGTGTTTTGGAGCACTTTGAGGTTGAACCGGACCCCAAAACATGAAAATCGGGCAATTTCGAGTGAGAAATCATGTTGCGCGAGATGCTGCTATTCGCAGCTGTGGCTGGGCCTTATTGGCTAGTTATATGGTGAGGTTTGACACTTTTGATCATAGCAAGAGAGCTGCATGTGGTTTTGGTACAAAAATAGGCATCCCGTAACCAAATCAGTAATTTTGGGGTTCCGATTTTTCGTTTCGGCACACTTTTTATGCGGTTGTCCCAATGGCATAAAATAAATATTTTGGGACAACAAACGAGATAGGTTAGATATTTTACATGATTCAAAACACCCCATAGGCTGGATTGGTGTTCTAGTGAGCTGGCATGACGGTCAGAGGAGTTTTCGGTGACCGGTAATTAGAATCCGAAAATTCAATTGTAATTCCAATATGGAATCATGACTTTAGTCATGGTTTGGTATAATTAGCAGGTTCTGGCCTAATTATTGGTTATTGGGCTTCGTATAGGTCCAGGTGATGGTTTAAGGCACCGACAGGGGGTCGACGACCCGAGTCAGTTTGATGGCAGAGGTGGATGCTTCGAGCTAGTAGTTGGTGAGGCAGCATTTACTTGGTTTCCTATTTATTTTACTTCATGAGTAAATTACTTTACAACATTCATTCACTCTTTACTATCCATGTCGGCTTGTTAATTTTTCTTTTGACATTTATTATCTCTTGCATAGTTGCGGTCTGGTACTTGGCATGTAGAATAGGCTATCACACTCAATAACTACTAGGGGACCTTTTGGTCTAGGTGATATAGTTCATATGCATTCGTATGGTTCGACCTTTTTGGTTTCCGATTCCGGCATTTACACGCCACGGTATTTGGCTTTATGCCATGTCAGTCGGCTTTTTGTCGAGAGGTCATTTGATCATATCACAGAACTTTGCCATTGCACCTGGGGGTATTCGTAGACACCGTGTCAGTTTGGCCACCGATGAGGAATGTACTTATCTGGATAGGTCGTCCAGTGTGATGCATGGATCAGGTCGGTGCATTATTGTCACGCCCCGGGCTAGTTTAAATGCGAAAAACGGTTCAATTTTTTTTTTTTTTTTTGAAAGCCTAGCCCGCGCAGTGAACAGACCCGCCACAAATACAGGCACCTCTGTCTACACGGACAGAGTCTCCCCTGTATTTGCACGGCGTACCAACGACATACAACAGGATCACAATCACACTTTCATTCACAATAATCCACAAGATACAAACATAGAATACATTTGCATTCAGCTATTCCTACATGCCTCTAAGCACTCCTTAGGCGAAGGATGATGCAATGCACAGTACAACAAACATCCTATTAAAATTGCTTCCCACTCGAAAGCTTTATTTTTGAACTCTAATAAGCATTGAATCAAAATCACGAAAAACCTTCTTAGAACTGCTCCAACACGAAACTTCATTTTGAAATCCAGCTACCACGAAGGGTAGACACCCACACGAAGAAATCCGAATCAAATACTAATAATAGAAATTAAAACCCAATATCATGCATAGAGAATTCATCATCTTATACAATTTATAAGCATTCAAACATCAATCATGATCATCTAACTGAACCAATTCGCTATTTTAAATAACTAAAGCAAGTAAGGGAGATAACCGGGGAGGTCCGCTAATGCAGTCTAGCTATATCGTCCTCACGTCGAACCACGAACTGAACTCCTCGCCCGAGCCACCTAAGAAAATGGGGAGTGAGAAACCATAACGAGGTTTCCTAGTGGGTACAACTGAGCCACAGGGGCATGTCGTAATCACTGAGAAACAAAGGAGATATGATAACAATATAATCAGAGATCTACAGTAGCTATGTCAGTATGAATAGAATAAATAATCAAAACGCTACTGTACAGGAAAAACTAAGCTGCATATGCCTCAATGGAATGAAAACTCAAAATACCCAATCAGTATCATGCCATATTGGTCCGCAGACCTCAGGCTATCTTGTCACCGATCCGCACTGAGCCCAATCATGCGCCCGCAGGCCGACACATCCGGATGGTACACCCCTGGTCGGTGGCCAAACCGACCTGGTGTCATGAATACTCCAAGTGCTGCGACTGATCATGCGATATGCTCAATATAACAATCCGGCAAGAAGCCGATATCAGGCCGAAGCCACATCTGAGGGCGTAAAATGACGAATCCTGATCAAACAGATCGAATCAAAGCCGGCAAGAGGCCGGTACCTGGCCGAAGCCACAACAGAGGCGTATGAACGCCGAATCCTGATCAATCAGATCGAAACACACGACAAGAGAGTCGATGTGTTGCCTGGACAAGAAGTCCACAGATCATCAATGCATAATCCTGCTCTACATGTCCATGACCACAAATATACTATACAAGTATGGTAAGTATAAACGAACGGATGCTGTAAAGAAGGAATCGACATGTAGAGATATATCAAAGGAGAGACAGGGAACAGTGATACCGACTACTCCGAAGGCTCACCCACCTGTCGTACTCGCGTCGGGAACCTGGACGCGAAGCAGATCAACCGGACCTACGATAGGTCCACCGAGTCAGATATAAATCTCAAATGACTTAATATACGCATCTCACACAAACCCCCAAAACCCGAGACTTGGTTTCCCCGAAACCAATCTCCGCACAACACCAGAAGTCCCAAAATCGCACCGGGACGTCCCCGGGACACACGAACAGTCCCGAAAGATACCGACTCGATCCACGAGTCAACCGCTGCCCCAAAACACATCCATTTGGTGTCTTGGCAGCAAGCACAAGATCGAACATCGAAACGATCATCGTCGGACAATCGTTCTGATCCGAGTTCCCGAAAGTGTCGATTTCGACACCGGAACCCACTACCGCTCACCGGGCGTCTCCGAATACACGAGACGGCCGGAACAACCAGCCAATAAGGCCTAGCGGCAGCCCACAAGGTACGAACATCGAGTCAAATAATTTTCGAGCCGAAAACAACATTCCGCCGATAAATTTCGTCGGGAAACGCTCCGAAAACTCTTTTTCGGAGGAACGAAGGGCAACGGACCTTGGACAACCAGTCCACAGGTCACACGTAGCACGTACACGCTGCCTACAGCAATCAAATCGCATAAATGTCCCTAAACATGCAGCTATTCGCATAATAACAAGTATTTTTAAGATGTTTAGGGTCGTTACCTCGATCGAAGCGTTATCGAGGCCCGCTGAGACACCCTGCTAGGTCTCAACGAGGCGGAGGCCATGCTCACTGTCCGGAGCACAGTGAACAGCCGAGGAGCGCGCGGGAACAACCGGAACCTCGATTGGAAAGGTGGTCCGGGGGCGACAATCAAGAATCCACTGTTCTAAGCCCCGCAGACAACGGAATAGGTGAGCACGGACGTAAACAGCACGTCAGGAGGGTTGTGCTCACCAGCGGGACCGACGGGATGGCCCGGGCAGTCGGAACAGTGAGTTCGGCCCAGAACTCAGTTCAGCTCAGCTGATCCGAGAGCACCAAAGCAGCACCGGCCGGCGGCGGTCACGGCTAAGGGAGCACCGGCGTTGGGATGGTGCGGCCGGCCGGGGACCACCGGCCGTGGGGTTAGCCGGCGGCAGAGAGCGGCGCCGGCGGCGGGCGGTGATGCCCTAGCCCGCACGAAACCTAGGTGAGCTCGGGTCGGTCCTCTCCGGCAACGGCGGCCAAGGGGCGGCGCCAAGCGACAGCAGGGAGCTTTCCAGGGTAACGAGGGAGGAGGGGAAGGCCGGCCCGAGCAGCGGCGGCCGCGCGCCAAGTAGCACGGCTGCCCGCTAGCTCTCAGGCTCAGAACGGCCGCGGCGGCGCTCGGCGCGATCGGCGGCGACGGCGACGCCGGGGATCGGGTGCGGCAGTTCCAGGGAGTCGAGGGACACCGGCAGGAGGCTTCAGGAGGCGGCGGCGGCTCCTTGCCAACACCAGTCCGCACGAGCCCTGGGCGGACCAGTCGGGCTGCAGGAGCGGCAGCGGTGCTCGGCAGAGAGCGGGGCCGCCGGAGGTCGGGACGACGTCGGCGATGGCCAGGGAGTCCGGGCTCACCTTCTCTGTGGTTCCAACCCGAAGGGAAGGTAGATGTGAGAGAGAGAAGGGAGATGAAGATGATGGGAAGGCTGGCAGCACCAAAGGCCGGCGGCGGCTGGCCGGCGGCGGCTGGCCGGCGGCGGCTGTGCCGGCGCGCAGGAGGCTGGGCAGGAGGTGAGGTTCGGTTAGGGTTCGTGTGGAGGGGGTGGAGGTGGCTAGGGTTAGGGTTTGCTTGAGCAAACCCTAAAACTATGCTATATATGTGCATTTGATCATTTGCACAAAAGCCCACAATTACTCCAATATTTTTTGTGGGTCCTTCACAGTAGGAGTAAATTGCACCAAGGTACCTCCACGTAAAGTCTCTCGCGATTCGATACATAAAATACTAGAACTTTTCGCGAAAGATCGAATTTAATCTTTTGACCCTTCCTGGAAAAACACGTTAAATCCCGCGATCCGTCCGTTGGATTTTCGAACGGACTTCGCCAGCGCGATCAGCACTGCCGAGACATCAAACTCGCAATTTTGTTTCATTCGATTTGATTTCCGATTCGCAGATCAATAACCCTCTTTACAGTTCATATGCACATTTGCATTTTGGTCCCACAACCATAAGTAGGCTTTTCTCAGAAAACCGTGCGTCAATTCCAAAATCCGTCAACGCCATCGAGTCTAGAATAATCGGACGGTTGAAAACGAGCTATTGGACCACTATGAACGGAGTCCGGCACACTCCAAAAGCCATCTCTATTAATTGGCTTCACCGGAAAACCGGAGTTACTATTCACTTAAGTGAATAATAAAAATCGCGTAACTCTTTTATTCCAAATCATTTTCTCCCGAAACTTGAGGAGTGATTATGTAATTAAAATACACACAAAAACATCGTCGACGGAGAGTTAAATTACACAGTAAAAATCTCAGTCCTTACAATTATGGTGGCGCGCAGTGCCTGAGGTTGATGGGCTAATATTGCAATTTACGGATTGAGTTCTAGCTTCAGCGCCGTGTGAGATCTCAGTCTAGCCAGCTTGCGTTAGTGGTCCCCTATTTGTTGCGATTATATATTCCTTACATTTTTCAGTTATCGCATCTAGGTATTGGCGGTGGTTCAGTTAGACTTGATTGCTTGTGGATGGTTGAATACTTATGGTATTTGAGTGGTTTTTACTAATATGGTTTTCGGTTATGATTGGCATCACAGTGTTGGCTTTGTGGCATCTGTTTTATGACTTTTACCGCAAAATCGTTTTCTACCGCTCATGATAGTTAGTTTTCAAAAAGGCAACGTTTTCGTGCAAGAAACGGTTTTTTATCCCTTGTGGTAGTTGGTTTTTAAAAAAGGTAAAATTTTCGTGTGGAAAATGATTTTCAAACAGCTTTTCAAATGGTTTTCGGATTTATATATTTTTAGGATTTTAAAATAAAGTTTTCAAGTGGGAAAAACTTTCAAAAGACAGTTGGTTTTCATTGAATGATGTATTGTGCATTCTTATCATCGCACCTAAGGAGTGGGTAGATGAATGTACAAGGCATGCATCAACTTCTCTAAGGACTGGTTAGCTGTATTTACATCCGCATTATGGTTATTGTATTTAATGGCTCATGCGAGTGTAAATTGTATGTTATGTGGTGTTGTAATTGGTTGGCCATATAAATATAGGAGAGACTCTATCCGCGTGGACAAAGGAATCTCTATATTTGTGGTCGGTCTGTGTGCTCCGTCGGTAAGGCAGGTTTCAAAAGAATGGGCATTTTTCGCAAACTCTGAATTTCAAAGTACACCTCTTTCATAAAAAAGTGCTCCGGGGCGTGACAAGATGAAGCATGCTTCACCAACTTTCGCATGATTGAGATCAATTTTTTTTAGCGGTGTGCGCTTGATTAGGTCGTTGTTAACCTAATGCAGTTGTTGTAGGTTGTGATGTCTTCCCATGGAGGACCGACAATGTGCTCCATGGCTATTGTGGCGATTGAGCCGGAGACATATGTGTCTTCTAGATTCGGAGGAGAGATAGGTAAAAGCGGAACTATTGAAAGTTGAGGCTTCGTGTTAATAGAATAAGAGGATGAAAAGACAAGATGAATTATTGATCCAGCAGGCGACAGTGACCTGGGCAAGTCAAGATCCATTTCCCCCTCTAGTGCAGCAACGTGTTAATGTGGGAGGATTGAGGCAGCAAATTAGTTAGTATTAAGTCATCCCACCTAACTCTAAGTGCCGAGCACAGGAAAAAGATCAAGGGGACACTGCTAGTAACACTAAGGATTGTTTTACCTACAAATGTGTCAAGAGCTAAGTGGGAGCGACTTCTTCCTTGTGAGGAAGTTTTAGAAATGTACGCCCCGAACCTTTGATGGAAAAAGGTGGGAACACTGGCTCGTTGAGAAGTGGGTGTTGCATATGAAGAAACTTTTCCATGATACATTTGTGGCTGATGAAGATCATGTTTCGCTCGCGAGTCACCATTTAGAGGGAAATGCCTCTCAGTGGTGGGCGAGGATTTGAGAGGATCCCACTACCAACCTAGCGGTGATCACTTGGAAAAGGTTCAAGAAATTGTTCTCTATGGCATACTTTATGCAAAGTGTCAAGCGATGAATGGAGCAAGATCTTAACAATTTGCACCAAAGGGATAAGATTGTGGTAGAGTACGAGAAAGAGTTCTCTCGATAGGTGAATTGCATACCTTACGTGGTAAGGGACGATAAGGACAAGGCCAGGATGTTTGAGTTGGATCTTAGATCATCGATCTACAGGTTGGTGCAGGCAGCAGGCCTCAAGACCTTTAGAGAGAGGGTGGACCATGCCTTGAATGTGGAAAAAGGCACAAAATTGCAATGGAGAAAAAGAAAGCCTTGGATAGAGGAAGAGGCAAGAGGTAAGCTGTTGAGGGCTCAAGCAGTAAATCGAGCTCAAGGGGGCCACCCAAGCATCCTAGGAGCCAGTCTCCAGGATGCGACTCATCTTCCTCTACAGGGACGTATGATTATTGGCAGCCACCCTAATGCATGATTTGTGATAGACCGCATGTGCCTCCACAATGCCCACAATATAGAGGCAAGTGCTATCTGTGGCCAAGTGGGTCACTCTCAGTCGTAGTGTCCAAGGGGTATTTCACCAGCACAATCATCAGTATTTGCTCTAGCTTCACCGAGGCAAAGTCGGGGAGCTGCACCTATCTTTGCCCCGAGAGGATGGCCACCCGCACTGCGACATTATCAAGGGTTGCAATAGGCATCGAGTGGCAGAATGTATGCAGCCTAGGCGGAGGTGCACCAGCAATGGAGGATGTTGTTGCAGGTATCATTTAATTAATAGCATCACAGTTAGAGCATTATTTGATACCATTATATCACATTCATTCATTAATCTTGTCGTACTGCACGGCATTATAATGATTCTTACACTGCACCCAAGATGAGTTTTGTTTTTCGATCATACTCTTGATATCTAGGAGTATAACTTGGTGGCCCTGTTAGGTGGGTGATTCGATTATGCCAATGGATTTGTTGGCATTACCTAGACTTGAAGAGTTTCACATAGTCTTTGATATGGATTGGCTCATCAGATATAATGCCAGTATAGATTATGAGAATAGGACGATGATTTTCCATGAGTCGGGATAGGAGTAGTTGATTTTTAGAGGTTGGAGGAGCTCGCTAATTACGATGACGGTTTCCTCCACTTGAGCAAAGAAGTTGATCATTAGTGGATGCATAGCTTTTTTTGTTATGGTTGTGGATAGGAGTAGGAAGACTTCGAGGTTTGAGGATTTTCCGATTGTACGAGAATTTTTCGATATTTTTTTGGCAGAGCTATCGGGTATGCCTCTAGATAGAGAGATCGAGTTTATAATAGATTTGATCCTTGGAACTATTCCAATTTTGAAGGGACCTTATAGAATGGCAGCAGCTGAGTTGAAAGAGTTAAAGGCGCAATTGTAGGATTTGTTGGAGAAAGACTTTATCAAGCCTATGTTTTGCCTAGGAGAATGCCAGTGTTATCTGTCAATAAGAATGATAGATCACTTCATCTTTCTGTGGACTATCATGAACTCGACGAAGTCATGATAAAAAATAAGCATCCATTGCCAAGGATTGATGATCGTTTTTATCAGCTCAAAGGATCAAAGATGTATTGGAAGATTGATCTTTAGCCAGGTTATCATCAACTCAAGATCAAGCCTGAGAATGTTTTTAGGACAGCTTCTAGGACATGGTATGAACATTATAAGTTAACAATGATGCCATTTGGGTTTAGTGATGCTCCGACGGCATTCATGCGTTTAATGAACCACGTCTTCAAGCCATTTTTGGACCGTTACATTGCATTGTTCATCAATGATATTTTGGTGTATTTTTGAAGTGATGAGGAGCATGAAGATAACTTGAGGTAAGCATTGCAAATCATTTGGGATAAGAAGCTTTTCGCCAAATTGAAAAAGTGTGAGCTTTGGCTTGAAGAAGTGGCATTTTTAGGTGATGTAATTGCACAAATTAGGATTGCCATGGATCCTAAAAAAAATTGAGACAATTAAGGATTGGCCTAGATCGACCAATATCATTGAGATTTAGAGTTTTCTCGGTCTAGCTGGATATTGTCGATGTTTTGTTGAGAGTATTGTAAGGATTTTCATTCACCTCACTCGACTCACACATAAAGAAACAAAATTCATTTGGAGCGTTGAGTGTGAGAAAAGCTTTGTCGAGTGAAGAATTGGTTAACGACTGCACCGATTTTGACCTTGCTAGTAGTAGGGGTGGGATATGTGGTTTATAGTGATACTCCTATAGTAGACTGGGACGTGTTTTGATGCAGAACGAGAAGATGATTGCTTATGCCTCTCAGTAATTGAAGAAAAATAGGAAAAACTATCCAAACATGATTTAGAATTGGTGGCCGTAGTCTTTGCTCTCAAGCTATGGCGACATTATCTTTATGGTGTATATTGTGAGGTATATACTAATCATAAGAGTTTGAAATACTTTTTTATCCAGAAGGAGTTGAATATGAGGCGGCAAAGATAGTTGGAGCTCCTAAAGGATTATGATGTTAGTATTCTCTACCACCAGGGAAGGCGAACGTCGTGGCAAACGCCTTAAATCACAAGTCGATACAAAATTTGGCGATGTTGATTTCTACCCAACCGCTGCTACTTGAGGAGATATGATGGTTTGAGTTGGAGGTTGTGGCACTCGAGACATCGATGAAATTGATGGCGTTGGTATTGCAACCTACTTTCAAAGAATTAAGGAGAAATAAGTTTAAGATTCAAGTTTTCAAAGAATTCGCTCCGACATTGAAAATGGTTGTGATGGTGGATTTAAAGCAGATGATCGAGGCATACTTTGGTTTCTTGACTGAGTGTGTCTAGCAGTAAATTTGGAGATCCAAGAGGAGACTTATCGAGCACCCTATACTCTTCATCCGAGTGGCATTAAGATATATAAGAACTTGAAGTTGCACTATCGGTGGCCTGGAATGAAGAAGGACATTGGATAGTATGTGGCACAATACTTGACATGTCAAGAAGCGAAGGTTGAGCATCAATTTTTCATGGGCAAACTTCAATTCCGTATGGAAGTGGGAGAACATCACCTGAACTTCGTTGTTGGATTGCCTCGCTCAAAGGCATGATGCTATTTGGGTAGTTGTGGACAGATTAACAAACTCGGCGTATTTCGTATCTGCTCACACTATTTGGTCTAGAGATAGGTTTGCACAAGTGAGATTGTGCGACTTTATAGAGTGTACTGTTTGTGTTAGTGCCGTAGTGGCATCTCCTCACCTTTGGAAGGATTGAATTTTGGGTCACTGATTAGTTTGAGAGTGTCCACAAAGCGTATACATGTGATTAGGATATTATATTAGACATTAGCGGGTGTTTGGCTGCATGCGATCATATAATACCATAGTTTTCCTACGTACGTGTAAATTTAAATACACTGTTTAGATCGATACATTTGAGTTCAACCGTTATTATTAAAAATACATCTAAATTAATAGTATTTTTCGACTGTAGCAGCTAGCGAGGAAATAGATCATTCGATTTTAAGAAAAATTTATAGACTTTTTTAGACTACATATTTAAAAAAAAAGGAAATATATATAGCCGTTGCAGTTGAATAGCATCAAACAAGATAGGTGCCATTGTAACTATTATATTTCAACTGCATATATGTTCAACAAAACGGTGCTTAAGTTATATTAGTTAATTGACTTGAAACCATGGAGAACGTCTTCTCTACAATGGGTATTTTAAGTAAGAATAACAACATTCTATCAAATACTAAAAAACTAAACTAATTAAAAAAAATTGATTTGTTTTTTTTAACATTGTTTCGATTCGAGTTTGTCACTTTGTTCTTGATGAAAACTAAACTATCTTTTCTGGCTTAACGGGATTATTTTTCTTTTTAATAAACGTGGTTTAATGGAATTGGATTGGAACATATTTTTAATAAATTAGTTGTAATTAATAGAGTTTTTTTTTTCATTTAGTTACCTAATACTTTTATATAAAATAAAATTGGAGTGAGATAATGATGTGGTGCACAACAAAAGTTAGGTCCGCTGCCATGTACAATTGTGTCTAACATTTTTCTTTTCTTTAATAATTGACTAATACCAACCATTACCTGATCTCCCATTGACTACAAGCACAGCAGCGAAAAGGATGGGACTGAAAGAAAGATTGATTGTGGACGCAATGATGGCGAAGCCACAGTAATATACTCCAGCTCAGAGGAAGCAAAATATCAAACGTCTATCCTCGATGTTTTTATTTTTTTATTTCATTACCTGCAGTTTGGCTAGCGGAATTCAATATTCTCCGTAGAAATTAACATTCTAAATTTTTAATATTGGAAATTTATATTTGTTTGTTTCATATTTTAGAACACTTTAAATTATATCATTTTATTATTTAGCTCAATATAAGAATTATTCTGTTATATCTCTAAATTTATTACAATTCTATTATTTTACAGTGAGTTGGTGATAAATATAAAACTTTAAAAGGATATTTTAGTCCACCGAAATTATGCTCTCATGGGCAAAAAGATTATTAAGAGAGGAGGTGGATTCTAAATTCTTACTTTCTATGAAATTTTAAGACCACATGAGAATTTTAAATTCCGGCTACACCGGATTCATATGCTAAACGAGACATAAAATTCTTGAAGTTCTTAATTTCATAGTCATATTCTAAATTCTTTTTTAAAAATATTTTTTAAAAAGAGGTCCAAAGTGTGCGGTTGGTGGCTATTGGTTGGGTTTTTAGATAGCATCACTGGAAAATTAATAATAATAGAAAACAGATATTTAATAACTAAATAATCCAAAGCATGAAATTGTGGTGACTGGTGAGAGTAAAATAATTAACATATGATAAGTAAAACTCGACGCCTCAATTACGAATTTTTTCCTTTAGCTATTGACCGCCTGGCTCTAGGATCAGTGGTAAGGATTTAATAGTTGATATTCGAGATCTAAATTGGAAGCATAATTACTTTTATATTTTTGGATAAGTTTATTTTAAAAAATAAAAGTGAATAGCATGTTTTTTTATATAAAAAAAAATCCTATGCTAAAACTCGAAATTACATTGTAAAGAAGTAAATAAAAAAAAACTTCAAACAATCAATATTCGGACAAAATTTTGATAGGAGTCGATTACATTGCAAGTCATCTTTTTCACAAATGATGGGATTAGAGGCAGTCAAACCAACATAAATCAATCCAATCAAATAGACATGGTAGTAAGTTGAAATATGCACCTACAGAAGATACTATGAATGGGCCGAGAAGTCCAAGTTGCGAGTAAGTTCCACTTATGAATTTTTTTTTTTTTTCCGATGAAATAAATTTGATTATTATGGTTTTTTTTTTTTCTCAGTAATGCTAGCTAGGTTGCCCATTCCACACAAAAAAAAAAAAAAGTACTTTTTTTGGGGGCAATGCTATTACACTTTTTTATTTTAAATACGCTTCAATTTACAAGCCCTGACAGTTGGAATTTAATTTTCATACCAATATTTACCGGGCCATCCATTTCCAGCGGTACCGATTATTCGGTAACTCTTTTGGAGGACAAGACAGTAATGTTGGTTTAATATTCTTTTTATTATTAGCTAATAGCCGGCAAGATGGTCATGCTTGTTTAATATTCTTTCCATCATTAGCTAATAGCTGTTGGAGAATGTATTGCTTGAATTTCGTCCACAACCAGTAAGACAGCCGTGTGTTGTGGGTTGATTCCACGAAAACATATAAATATATAAATCGAAGAAAAAAGAAACAGTAAAAGCATAAAAAAATTAATAAAAGAAGAAGCTGAACAATATAAAAAGAATAAAAGTAAAAAAAATTGAAGAAGCAACAGTAGTAGCTACAATAAAAACATAAGAGTAAAGCATAAGAAGGACCTCATATTTGATGATTAATAGTTAAGGACCCACGCAATACTGCATATATAAAATATTTTAATTATAAAATTTTATTAATTTACAAATATTTTTGTATAATTAATTACTTGAATTATTGATTCAAATAATTTAAATAATCTTAATTTAATAATTAAATTAAATTAACTAGAAATAATTTATATTGCTATACATGTGAAATAAATTTTTGTAAGAGTAACCAACTAATAATAATATATGTATAGGTAAATTGCTAATAATAGAGTATTAACAGCTGACTGATGGATTGTTTTAGTTAAATTTCAAAGCTTTGAATTACGAATTACATTCAAACTAAAAGTTAATATAATTTTAAATTTTTAGTGGCTGACGTTCTTTTCAAGAAAGAAGTGCGGTGCTAAATATTGCTTTCGAACGCTCAATATCACTTTCCAACCATAGTATATACTAGTTAAGGGGCCCGCACAATGTGGCAGGAAGACACTATTATACTTATTTTTAAAAATTAATATTATTTTTTATATGTGTATATATGGTGAGAATGTAAAATCTATAAAAAAAAAGACATCGTGAGTAAATAACAGGGAGAGCAAAGTAAGTAAAATTAGAAAACGATAAATTACCAGCAAGTTGTAGGACATACCATAAATAATGTAATAAAGAATTTCACTAACCTAAATAATCCATACAATCAACAAATTAATTTTATTAGCAAACACAGTAAGAAACAAGGAATACTGCTAAATAATACATTATAGAAATTTACTAAGCTAACAGAAAGAAAGTATATTACTTATGTATTTGAGAATAGTACTATTTTTTTGCCTGGTCTATTCTATCATTAGTTTTTTGAAATTGTGTACTACTACACTGTCCCTTTAAACCAAGAAAAGTATGACAAAAATATTTTAAAAATAAAGACGGAACAATCCATATTGTACATAGTAAACTACATAGGAAGCATAACATTAGAAGTAAGAAATAGAACAATTTTCATATGCTGTTCGAGCAGGGAAAAAAAAAAAAGCATCCATCACAAATCCGGCATTAAATAACTGAGCATGTTTATGGGAGACATTTTGTAAGTATAAAAAAGAAGTATAAATAGGCAAATAGCAGAAAGCCTAAGAAATATAGAATGGAAAGTAAAAAAGAAAAAAATGAAATGAGAAGTAGGCAAACAATATCGAACACAACAACTTGATATTGACGAATACCAATTCAGAGAAATATTAATCTTATTAATAGTTTTTTTAGGGGCTGTTAGGATTCATCCACAATGAGACTTATCTAAAATATTCCTACTCCATATAGGATAAGAAATAAATCAAAAAAAATAAATCATATTCTGTTTAAATTTCTATTTTTGTGAGATTCAGTTGGAATAGGATTAGGATTAATATCTCCCTTATGACCTATAAATATATGAGGTACTATATACAAGAGAAAATTAGAATAATCTTTTCAAGAATTTTTTTCTCTGCGTTCACTTTAGGGCACCATTAGAAACCCCAGGGATTCCGGCGGTGTGCTGCGATCGACTCTTATAGCCGAATTGCGACGAGAAAGAACAACGTTGAAGACAAAAAAACGTGCTAGAAATCGAGATAAATTCTTGGCGGACCAAGAAGTTCGGAAAATAAGATGAGATCAGATTCTGGTAATTCCAACGTTAACTCCGCAGCGAAAAGGTATGCAAAATCTATGTGATTTTTTTATCTTGATTTAGTTATTAATTTTCAACAGTGGTATCAGTGTCTTCCAATGCTTATTTTCGCTCAGTTAATCCGTTTCGACATCTAATATCTCTTTTAATTGCTTTTGAGCATTGCTTTTGAGCAATAATTTTGGCATTGATTTGTATTAAAAACAAAAAAAAAAGAAAAAAAAAGTAAAACCAGCATTGTCTCAGTTTGCAAGCCTATCATCATGCACAATCTGCACAATCTTAGGCAAGCTAAATCGGCGTGCGGAATGATAGATGTGTATCAAACTGTGCGTACAGCTTACTACGCCTCACTTATTTTTTCATGGGCCTCTCCTTTTTTCAGCAGTGCAACACCTAGCCCGAGTCTTGGGGCCACCAGTGAGGCTCGCCCACACACTAGGTCGACGAGGTCTGTGCCCACAGCAAGGGTCGAGAAAGGAGGCCCCGCAGGACAACAAAGGCCCAACCGCGTAATGGGTCGCGCAGGACATGCCTGCATTGAGGGCTAGGAAAGGCCTGGCCTGCGAACTGGGCTAAACACGACCGGGTCCCCGTGCTGGGCCTGCGAAGGCCCAAGCCCCGTAATTAGGCCCGCTCTTAGGCAAAGCCCGCATGCATACCCGGCCGCCTGCTGGCCTGCGCACAGGCCCAAGCCCAGCCTGTGTGGCTTGCAGGTTCTATTTAATAATTTAAAAAAATATATACAAGGAAGAGTAAATTGTTGGGTGTGAGATTCGAACCCACAAACCTGCGGAGCATGGAAGCCTGAAACTTGCGGCCTTTAAAACCATGTGAATCAATGCAAACTTTAGAATGTCATGCATATCATTATATTATATATTATGACATGTAATAGTAGCTTGACTAAATTATATTGTATTTATCAATTAATGTATGACGTGAATTTATTCTTGATTAATTTGATATATTATTTTAATCTGCATTGGATGAGATGATTATTATATTTTTTAAAGATGAAATTTTTGATCTGAAAAAATAGTGAAAAATTTTATTATCAGATTTGATTGATTTGTGACTAATTTAAAATTATGTGCATTATTGTAGTGATATATGACTTCGAAAAGTTTTTCCATCGCTGATTTGCTAAATCAAGATAGGCTTAATAGAACGAACTATGACATGTGGTATAGAAAAATTCAGTATCTCCTTAATGAGAAAAGAGTGCTAAACCATCTGATCAATAGTATTATTCAACCTAAGGAAGACACGATGGCTCAACATCGCCATGATCAAGAAGCCTATAATGTTGGCTTGAAAAAGACCGAAGTGCATGCTATACGATGTTGAGCTGTATGCATGATGACTTGATCGAGGAATTTGAGAATTATGAGATTGCTAAAAGTGCGTGGTAATAGCTCAAGGTGAAATATGGTAGCACATCAGCCACGAGGCTTCGTGCGTGGGATTTCAAATTCAATCAGTACATGCTGGACCCGAAGCACTCTATGACAGAGCACTTAAGGGTGATGTTTGCTATGATTAGAGAGCTTAAAGCAGCCGATTACGAGCTCACTGATGAACAACAAGTTCATTCAGTTATAAGGTCTTTACCAGAGTCATCTTGGGGTCAAGTCAAGTTAGTGCTAACTCACAATGAGGGTATTAAGACCTTCTATGAATAGCTCGACATCTTGAGTTGGAGGCGGAGTGCAAAGAGGCGAACTGTAGGAATGCACTCGTCGCCCAGGGTAGTCAGCGCATAAGTAAGTGGCCTAAGTGCAAACACCCTAACGGAGGAGATAAATTGGAAAGACTAGCAACCTCACACCAAATAAGGACGAAATTAATAAAGACCGCAAGAGCAGGCGTGAAAAAAAAAACCTTAAATAAACTGAAATGTTTACAACTGTGGACATATATGACACTTCGCTCGTGATTGCGCTGAGTCGAAGAAGGTGAATCCAATTCTAGCTCTCTTACTTATGTAATTTCGCATGTTTTTGTTGCTTACGCTCTCTCTGATTAGATTGTAGACACAGAGTAACAAAGCATTTAGTGAGAGATCGAGCAGGATATATAGATTACTGTTGAGTAGCTGCTGGCAGCCATTATGTCACCATAGGAAACGGCTGATAGGTGTGTCAAGATGGAATCTATCACCCTCGGTAGGGAGGTAATTGTCATATACTATCTGTTTTACAAGATATTGAAGTTCTTGGCCAAGGCAGTGTGATTTTATGGAAAGAAGTTTTCATATATTAGTTGTTAATCAGATAAGACATATGATTGAGTAATGGAGTTTGACAAGTTATCCATAACCTTGGCTCAATCGGAACAAGTGATAGAAGGATTTTATCACACGGTAACTACACCTAGAGGTTCTGTCTATTATTAATTCTACTTGGATTGCCGCGATGTACTGCTAGATGTCACTCGTGAATTGTGGAACCCATGAGAGTGATTAAGATAGTTAATTACACTCAGTTGGGAGAGCCAAAAATATTTTGGTCTATCGAAAAGAGTTTTCATGGTGACACTAAAAGAGGTTAGTGTCACGTCTCACTACTAGGTGGAATTGAACCTATGTGGTCATACACAATAAATGCTGCGTGTGATCAAGTGCTTGGAGAATTAATAGAGATTATTTTGCTAAAATAGCAAAGCAAGAATTTATTTGCTAAGATGATTAGCAAAAACTATAATTGCAAAAAATGAAATAGGTGTGGAGTGACCTAATACTCAATTTGATGTAGTATAAGGGCTTATGTGCAATAGTTGCAACAAGTTATCAGGTGATAACTCTCTCTTCGTTAAATTAATCCTCTTATTAATTTGTTGGGAGATGAAGACAAGAAGGGAGAGAGAAACAAAATGAAATTGTATATATTAATTGTACTATTAATGGAGAAGAAAAGTGAAAAACGTTTTTCCTTTCCTCTCTTCTTCTCTGTACATATCAAATAAGAGGACTTAACTCTCCTCTCATTTATGGTGCGCCTTTCCTTATTTCTTTCTTTCCTCTCCAACTGTGAGAGAGAGATGCTTTATTAATTGAAAGGAAATCAACGTTATTAATTGCAAGAAAATCAACGTCTCATTATGAGAACGTTTCCCCCACCTCTTCTGCGCCTTTTGCCTCACCTATAAATTGAGGCATCTCTCAATGATGATAAGAATCACAATACATAAGAGTGAAGCGTGAGAGAAAGAGAGAAAATTATCCCAATCATATATAGAACTCTCTTTCAATCATAAGAGAGAGAGGTTCTCATAGAATAATTAGTCTCTATAGTATAGTTAATCCTCTTAAAGTTGCTAGAATAATTTTGAGGATTGATACAAGAGATCATGAAGGGAGTTTCGAGATTACATTGTGATTATATGAAGTATAGATCCCGTAGCAGCCTTGTGTGGATACACATAGAGGCCGAACACTTGTGCGCCTCGAAGGACCAGAAGTTCAAATTCCAAATCAACCGTGGAATAATTTCGGTAATTAGCACAGGTTGAAATTCGAACATTTCTTCTAATTAGATTAGAAAAATAATTTTTGTGTGTCACATGAGAGATCTTGTTACACATATACTAATATCATAAATATTATGATATTAAGGTATACATGATTTGATCATATTTTATTAATAAAATTTATTTTACTGCATTAAATGCTCGTGGACGCACATACATTTTCTTACAGGATTTAGTTAGAATAGGATTAGGATTAATGTCTCCTCTATGACCTATAAATATATAACGTATTAGCCACATACTATATACAAGAGAAAATTAAAATAATCTCTCCAAGAAATCCTCTCTCTCTGGGTTCACTTTAGGGCACCATTAGAAACCCTAGGGATTCGGGAGGTGTGCTGCGATTGACTCTTGTAGGCGGCTTGCGATGAAAAGAACAACATTGAAGACGAAAAAACATGCTAGAGATCGAGATAGATTCTGGGCAGATTACGGAGTTCGTAAAATAAGACAATATTAGATCCTGGTAATTGCAACGTTAATTCCGCAGCGTAAAGATATATAAAATCTATGTGATTTTGTTTTATCTTGATTTGCTTGTTAATTTCCAACGGGGGCAATATAGGTAACAGTTGGTAATAGGCCATCAAGTTGTGGTGCTATAACTAAGGAAAGAACACCAAGCACAGGAAAAACAAAGTTGTATAATATATGTATCAGTCTAAAATATCAATGGTGTAACAATTAAGGATTCTAAAACAAAATTTCGAACAGGGTCTAGAAAAGACCAAATAATCATCTTTTGACGCCCCAACTTTCCAGGGGGTCACCCATCCTAGGACTACTCCCGTCCTAGCACGCTTAACTCTCTTAACCTCTTGGGCCTAGCCACCGCCCAAAATGCTTAAGCCGGGTTAAGAGTTTAGCCTTGTTATATTTTATATATAGGACTATCTGGGGTCTCACAATCACCCCCCCTTTAAGCCCTGACGTCCTCGTCAGGCTCAGACTCACAAGTACCAGGCGATGTGAGACTCGTCTCGCTAGCCTAATGTCACGCCCCGGATTACTCGTTTTCCCGGGCTCGCCAACAGATCCGCCGTATACATAGAATTTTCTATGTATACGAAGCGATAGCTAACCTGTAACCAAGCATACAAGCAACTACAAGAGATATAGAGCGAAAATAAAAATATACTAAAAGAACAAAAGCCACCTGTACATATAGGATCCAAAATACAACAGTTCCTCCACAACCAAAATAGGTACAAGTCCACACTATATGTACATGGCACAACTCAAAAAGAAACTAACTCCAGTAGGGTCCTCCTCTAGGAACAACAGGGACAGGTAGGGATCTACCTCACGACTCCCTTACCTCAATCCGCAGGAACAAGAGCAGCAGCCGCAACAAACGAAGGCTCTGCAAGAAAAAGGTGGCAACAATGGGTGTGAGAACTACTATCAAAAGAAGTAGTCCTCAGTGGGTACCACTACCGACCTCAACGGTCCACCCACTAAGTCTACGAGACTAACAATATAGCTGGTAGGTAAAGAACAACAAGTAAGCTGGAATAAACTTTACAGCTGTAATGCCACTACCCTACCACTATCCAAGTCAAACTCTCAAGTAAGCATCACCAAAGTGAATAGTCACCCTAGACCCAATCTAACGGAACTGCCCAAACAGGCTCGTCCAGCCAACTGCCTAGCCACACCGCACACTACCAAAAAGGGTAGCCGGTCCAAGTATCAGATCCAACTAATCTGCAGCGACATCAACGCAAGAGAGGCCTCACTCCGGAGCGGCACTCGGGGGAGCTACCCAACCGAGTTGGTACGCGTATCTCTGTCGAGCACAATCAGGCTCCGGCAGGCTATAATCAAAAGGAAAGGGGTCAAATGGGTCAAAGACTCCAAGCTCACGTGCCCTCAGCACAAACAGAAGCTAAAACAAGAGTCTGGGTCCATCGTCAACCCCGACGGCACCCGGTAATACAAAACAGCCTAACCCTGCTGTAAAGGCATCCCAGCACGAGCATAAACTCGTCCTACAACAAACTAAGTATCCACCTCGCACTAACAGCGGTGATACAAGAACAGAAACGACTCCTAGAGCTAAATCTGATAATAGTTCGAAAAGTGACGGTTGTAGGTTCACGAGTTTTCTCCTAAGTCAATTTCCAGTTCAGCATGTAAAGTCATGTCTATAAATTATCAATTTATACTCCAAATTCAGATTTCATATAAACACATGCAAATTCATGAATTCGAGCTACTAACATGATTAAACAGATAATAAAATAGCATGCTGTACTCTCTACAACTTAGGAGAAAATCCGGCGATTTCGGTAACATTAACCCACCAGGAAAGCTATCCAACAACGGCTAGGAGTCGAGTGGAAGGCCCAGTTCAGCATGTAAAGTCATGTCTATAAATTATCAATTTATACTCCAAATTCAGATTTCATATAAACACATGCAAATTCATGAATTCGAGCTACTAACATGATTAAACAGATAATAAAACAGCATGCTGTACTCTCTACAACTTAGGAGGAAATCCGGCGATTTCGGTAACATTAACCCACCAGGAAAGCTATCCAACAACGGCTAGGAGTCGAGTGGAAGGTCTCCAAACAACACCGGCTGAAATCGGGCTCAAAACTGCAAACTCGAGATTCGGACCCACCTGCTCAAGTTCTGGACGCCCAGAACATCAGCCCAGAACTGCAGCCTGGCAGCACGACCATCATAGATTCAACGAGCAATAAAATTCAAATATTAAGTCCAAATGCAGTGAAACTTTGCCCAACTCACCAGCAGTGGTTCAAGAACAAACCCTCCAAATTTCAGCCAAAACGGAGCTCGACTCGATGTCCAAAAGTCCTCACACTGATTCGGACCCACTTCTGGACCCTCCTGCACATGCATCCAGAAATTTCAGCAACTAAGCAAATAACACTTCTAGCATGAATTCTGGAATTCCAACGAATCTAGCCCATGGAAAAGGGTCACAAACCTCTCAATTACAGTGATGGAACAATCCAAATCCTCTCCAAGGCTTCTCACAAAGATCTAGATTCAAAAATCCAAAAAATCCATCAAAGGTCCAAAAATTCAGCACTTAAGCTAATTACTCAAAATCTGAGCTATAACTCACCTTTAAATCCTCAAATCAAGTGGAAAGAACCTCCAAACCAGCAAGGAATGAGGAAGGACCAATCTTTACTTCGAAATTCCAGCTCCCAAGAGATTTGGATCCATAAGATCAAAGGAAAACCCAAGTTTCAGCTCAAGAACACAAGGGTTCCAGTAAAACAGCAACTGCAGCATACATACCTGTCCAAATTGCGATTGGAAGGATTCCACATCTTCCTCTATGAGTCCAATATCCAACAAACCAAGTTTCGTAGGATTTGGATACTCCCACACTGCACACGAGTAAGAACATCACAGGTCGACGTTGCAGTTCTGCAAGAATCCAAGGTCTTCAATAGAGAAAGGTAGAATTTGGAAGGAATTGGAGGGCTTTCCTTGCAAAATCCAAGTTCACCATGAAGAGGGGAGAAAAGAACCTCAGGGGAGGTCGTCCACAACTTTTATAGACCAAAGGTTAGGGTAAAATGGACCTCAAGAACAACATGCTGCTAACCTGTTCCTCAGCATGAAAACCCACATTCGGGCGCCCGAAACCCAAGAAGTGGGCGCCCGGTTCTTCAGCCTGCACAAGTCCAGAACTCCGGATTCTCCGCCCGCGGTCTGGTGCACCCTATCCTGGTCCGGCGGAACTCACCTACCACCCCACACGTGTCAAACAGATCGATACTCACGAGGCCAATTTCCGGACTCACTTTCCGTGCGCCCGATCCTGGATCCGAAATGACTTAGCAATTTCAGAAAACGAGCACTCAACATCTGGGCGCCCAAAACACGACTTCCGGGCGCCCTAAAGCTCCAAACGCCCAAAACTTCAGTTTTGGCTTACTTCGGTGCTCCGAGTCCGTTTTCGCGTCTATTTGGCTCCGAAACGACTCCGACTTGTCTCGACCTTCTCCAGAAGTGTCGAACAGTTTAGGATACTGCAGTCATTCTATCAGTTAGGCCCCAGGGGTACTACACCTAAACTGACCTTGTGGTGAGCCGTGCTCCACCCACAACAGTCAACAGCATGAGAGCCTCGCTCTCTCCGCTGTACAATCATGGCTCAGCCGAGACTCATCTCACACTTTCGGCTGGTAATTGGCTCTGATACCAACTGTGACACCCCAACTTTCCAGAGGGTCACCCATCCTAGGACTACTCCCGTCCTAGCACGCTTAACTCTCTCAACCTCTTGGGCCTAGCCACCGCCCAAAATGCTTAAGCCGGGTTAAGAGTTTTAGCCCTATTATATTTCATATATAGGACTACCTGGGGTATCACATACTGTGACGCCCCAACTTCCCAGAGGGTCACCCATCCTAGGACTACTCCCGTCCTAGCACGCTTAACTCTCTCAACCTCTTGGGCCTATCCACCGCCCAAAATGCTTAAGCCGGGTTAAGAGTTTTAGCCCTATTATATTTCATATATAGGACTACCTGGGGTATCACATTCCCCCCCCCCCCCCCCCCCTTTAAGTCTTGACGTCCTCGTCAGGCTCAGACTCACAATTACCAGGCGATGTGAGATTCGTCTCGCTAGTCTAAACCGACCTTGTGGTGAGCCGTGCTCCACCCACAACAGTCAACAGTATGAGAGCCTCGCTCTCCCCGCTGTATAATCCTGACTCAGCCGAGACTCATCTCACACTTTCGGCTGGTAATTGGCTCTGATACCAACTTTGACGCCCCCAACTTTCCAGGGGGTCACATCCCAGGACTACTTCCGTCTTAGCACACTTAACTCTCTTAACCTCTTAGGCCTTGTCACCGTCCAAAATGCTTAAGCCGGGTTAAGAGTTTAGCCCTATTATATTTTATATATAGGACTGCCTGAGGTCTCACATATCTGGTAACTTTACCTTCGAAATTTTGAACCACATGATTGCCTCTAAAGAGATTAAACACAGAAGATATGGTAGTAGTTCTGAATTTTCTTATTGCTCAGAGAGCAAAAAATAAAGGCTCAGCTATATATTCTTGCTTCATAGCATCAGGAGTGACTTGATGTAGAATTCAACAAGAGATTAAAAGAAAAAATATAGCACTTTGTACTCTGACAAATTGATGGTTAACATAAAATTATGTGAACTAAGAGTTGAAATTTAAATGTAAGTTAAATATTCAACGACAGGTGAAAACCAAGTTAAATACTGAGCAACTCTTAAAAAGAGATAATGCAAGTGAATTCAATAAGACAAGTGAAGCATAAAAGATCATAAGAGTAATAAAACGAAAAAAAACACAATAAGTTAGCTATGATGAGAAATCGGAAGGCAATAACAATTTTTAGGCTCAGATAGTATTTCATTGAAGCTTTATTTCCAACATCCTAAGAGCTAAGCAGAAGCCACAGCTTAGGGACTTAATTCATAAGATAAGATAAGATAAACCAGACTAAACTTAGGAAAGATAATTGAAACTCTTCTCCGCGGGAACAATATTTAGTTTTTATTTTTTTATTTTTTATTTTTCTTGGTACTTATTCTAATATCATTGTTATTCTCTGGAAAAAATTGTAGACCTCAATCAAATGACTGCTAGTACTCCCATCAACATCAAGTAAGAATGCACAATACGTGAGACAGCATAGCATGAGTATATATATCCACGTACATCAATGGGAGAGAATCTGTAAGCTCAAAGTAGAAAGAAGAAAGTCACATAATAATTAAACAGTAAGTACATGCTTGCAGTTTTCAACAGGAACAATAGCGAAGTAGAGCATGAAGCGAGCAGTAAGAAAATTAGAAGAAAATCATATTAAATTAAATAAAACAGTCTTAATCTTTTCATATTTTGTTAGCGGATGTCGTCATCACTCTGCTTACTACCTTTCTCTTTTCCCTTGGATTCATAAGATCTCATTCTCTTATCCTCATTTGTATTATTTGCAAACAACATCTCTACGTTATCCTTTTCTTTTAGTAGTGCTAGTAAGGTAAAAGACTACATAAAAAAATATAAGGAGCTACAATATATAAAACAAAGAATAGCATTTGTGCATCTGTATTAATAGGTGTATCCAGGGGAAGGGACAACGAAATGGAAAGCCAAATAGAAGTCCACTACCATAAACGAAGATCAATCTTGCCATTTAAAATACAAAAATTTAATAAAATTGGTAAAATGAGAAGTTGAAAGATAGTAGGCAAAAAATTTTGGGCTCGGATAGCATTTAACTCCAGAGTTATTTCCAATATGCGATGAGATAAGCAAGCTTACACAAAGCAAATCTACACAACCTACAAATTAACTCCATTAGCAAACAGCTAGGGGGAAGTAAAGAACTCAAAGGGACATTTTTGACATAGACCTACCACATCCGATACAGAACTATAGTAAAAAAAATACCCAAACAAGTTACTTCCTAAATAAGAGTAAAAGTAAAACTCCCTATTGATACAATTTGAAGAACAACCCATAGAATCAATTCAACAAACACATAAAGGCACTATGAATCAAAACAAACAAACATCAAAATAGACCTAATTCTTAGCTCAGAAAAATAAAAATAGAATAGTATACTAAAAAATCATACATAAATCTTACTTTCGAACTAACGGATGATTGAAGAGAGCTAGGGACTTAGATAGGATTTGCTTTGTGTCTGTTGGCATTCGGTTAAACCGAATCAGGTGCGCCCATGATCGGGCTCGATCCGATGGTTATTATGTTGTCTGATTAGGTTAGGATTAATCTCGCTTTTAAATTGAAAAGCTAATTAGAGATAAATCCTAGTCAGATTAAAATAACGTAATATAAACCGATTTGGCCTTATCTTTACTTGCCTATTAGGATTTTGGAATCCCTTATAAATATACGGGCTATCTCTCATATGAGATGGTACAAGAAAAATAGAGAGAGAAACCACCTCCTCCATTAACCTATTATTCTAGAGGGTCTTGAACGGTGGATTAGAGATCGTGCTCGTTTGTAGTTCGATCCACCGCGAGTTAGGAGCGATAGAAGACTTTCGTAGATGATCCAAGGACACGTGAATCAACCTCTTCGATCCAAGCTCATCGCATCCTAGCGCGAACGCTTCCGTAAAAGGTACGAACGAACCGAACCATACTTCCGTTGCGTTCTACAGTGTCTAATTAGAGTTAAAAAGACGGGGAAATGGTCTTCTACTGCCGGTTTTGCCAAAATCGGGCGACGACAAAGAAGCTACATAGAAAAGAGAAGAGAGGAGATCGAACCTCGACAAACTGAAGGAGGACAACCAAACATTATCCTGGGAGCCCACGTTGCCTTAGAGGACGACCATATTACACACCCATTATTGACGCAATGCGGGAAAAGATGTCGAAAAACATGAAGAACAGAATGAGGGGAATAGCCCAGAAGGCCACACCATCGGCTGCCATACAAAAGGACCGAACGGCCCATGTGAGACCCCAGATAGTCCTATATATAAGATATAATAGGGCTAAACTCTTAACCCGGCTTAAGCATTTTGAGCGGTGACAAGGCCCAAGAGGTTAAGAGAGTTAAGCGTGCTAGGACGGAAGTAGTCCTAGGATGGGTGACCCCCTGGAAAGTTGGGGCGTCAAAGTTGGTATCAGAGCCAATTACCAGCCAGAAGTGTGAGATCAGTCTCGGCTGAGTCAGGATTATACAACGGGGAGAGCGAGGCTCCCATGCTGTTGACTGTTGTGGGTGGAGCACGGCTCACCACAAGGTCGGTTTAGGCTAGCGAGACAAGTCTCATATCGCCTGGTACTTGTGAGTCTGAGCCTGACGAGGACGTCAAGGCTTAAGGGGGGGGGAGGGGGGGATGTGATACCCTAGGTAGTCCTATATATGAAATATAATAAGGCTAAAACTCTTAACCCGGCTTAAGCATTTTGGCGGTGGATAGGCCCAAGAGGTTGAGAGAGTTAAGCATGCTAGGACATGAGTAGTCCTAGGATGGGTGACCCCCTGGAAAGTTGGGGCGTCACAGTATGTGATACCCCAGGTAGTCCTATATATGAAATATAATAGGGCTAAAATTCTTAACCCGGCTTAAGCATTTTGGGCGGTGGCTAGGCCCAAGAGGTTGAGAGAGTTAAGCGTGCTAGGATGGGAGTAGTCCTAGGATGGGTGACCCCTGGGAAGTTGGGGCGTCACAGTTGGTATCAGAGCCAATAGTGTGAGATGAGTCTCGGCTGAGCCATGATTGTACAGTGGAGAGAGCGAGGCTCTCATGCTGTTGACTGTTGTGGGTAGAGCACGGCTTAAGCATTTTGGGCGGTGGCTAGGCTCAAGAGGTTAAGAGAGTTAAGCGTGGTAGGACGGGAGTAGTCCTAGGATGGGTGACCCCCTGGGAAGTTGGGGCGTCACAGCCCATGCCGCCAATGGTGACAGGCCCATGCGGCCTATGCCTTCCGCTGCAGATGCGATAGTGATGGTAGAGAAAAGATGGTGAGGGAGAGGGAGTAGTGAGAAGGTACTGGGAAAGAAAAAGTTGAGGCAAATGAAGACAAAATGATGAGTAGAGAGAGAGAGAAAGAAAGTAGGCCCCTCTTCTCCTTTAATGCAAGTCCATTTCTTGCTGACGTGGATGCGGATAGAGCTCCGTTAGGTTCCGAATTCATGTATTCTAATTGATTGATGTATGGAGAGTGAAACTAGAATACTTTAGGGCTTGTTTGTTTCACGATATTTGTCAAGGGGATGTTTGGTTCGTTGGAAAAACGTGGAAAAAATTGTTCGAGAAAAAAGTTTTTCATGGAAAAACTCTTTTTTAGTTTTTCATTTATTTTGTTCCAAGAAAAACTAGCTTTTTCGAAAATTTGTTTTCCAAATTTCATGGCAAATTAATGTTTTTGTTTTTTGGATTTTGTTTGGAAAACGAAAATGCTAGTTTTCCACAAAATTTGAAAAAAAAGTTTTCCCAAATAGCTAGTTTTTTTGGAACTAAACGGAGGGAAAACTGAAAAAGAGGTTTTCAGTGAAAAATTTTTTGCTTGGAAATTTTTTCCTCGCTTTTCCAAGGAACCAAACAACCCCTAAGATGCCTCGGAATGGAGTGTCGGAATTGTGAAATCTTATGTTCGTTTTATCATAGAAATTTAACGTAGTAGGAATTAAAAATTTTCATATAATTTTATAATCCCTTAAAACATGGTATTTAGAAACCACCTCCCCCTTGGTAAATTTTTTCGAAGAATTTGATTAAAAAAACTAAAACACTCTTGTACAAATTTTATTTCTATCCCAAAAATTTAAATTGAGCACAAGAGACAAAGAAAGTTATGAAATCCCTTAAATTTAGGAATATATACATATTTTATATTAAAATAGATATGATTTTTATATGATTAATCTAGTGTAAAATGATATATAATATTAGTCCCTACAAAAAAGTTATTGTCGTTATTTTATTGATATAATTAAATAATTTTTGTGTTGAACCAAATACAGAAAAAAAGTTCTATATATTCTAAGATATGGAACAAAAATAATTTCAACAAGATAATAATTATGTCAGTATAATAGATGAAAAATTAAAATTCTGCAAACTAAATAGGCCCTTTGTAGTAAATTGGATCAATTACCTCTATTGGTTTCTAGCGATAGTGCCACGCCCCGTCGGGCCTTTAACACCAACTAGGTGGAAAGGATAACCACACGGGCGCATGCCCCAGACCCGCCGAACGGATAGAGTCTCTTCTACCCGCCCAAAGCGTCACAACACAAGCATATCCACGATGTTCCAACTAGGAACGGAGTACAAGAGTTGCACAAGGAAATCATCAACATAAAGAAGTTCTACTTCTATTACAACACAATTGCACATTTATACATGCCCAAATTTTTTTTCTTTTCTTTTATTTTCATTCCATACATCATGTTCCAAAACTAAGGAATATACAAGTTAAATACATTTAATGAAAATTCCTATACTATCAATGTCCAAGACTAGGGGTACAACTCTATGTATCACCAAAATGGAAGGGCCGCTATCTAGAGAGCCAAACCCTTGCCTCGCTCCGCCGCCTCACTCGCGGAAGGACCTGAAAAACATGGGGTGAGAACTATAAACATAGTTCCCAGTGGGTAAGGCCACCCAAGAGAGAAGCTCGACCCACCAGGTCCAAAGAAACACCATATGCATAAGTTAGATCACAAATAACCATGCAAAAATTATTTACATGCTTGTAAATAAACATAAAGGATGCAACCAAATAAAATGTCAATTTTTATTTTCTCCTAGGTTCATCCTATATCTCACATTGGCCAAGTTCAAGTACTTGTCATTAACTTATGGTTTCGGAATCGCCGCATCACCATAATAGTTCCAACGTCCAAGGAGTGAAATCGTCACCTCCGTGTTCGGGTAGCGAAATCGTCGCATACCCGGGATAGCAAAATCGTCGCATACCCCATTTCAACACCGCCATCACGTGGCACGGGTAGCGAAATCGTCGCATACCCGGGATAGCGAAATCGTCGCATATCCCAATTCATCACCGCCAACTCATGGCACGGGTAGCGAAATCGTCGCATACCCGGGATAGCGAAATCGTCGCACATCCCAATCCGTCACCGCCAATTCATGGCACGGGTAGCGAAATCGTATCGTCGCATATCCCAATGTTCACGTCTTACACTTGCCAACCCAAGTCCAATGGCCCTAGGTTCAAGTCACTAAGTCTCACCTATGTTCAATGACACTAGGTTCACTTTACATTCTCAACCTAGGTTCCATGATACTAGGTTCCAATTCTCATGTTCCAACCTATGTTCAATGACACTAGGTTCCATTTGCACTTTTCAACCTATGTTCTCAACACTAGGTTCTAAGTCATACATGCAATCACATAACAAGTATAGATAATAGAAATATACTTGAATTCTTTAACATGCGAGAGGAGCTCATGGCTCAATCTATCACGATTCTCATTTTGCCAACATGCAAGTTCTAGGGTTTCGCATTACACACCATTTTATCTTTAAATGGTTATTTACCCTAGACATGGAAGTGACCTAATCACTTCGGTAAACACAAACCCACCTCAAGAGCTTCCAATTCCTTGAATTCTTTGAGCTCCTAAGTCTCCAAGCCTTGAGTTCTTGCTTCAACCCAAGCTTCTACAAGAAAATGGTTCGTTATTCGTTACGAACCCTTAATTCAACTCGATACATGAAATCAAGTGTTCTAACATGATTTCCTATGCCTCAATTGCAATTCCCGAAGGTCTAAATATTTTTAGAACCTCTCATGGCAAAAACCCTCATTTCACCTAGGTTTCACATGCATGCATGTAGAACCTCAAAATCTCTTGGCCAATCTCCACGTTTTGTGGTTTAGATTACCTAGGGTTTCCAAAAACCTCAAAATACTAGATCAATTCTAAGGTTTGAACCCAAAACATGAGGAACTCACCTTAGCCACGAGTTCCCCAAGCTTCTACTTGCACCAAGAAGCCTCTTCTCCCCTTTGGAAGCCTTTTCCAAGCTCAATCCACCCTTTTCTCCAAGCTTTGGAAAGTTCTCTAGAGAGAGAAAGTGAGAGAGATGGAAAGGAGAAGTAGAGGAGGAAGATGACTGAAAAGGGAAGGTATCCCTGCCTTTCTAACACTCCCTCGAGTGTGAAAAGACCTTTTTGCCCCTTTCAACAATCAACACTTCCAACCAGCCAAAGCTGGCATTTCGCACACTACGTACCGGTATGCGCATTGGTATACCGGTATACAGTGTTAATTCCGGTATGCCACGGGGGATTCTGCAAAACCCGAGAGCTGGGTTCTCGGATTCAGCCCTCACATTTCGGTATGCCACACTCCATATCGGTACTAATCATTTCAGTACCGGTATGGACATCTTCATACCGGAATCCACTGCAGACTTCACAAGTTCAGCAGTTTTAACTTTTCGAAGTCCGTTTTCGCGCCTCATTTGCGCCGAAAACACTTCGCACAAGCCCCAAACTTGGCCGAAGCCGCTCACGTAGCCTCTCATGCTACTTTCTCACCGGAACTCCACAATTTGTAGAAGTTCGGTACGATGCACTGAAATTCAGTGTACTACATTCCTCCCCCATTAAAGAGAGTTTCGGCCGCGAAACTAAATCATACCTCAGCTGGACTCAGCAAAGAGGTAAGGAAACCGCTCCCTCATTGAGCTTTCCAATTCCCACGTAGCTTCGCGTTCACCGTGATTCGTCCATTGTACCTTTACATAAGAAATTTCACGGTTCCTCAAATTTTTCACCTCGCGATCCATGATACACAAGGGAAATTCCTCATAAGTCATATCCTCATGAAGCTCCATAAGCACATACTCGAGGACGTGCGCTGGATCATACACGTACTTACGGAGCGTCGATACATGAAACACATTGTGTATTCCCACAAGTTTTGGCGGCAAAGCTAGCCGATATGCCAAGGATCCCACATGCTCCAAAACCTCATAAGGTCCAATGTAACGGGGACTCAACTTACCCTGAACACCAAACCGCTTTACCCCTCTCATGGGCGATACTTTCAAGAAGACGCGGTCTCCTACCGCGAATTCTAAATCTCGTCGACGTCTATCCGCATAGCTCTTTTGCCTGGATTGCGCCGTCGATAAGCGTTCACGTGCCAAGCGGACCTTTTCCTCCGCTTCACGCAGCACATCCGGTCCTAAGATCCTTCTTTCGCCGACCTCGCTCCAATGAATAGGAGAACGACATTTTCTTCCATACAAGGCCTCAAACGGTGCCATACCGATGCTAGATTGATAGCTATTATTATAAGCGAATTCAGCCATCGGCAAATGAATAGGCCATGCACCCTTGAAGTCCAACACACACGCTAACAGCATATCCTCCAAAATCTGAATTGTCCTCTCCGATTGACCGTCAGTTTGAGGATGAAATGCCGAACTGAAATCGAGCCGTGTACCCAAAGCTTCTTGCAAGCTTTTCCAAAAATGTGATGTAAAACGGGGATCTCGATCTGAAACTATCGAGGTCGGGACCCCGTGCAATCGCATAATCTCGTCCAGGTAGACTTGTGCTAACTTGTCTCCCGACCAAGTGGTGTGGATTGGCAAAAAGTGTGCCGACTTTGTCAAATTATCCACCACCACCCAAATTGCGTCGTGGCCACCTTGCGACCGGGGTAGGCTCACAATAAAGTCCATTGCGATATTCTCCCACTTCCAAACTGGAATGGGCAGCCCTTGCAATTTCCCTGCTGGAAAGCGACGCTCGGCCTTCACCTGTTGGCATACTAAATATTGTGCCACAAAGCGTCCAACATCAAGTTTCATCCCCGGCCACCAATAATGCAATTTAAGATCCTTATACATTTTGGTGCCGCCCGGGTGAATCGCATAGGGAGAAGTGTGAGCTTCTTTCAAGATCTCCCCACGAATGTTCTCGACTTTAGGCACGCACAATCGATTTCGAAATCGAATGGCGCCCTTCGAGTCCACATGAAAATCACCGGCGTGCCCACTCTCGATAGCACTCCGCACCTTTTGGAGTTCCGGATCACTAGATTGCTTTTCTTTTATTTGCTCCAACAAGGTCGGCCACACTTCGAGATTCATGAGTTTAGCGGGGACGCCCGGGGCCACGACTTCCAAGTCAAACGGCATTGGCATTTGTCCCGTCATCTCAATTGCGAAGTTCTCCACGGATTTCCGACTGAGCGCATCGGACACCACATTGGCTCTACCGGGGTGGTACAAGATGGTTAAGTCGTAATCTTTTATCAACTCCAACCATCTCCGCTGCCTCAAGTTCAACTCCTTTTGAGTGAACAAATACTTTAAGCTTTTATAATTTGTGTACACCTCACAATGCTCCCCGTACAAGTAGTCTCTCCACAACTTAAGCGCGAAGACCATTGCTGCAAGCTTCTAGGTCGTGTGTAGTACTCGGATTTTTGTGGACTTTGAGGGTTTCTGGACTTGGCGGATTTCGGGCGCCCGGAAGTGAGGAAGTGGACGCCCGAAAGATCTGGATCCAGTTGACTTTGTGGATGATCCGGAAGTTGCTGATGAAGTTTGGATCTGGACGCAGGAACCGGACGCCCGGATGAGGATCCAGATTGGCTTATGACGTGGAGAGCCACGTGTTGCGACGCAGGACACGTGTCGACCGCCGGAGACACGCCGCCCCACCGCCTGCCGACCGACGACCGACCGCTTGGCCGCCAGCTGACACCTGGATTGCAGGGTTTCCAGACGCCCGGAAGTTGGATTCGGGCGCCCGAATGTGGGACTTTTGGGAGCCTATAAATAGGTGAGTCCCTGTGATATTGAGCTCATTTTCCACTTCGTGTGACCCATTTCAAGAGAGAGAAAATTGGGTTTAGGGCCATGTGTTGGCATTAGTTGTAACCTAGCTTGCTCTCCTCTATTCTATTGATCTGATTTGGTGCTGAGCTGTTATTCTGTCGGAGTTAGCAGTCTTTTGGTGATATTCAGATCGGAGTGCTGCTGGAGCTTGATTATCTTGGAGGGTTGGATCTGAGAATACTGTTTTCCCCACCGTGGTTGGATTAGCTCTTGAGGTGGGTTGATGTTTGCCAGATTCAGTGGACTTCCTCCTATGTGTTTACTCTCATGTTAGCATGATAGTGTTGGATTATGTTAGCATGATATGATGATATTGGATTATGATAGCATGACATGCTGAGATTATGTTAGATATGACCTGTTAGGTTGAGATTTGCATGTGCATGATATGCTAATTATATATATATGAGCATGCTTGATTTCCATTATATCCTTGATGCATGATTTGACCTACACCTATCCTGTTGATATCCCTTGTACCAGTTGTTGTACATACTAGTGTAGGTGATCATGTTGAGGCTCGTGCTATGTTATTGTACCTCCTCTTTATGGTAGAGTTGAGATTGATTGTAAGCACTGGAGCATTGATTGGGTCATGTTGTTGACTATCCTTTGAGGTGCCGAGGGCACGTGATTCTTTGTGAGATCAGTAGATTGGGTCATATTTGTTGATTATCCTTTGAGATGCCGAAGGCATGTGATTCCTTTGTTGACCCAGTCATGTCGATCATATACCTGTGGGTGCTTGGCGCTGATATAGTTATACTATACTCGGTTGGGTCGCTCCCACGAGAACCGCTCCGGAGTTGGCATGTTCCGTACAGAGGGTTGTACGAGGGGCTAGTGACAGATGGTGTTCCTGTTCTAGCAGGCTCCCTACGGGTAGAGCATGATCAGGCCGCAGGTATTGTATTATGTTGTATGGCATTATGGATTTGTGATAGTCCTCAATTGGTATATTCAGTTCATTGGTATTCATGTTGACAGTTGAGCATTGTGCATAGTAGTGGTAGTATATCTCCTACTCTTTTTATTGCTCCATATATATCTCTTGAGATTGAGGACTTAGTGGGCAGACCGCTGAGGCTGGTGGCGGTACCCACTGAGGACTATTTGTTTGATAGTAGTTCTCACACCCGTTGTTGACACATTTTTGCAGAGTCTTCTTCCCCAGTTGTGCATACTGAGCGCGGAAAGGAGACCGTCGGGTAGAGTTGATCCCCGGATACTTGGCTAGAGGTATACCCCATTTTGGTAGATGGTTATGAGTCTGTACATACAGTGAAATTGAGATTATCAGTGTTGTATTATATTATGGTTATGGATGATGTATGTACAGTGATCTTTTGATATATTTATATAGTAGCTCTGTTGATACCTTTAGCTCTGTGTGGTTGTTGTTGTTTTCGCTTCGTATACATGGTAGAGATACTGTGTATGCGGCGGATCTTGTCATGCGCCTGGGAAGAGGTAACCCGGGGCGTGACAGATTAAGTTGGTATCAGAGCTTAGGAATAGGTCATGAGGGCCTAGGAAACCTAAGATAAACAGACCTAAGAATGACGAGAGAGACGTGATTGATTGCGAAAGTCAAAGATTGGGTTTTTGAATCCTTCATTGTGTAGGAAGAGTGATTGAGGGATTATGCCTTCTCTTATCAGATGACTTATGTTGGCTGCAGACGACATAATAATCTGAGAAGAAAAGAAGTGTCCTTCTAGACTTTCGCTAGATTGGGTTGTGAGATTGTTTGTGGTCCTAATTGGGTATTCTGTTGTAGGTTGTTACTATGCCTCCTCGACGACCGTCGACGCGAGCACATCCGACGCCTTCGGATATGCCTGAGCAGACGGGACCTAGTGAATGGCCCGCTCTGCAGGAGCAGCTAGCAGACATAGCTGCAGTTGGAAGGCAGCAGAGTGCCTTGTTACAAAAGATGTGCGATGCTTTCTCTACGCCTCGAGCTATGGAACCTCAGGCGGCACGACTCCAACTACATCTCAACCCAGAGAAGGAAGTACTCAGCCTAGTCAAGCACTTTCTGAAGAGGAGCAGGAGAGGATGGCGGATAGATTGGCTCGCTTCTGTAGGTTCGATCCACCGCGATTTAATGGAAGTAGCATAGAACCGTGGGTGGTGGAAGCTTGGATATGTGAGATGGAGAAGTTGTTCGAGGATCTCTTTGTGCCAGCACAGGAGCAAGTGCATATGGCGGTTCATTGTTTATCTGGTGATGCTCATGTCTGGTGGAGGAGGACCCGTGATCATAGGTCCCTGAATCCTCTACAGATGTCTTGGAGCGAGTTTCGGGAGATTATGTATGGAGCATATTTTTCCAGTAGTGTGAAGATGAAGATAGAGGAAGACTTGAAGAACCTGAAGCAAGGGAATCGTCCGGTACAGGAGTATGCGAGGGAGTTTACTAGATTACTCAACTGTGTTCCCTCGGCGGCGAGGGATGAGATACAGAAAGTCTATCTGTATGAGAAGGGTTTGAGACCCGAGATCTTTCCATTTGTCCACTCGCAGAGACTTCAGACTTTGGATGCTACTATCGAGCAGTCTCTGTGGGTAGAGCGAGGGGCATTTGTGACGAGAGGGCAGCTTGTGGACCCAGCTCAGGGTCAGGAGAGGAAGCGCCCGGTACCTGATGATGGAGGGCAGTCGAGTAGCAGACGACCACCTAGACCTCCCCAGCGATCGCGTTTTCAGGGACGTGGATCTTCTAGTTGCCAGCAGTCTGGAGGATATCGTCAGCAGCGACAGCAGCAGTCGAGGGGATCTCCCCGATGTGTGATTTGTGGAGGACCTCATTTTGCTTATCTCTGTGATAGACGAGAGGGTCGATGTTTTGAGTGTGGGCAGCTAGGACATATGAGGAAGACTTGTCCCAGACGTGTAGCAGCTCCTTCTATGGCATCTGTGCCTTTCTCCCCACCGCAGTATTCTGGAGCTTCCCCGGTATTTTCTCAGGAGCGATCTTCTATGCCACGACAGCCGGATCGACGCCAGCCACCAACGAGCGGACGAGTTTATGCCGCTCAGATTGAGGATGCCTCGTTAGCTGATCGGGTGGTGGCAGGTATAGTTTTGATTTGTGGCATTAGATCGCGTACTTTATTCGATACTGGTGCATCGCATTCCTTTGTTAGTAGAGCATTTGCATTGCATTATGGTTTAGAGATAGGGTCGTTACCCTAGACACAGGAGGTGCGGGTACCCGACCATAGTTTGTAGGTGACGCAGGGTTGTTTGGGATGTCCTGTGCAAGTAGGGCCTTGGATCATGCCTGCTGATTTATTAGTATTGAAACAGTTGCAGGATTTTGATGTAATCCTAGGCATGGATTGGTTATGTCGATACTTTGCTACAATTGATTGTGGAACCAAGACGGTGATTTTTCATGAGCCTGGACATGAGGAGTTCATTTATGAAGGTTGTAGGAGTTCACTGTTCGCAGTGACGATCTCTTCTTCTAAGGCCAGACAAATGTTGAGTAGAGGGTGTATGGCCTATTTTGCAACAGTGACTGAGGTGCCCACTGTTGTACTAGGACTCGAGGATATTCCTATTTTTTGTGAGTTTTCGGATGTCTTTCCTTCTGAGTTATCCTCGATGCCTCCTGATAGGGAGATTGAATTTGTGATTGATGTGGTACCAGGAACCGCGCTGTCACGCCCCGCCGGCCCTTTAACACCAACTAGGTGGAAAGGATAACCGCACGGGCGCATACCCCAGACCTGCCGAACGGATTGAGTCCTTTCTACCCGCCCAAGGCGTCACAACACAAGCTTATCCACAATGTTCCAACTAGGAACGGAGTACAAGAGTTGCACAAGGAAAGCATCAACATAAAGAAGTTCTACTTCTATTACATCACATGGTACAATATACATGTCCAAATTTTTTTCTTTTCTTTCACTATCATTCCATACATCATGTTCCAAAATTATGGAATATACAACATTCATACAAGAATGAAAGTCCCCCATGCTATCATAGTCCAAAATAGGGGTACAACTCTATGCATCACCAAAATGGAAGGGCCGCTATCTAAAGAGCCAAACCCTTGCCTCGCTCCGCCGCCTCACTCGCGGAAGGACCTGGAAAATGTGGGGTGAGAACTATAAACATAGTTCCCAGTGGATAAAGCCATCCAAGAGAGAAGCTCGACCCACCAGGCCCAAAGAAACACCATATGCATAAGTTAGATCATATATAACTATGCAACAATTATTTACATGCTTAGTAAATAAACATAAAGGATGCAACCAAATGAAATATAATCTATCATTCTCTCCTAGGTTCATCCTATGTCCCGTCATCTCAATCGCGAAGTTCTCCACGGATTTTCTACTGAGCGCATCGGCCACCACATTGGCTCTACCGGGGTGGTACAAGATGGTCAAGTCGTAATCTTTTATCAACTCCAACCACCGCCGTTGCCTCAAGTTCAACTCCTTCTGAGTGAATAAATACTTTAAGCTTTTGTGATCCGTGTACACCTCACAATGTTCCCCGTACAAATAGTGTCTCCACAACTTAAGTGCGAAGACCACCGCCGCGAGTTCTAAGTCGTGGGTGGGATAATTTTGCTCATAGCTCTTTAGCTGTCGAGAGGCATATGCTATTACTTGTCCTCTTTGCATAAGCACACACCCAAGACCACGCCGTGATGCATCACTATACACCACAAATCCCTCCCCCGCAATCGGCAAGGCGAGAACCGGAGCTGAAGTCAACCTCTCCTTTAGCTCCTTAAAGCTTTGGTCGCATTCCTCGCTCCAAACATATTTGGCTCCCTTGCGGGTAAGACGCGTTAGTGGACCGGAGATTTTTGAAAATCCCTCCACGAACCGCCGATAGTACCCCGCAAGACCCAAAAAGCTTCGTACTTTCGTGACATTGGTCGGGCGAGGCCAATCCTTGACTGCCTCTACTTTCATAGGGTCCATAGATACTCCTCCTGCGGAAATTACGTGACCCAAGAAAGTGACCTCACGGATCCAGAATTCGCACTTTTTCAATTTGGCGAATAACTTGTTCTCTCGAAGAACTTGAAGCACAATCCTTAGGTGCTCTTTATGTTCCTCTTCACTCCGAGAGTAGACAAGAATATCATCTATGAACACAACCACAAATTGATCCAATAGTGGTTTGAACACACGGTTCATTAAGTCCATGAACGCTGCCGGGGCATTGGTAAGCCCAAGAGGCATAACCGTGAATTCATAATGTCCATACCGCGTTCTAAATGCGGTCTTATGCACATCCTCCGGTTTGATCTTCAATTGGTGATAACCGGATTGCAAATCAATCTTTGAGTACACCCGAGACCCTTGCAACTGATCGAACAAGTCATCAATTTGGGGTAACGGGTACTTATTTTTGACGGTCACTTTGTTTAACTCGCGGTAATCCACACACAACCGCAGCGAACCGTCCTTTTTCCTCACAAATAGAACAGGGGCTCCCCAAGGTGACACACTTGGCCTCACGAAACCCTTGTCCATTAAATCTTGTAATTGTGCTTTTAATTCCTTTAACTCCGCGGGTGCCATCTTGTACGGGGCCTTAGAGATCGGCGCCGTACCCGGGAGCAAATCTACCACAAATTCTATTTCCCGATCCGGTGGCATTCCGGGCAACTCCATCGGGAACACATCCGGGAACTCTTGGACTATAGGAATGTCCTCGAGCCCCAACACTTCCTTATGGTCATCCACTACCGTCGCCAAGTAGGCAATGCAACCACTAGCAATGAGCTTTCTTGCTTGCGACGTGGATACCATTGAAGCAAAGAGCGAACTCTTACACCCACGGTACACAAACTCTTTGTGCCCGGGTTCTTTAAACTTCACTATCCGGCTCTCACAATCGATAGTAGCGTGATACTTAGAGAGCCAATCCATTCCTAGGATCAAATCATATTCATTCATTCGATTTAATACCAGCAATTCAGCTGGCATGATCCAGTTTTCAACCCTCACGGGGCAATCTACACATGCGTGATGTACGCAAAAAGTGTGTTCAGGTACTTGCACCGTTCTTGCATGTGTGGCATCTATGATTTCTATTTCATGTGCAATAGCAAATGATCGAGCAATGAATGAATGCGATGCACTAGTATCAAACAAAGCTCTACATCGAATGCCTTTAATTAACACAATACCTGCCACGACGTCCTCCTGGGTAGAAGGCTCCTCCACCTGAGAGGCGAATACTCGTCCACTGGGTGCTGGCCGCTGGCCCTCCAATGGTCTCGGCGGCTGTGCACGGCCTGCCGACATCACCGCGGGTGGGATGCCCGCAAGCTGCCTCGGTGGCGCAAACGCCGAAGCCGACGACGGTGCTCGGCTATCGTCCGTCGGACAATTGTACCGCATATGCCCATGCCGTCCGCATTTGTAGCACCGGCCCTCACGATAGTCACATTGTTGAGGGCCGTGGGGGCCGCTACAAATTGGGCATTGGGTTGAGGGTCGGTTCCGTTGGGACCCTCGGGATTGATTTTGCGGCTGCAAGTGCTTCGGGGGCCGCTTAGAGCTAGATTGCCCCCCCGAGCCACCCGCCGGTCGCTTCTTTCCCTTCTCTTTATCTTTTTCTTTCTCCCACGACTCGCGCTCCTCGCGCGCACATGCATTCCCGTGCTCCACCCAAAGAGCACGGTCCAAGACTTCCGCAAAGGTCCTAAGTTTGAGGGCGTGCACCGCCCGAAAGATATCCGGTCGAAGTCCGCGCACGAAACAATCGACCTTGTCCAACTCTCCGCGGACAACGTGCGGTACGCAATTAATGATGTACGAGAACTCCCTCTCGTACTCACGCACCGAGCGGTTCCCCTGCTTCAACTTGCGGAACCTTTCTTGAAGCTTCTTTTTCTCGCTATCGGGGAAATAGGTGGCGAACACCATACCCCGAAACTCTTCCCACGATGGTGGCGGAAGGCTAGAGAGTCGATCACGTCGGACCCCCTTCCACCACACCTTCGCCGACCGCTCTAGACAATGAACGGCGAGGTGCACCTTGTCCCTCTCCAAGGTATAAAGGTCCTCGAAGAGCGTCTCGATAGCGTCGATCCATGTCTCTACATCCCATGGATCCACGTTCTCCCCGCTAAAGATAGGCGGGTTGAACTTTTTGAACCTCATTAGAGCCGCAAGCGCACGCTCTCGCTCCGTATCCTCCATCTCGGAGTCGGGCATAGGGGCACCCGACCCCTCGGCCACAGCCGGTGGCGCAGGTGGCACCACGGCCGGCGCCGGTGTCACCTCCTCAGCCGGTGCCGAAGCAGAGGCCGGAGGTACTCCCGTCCTCTCCTCCCTAGTCGCAGCCGCCTGCTGCGCCATAATATCCTGGAGCCTTTTAATTTGCTCCTCCTGTCGCTGCATGGCTTCGGCCTGTTGCCGAACCACGCCCATTAGCTCGGTCAACTCATTGCGGAGAGCCGAGTTCTCGCCCTCCCCGAGTTGTTCGGGAGCCGCGCCCGATCCTCCGGGCCCGGTCTTCGCAGGAGGCCGACCACGTACCATTATCTCCTGAAAACACAACGACTTTGGTCATTTCGTGACATCCAAAGTCATTTGCGACACAACATTTCACGAAATTAAACGTGAACCCAATCTAGGCGAAAGTCACACAAGGTTCCTTATTCCCCTCACTTGGTTTTCATGTTGTCGGCCGCCAACATGAACACACTTGGTGAAGAATAAGACACACCTCGAATCTACCTCTATTTCCAACTAGAGGCATAAGGACATAACCCAATCACTTATCTTTCGCCACAATCAAAGATCTCGTCACTCACGAGCCTACACTCCTAGGGTCTTTTCCATCCTAGGGTTTCTTAGGTCCACCTAGACCGTTTCTACTCTCTGATACCACCTCAGTCTGTCACGCCCCGCCGGCCCTTTAACACCAACTAGGTGGAAAGGATAACCGCACGGGCGCATGCCCCAGACCCGCCGAATGGATAGAGTCATTTCTACCCGCCCAAGGCGTCACAACACAAGCTTATCCACAATGTTCCAACTAGGAACGGAGTACAAGAGTTGCACAAGGAAAGCATCAACATAAAGAAGTTCTACTTCTATTACATCACATGGTACAATATACATGTCCAAATTTTTTTCTTTTCTTTCACTATCATTCCATACATCATGTTCCAAAATTATGGAATATACAACATTCATACAAGAATGAAAGTCCCCATGCTATCATAGTCCAAAATAGGGGTACAACTCTATGCATCACCAAAATGGAAGGGCCGCTATCTAAAGAGCCAAACCCTTGCCTCGCTCCGCCGCCTCACTCGCGGAAGGACCTGAAAAATGTGGGGTGAGAACTATAAACATAGTTCCCAGTGGGTAAGGCCACCCAAGAGAGAAGCTCGACCCACCAGGTCCAAAGAAACACCATATGCATAAGTTAGATCATATATAACTATGCAACAATTATTTACATGCTTAGTAAATAAACATAAAGGATGCAACCAAATGAAATATAATCTATCATTCTCTCCTAGGTTCATCCTATGTCTCACAATGACCAAGTTCTTTTACTTACCGTTTACTTATGGTTTCGGAATCGCCGTCTCACCATATTTGTTCCAACATTCAAGGAGTGAGCTTGTCACCTCCTAATTCGAGTAGCGAAATCGTCGCATACTCGGGATAGCGAAATCGTCGCATACCTCGTCTCAACACCGCCATCATATGGCATGGTAGCGAAATCGTCGCATACCCGGGATGGCAAAATCGTCGCACATCCCCCTCGACACCGCCAACACGTGGCGCGGTAGCGAAATCGTCGCCTACCCGGGATCGCGAAATCGTCGCCTATCCCATGTCGGCACCGCCAACTCGTGGCATGGTAGCAAATTCGTCGCATACCCGGGATAGCAAAATCGTCACACATCCCATTCTTCACATTACTTGCCAACCTAAATCTCATGATCTTAGGTTCAAGTCACTAAGTCTCGCCTATGTTCGATAACACTAGGCTTACTTTCTCATTGCCAACCTAGGTTCCATGACTCTAGGTTCCAATCACATGTCCAACCTATGTTCAATGACACTAGGTTTAAATCTCACATGTTCCAACCTATGTTCAACAACACTAGGTTTAAATCTCACATGTTCCAACCTATGTTCAACAACATTAGGTTTAAATCTCACATGCAACCATGCAACAAGTATAAATAATTGAATTGTACTTGAAATATCCATCATGCAATAGGAGTTCATTGTTCTACCTATCATGATTTTACCTTTGCCAACATGCAAAATGCTAGGGTTCTCAACACATACCATTTTATTTTTAAATGGATAATTACCCTAGACATGGAAGTGACCTAATCACTTCGGTAAATACAAACCCACCTCAAGAGCTTTCAAATCTTGGTATTCTTCAAGCTCCTAAGTGTCCAAGCCTAGAGTTCTTGCTTCAACCTAAGCTTCTACAAGAAAACGGTTCGTTACTCGTTACGAACCCTAAAATCAACTCAATATATGAAATCAAGTGCTCCAACATGATTTCCTAAGCCTCAATTGCAATTATCGAAGGTCCAAATATTTTTAGAACCTCACATTGCAAAAGCCCTCATTCTACCTAGGGTTTGCATGCATGCAAGCCAAACCCTAGATTTCATGGCCAAACACCCACCATTTGTGGTTTAGATTGCCAAGGGTTCCCAAAAACCTCATTTCAAAGGATTAAATCCGAGGTTTGAACCCAAAACGTGAGGTACTAACCTTAATCACGAAATCCCCAAGCTCCTTCTTGCACCAAGAAGCTTCTTTTCTCCTTTGGAAGCTTTTTCCAAGATCAATCCACCTTTTCTCCAAGTTTTGGAGAGATCTCTAGAGAGAGAAAGTGGGAGAGATGGAGAGGAGAAGTGGAGAAGATGATCTCTGTGAAAGGGGGGGTGTTCCCAGCCTTTCAAATACCCCCACGCATGTGAAAAGACCAAAATGCCCCTCTCCACACTTAGCACTTTCAACCAGCCAACTCTGGACACCGTATACCAGTATGTGCATTTGCATACCGGTATACGGGTGTTGGTTCCGGTATACCTCAGGGATTCCGCAGAACCCGAGAGCTAGGTTCACTGTTTCGACCATCGTATACCGGTATACCATTTCACATACCGGTATACCCCGAAAAATCCCGCAAAACCCGAGAGCTGGGTTTTCGGTTTCAACATAGCATTCCGGTATACCCTTTCTCATACCGGTACAACTTGCTCCAATTCCGGTATTGGAGTTCACATACCGGAATCCAGTGCAGACTTCCCAAGTTCGCAGTTTTCAACTTCTTGAAGTCCATTTTCGCGCCTCAATTGCGCCGAAAACACTTCGCATAGTCCCGAACTTGGCCAAAGCCTCACATATAGCCTCTTATGCCATTTTCTCACTAGAATTCTACAATTTGTAGAAGTTCAGTACGATGCACTGAAATTCAGTATACTACACGCGCCAATCTCGAAGACACCCTATAGAATGGCACCGGCTGAGTTGAGAGAGTTAAAGGCGCAACTGCAGGATCTTATGGATAAAGGTTTTATCAGACCTAGTGTGTCGCCTTGGGGAGCGCCTGTGCTATTTGTGAAGAAGAATGATGGTTCACTTAGGTTGTGTGTGGATTATCGGGAATTGAATAAAGTGACCATCAAGAATAGATACCCCCTCCCACGTATTGATGATCTGTTTGATCAATTACAGGGAGCGTGTGTCTTTTCTAAGATTGATCTTCAATCCGGTTACCACCAGTTGAAGGTGAATGCCGAGAATATTTCTAAGACAGCTTTTAGAACTCGGTATGGGCATTATGAGTTTACAGTTATGCCATTTGGATTGACTAATGCCCCTGCTGCATTTATGGATATGATGAACCGAGTCTTTAAGTCTTTCTTGGACAAGTTTGTAGTAATTTTCATCGATGATATTCTGATTTACTCCCGTAGTGATGCGGAGCATGAGGAGCATCTGAGATTAGTGCTGCAACTCTTGCAAGAAAAGAAGTTGTATGCAAAGTTGAGAAATGTGAGTTCTGGTTAAGAGATGTAGCCTTTTTAGGCCATGTGATTTCAGCTTCGGGAGTAGCTGTTGATCCTAAGAAGGTTGAGGCGATTCGTGATTGGCCTAGACCGACGACCATTTCTGAAATGCGGAGTTTTCTTGGCTTAGCCGGGTATTATCGACGGTTTGTAGAAAGTTTTGCGAAACTCTCTACGCCTCTTACTCGATTAACCAGGAAATGAGTTATGTATGTTTGGAGTGATGAGTGCCAAGAATGCTTTGATGAGCTTAAGCAGAGGTTGATGACAGCCCCTATTCTTGCACTACCAGTGATGGGCGAAGGATTTGTTATCTATAGTGATGCTTCGCATAGTGGCTTGGGTTGCGTGCTGATGCAACATGGTAAAGTGATTGCATATGCTTCAAGACAACTAAAGGAATATGAGAAGAACTACCCCACTCATGATCTAGAGTTAGCGGCGGTAGTCATTGCTCTGAAGCTATGGCGCCACTATCTCTATGGAGAGCATTGTGAAGTGTATACAGATCACAAGAGCCTCAAGTATCTGTTCACACAGAAAGAGTTGAATCTACGGCAACGGAGATGGTTGGAATTATTGAAGGATTATGACATCTCTATCTTATACCATCCCGGCAAGACGAATGTTGTTGCCGATGTTTTAAGTAGGAAGGCTGTGGCGACTTTGAGTTTATGTATTACTCAACATCCTGTCCTAATTGAGGAGATGCAGAGGTTGTCCCTGGAGGTGGTTACTCACGGGATGACTGCGAGACTAATGACCCTAGTCATACAGCCCACTCTGTTGGAAAGGATTCGAGAGAAACAGAGTGTAGATTCTTATCTGATAAAAGTTCGAGATCAACTGAGGAGTGGTGATCTTGAAGGTTTTTCTTGTGATGATTCTGGAGTTCTTCGTTATAGAGGACGTCTATGTGTACCAGCGGATCTGGAGATTCGAGAGGAGATATTGAAGGAAGCACATTATTCTCCTTATTCTGTACATCCTGGAGGGACTAAGATGTACCAGGATCTGAAGACTCACTTCTGGTGGAATGGCATGAAGCGGGATATTGGTAGGGCTGTAGCTCAATGTTTAACATGTTAGCAAGTTAAGGCTGAACATCGAGTACCGGCTGGTAAGCTACAGAGTCTTCCAATACCTGAATGGAAGTGGGATCATATTACGATGGATTTCGTCGTTGGACTGCCGAGGACTTCGAGCGGCTATGATACTATTTTGGTGATTGTTGATAGGCTGACGAAGTCTGCTCATTTCCCGCCTATGCATATTACTTGGTCACGTGAGCGACTTGCGCAGCTTTATCTGGATGAGATATTGAGATTGTATGGAGTGCCAATCTCAATAGTATCTGATAGAGACCCAAGATTTGTTTCTCATTTCTGGAAGAGTTTACAGACAGCTTTGGGGACTCAGCTTCGATTTAGCACTGCATTTCATCCCCAGACTGATGGTCAGTCCGAGCGCACTATACAGACACTCGAGGATATGTTGAGAGCTTGTGTCTTAGATTTTGGTGGAGGATGGGATCGACACCTGAGATTGGTAGAGTTTGCGCACAACAATAGCTATCAAGCGAGCATTAAGATGGTTCCGTTTGAAGCATTGTATGGACGCAAATGTCGATCACCTCTGTTTTGGGATGATGTTGGCGAAAGGAAGACGTTGGGTCCAGACCTTTTGCTTGAAGCCGAAGAGAAGGTTAAAGTGATACGATGGCATATTGAGACGGCTCAGAGCAGGCAAAAGAGTTATTCTGATACTCGAAGGCGGGATCTGAAATTTCATGTTGGTGATCATGTCTTCTTGAAGGTCTCACCATCAAAGGGCATACGGAGATTTAGGATTCGCGGAAAGCTTAGTCCGCGATTTATTGGTCCTTTTGAGGTCTTGGAGAGAGTAGGACCTGTAGCATATCGGATAGCTCTTCCGCCTCGATTGGCAGGAGTGCATGATGTGTTTCATGTATCTGTTTTGAGGAGATACATGCATGATCCTTCCCATGTGATAGATTTTTCACCACTGGAGCTTACTGAGGATTTGCAGTACGAGGAGCAACCGATACGAATTCTTGCTCGTGAGACGAGGGAATTGTGTAATCGGGTCATACCTTATGTCAAGGTACAGTGGAATTTTCATGATGATAGAGAGGCGATATGGGAGTTGGAGACTGTTATGCAGATATCTTATCCCCACCTATTTGCATCTTGAGGAGGGTGCTTTACCTTAGTTTCGAGGACGAAACTATTTTAAGGAGGGGAGAATGTAGTACTCGGATTTTTGTGGACTTTGAGGGTTTCTGGACTTGGCGGATTTCGGGCGCCCAGAAGAGAGGAAGTGGACGCCCGAAAGATCTGGATCCAGTTGACTTTGTGGATGATCCGAAAGTTGCTGATGAAGTTTGGATCTGGACGCAGGAACCGGATGCCCGGATGAGGATCCAGATTGGCTTATGACGTGGAGAGCCACGTGTCGCGACGCAGGACACGTGTCGACCGCCGGAGACACGCCGCCCCACCGCCTGCCGACCGACGACCGACCGCTTGGCCGCCAGCTGACACCTGGATTGCAGGGTTTCCGGACGCCCGGAAGTTGGACTCGGGCGCCCGAATGTGGGACTTTTGGGAGCCTATAAATAGGTGAGTCCCTGTGATATTGAGCTCATTTTCCACTTCGTGTGACCCATTTCAAGAGAGAGAAAGTTGGGTTTAGGGCCATGTGTTGGCATTAGTTGTAACCTAGCTTGCTCTCCTCTATTCTGTTGATCTGATCCGGTGCTGAGCTGTTATTCTGTCGGAGTTAGCAGCCTTTTGGTGATATTCAGATCGGAGTGCTGCTGGAGCTTGATTATCTTGGAGGGTTGGATCTGAGGATACTGTTTTCCCCACCGTGGTTGGATTAGCTCTTGAGGTGGGTTGATGTTTGCCAGATTCAGTGGACTTCCTCCTATGTGTTTACTCTCATGTTAGCATGATAGTGTTGGATTATGTTAGCATGATATGATGATATTTGATTATGATAGCATGACATGCTGAGATTATGTTAGATATGACCTGTTAGGTTGAGATTTGCATGTGCATGATATGCTAATGATATATATATGAGCATGCTTGATTTCCCTTATATCCTTGATGCATGATTTGATCTACACCTATCCTGTTGATATTCTTTGTACCAGTTGTTGTACATACTAGTGTAGGTGATCATGTTGAGGCTCGTGCTATATTATTGTACCTCCTCTTTATGGTAGAGTTGAGATTGATTGTGAGCACTGGAGCATTGATTGGGTCATGTTGTTGACTATCCTTTGAGGTGCCGAGGGCACGTGATTCTTTGTGAGATCAGTAGATTGGGTCATACTTGTTGATTATCCTTTGAGATGCCGAGGGCATGTGATTCCTTTGTTAACCCAGTCGTGTCGATCATATACCTGTGGGTGCTTGGCGCTGATATAGTTGTACTATACTCGGTTGGGTCGCTTCCACGAGTACCGCTCCGGAGTTGGCATGTTCCGTACAGAGGGTTGTACGAGGGGCTAGTGACAGATGGTGTTCCTGTTCTAGCAGGCTCCCTACGGGTAGAGCATGATCAGGCCGCAGGTATTGTATTATGTTGTATGGCATTATGGATTCGTGATTGTCCTCAATTGGTATATTCAGTTCATTGGTATTCATGTTGACAGTTGAGCATTGTGCATAGTAGTGGTAGTATATCTCCTACTCTTTTTATTGCTCCATATATATCTCTTGAGATTGAGGACTTAGTGGGCAGACCGCTGAGGCTGGTGGCGGTACCCACTGAGGACTACTTGTTTGATAGTAGTTCTCACACCCGTTGTTGACACCTTTTTGCAGAGTCTTCTTCCCCAGTTGTGCATACTGAGCGCGGAAAGGAGACCGTCGGGTAGAGTTGATTCCCGGATACTTGGCTAGAGGTATACCCCATTTTGGTAGATGGTTATGAGTCTGTACATACAGTGAGATTGAGATTATCAGTGTTGTATTATATTATGGTTATGGATGATGTATGTACAGTGATCTTTTGATATATTTATATAGCAGCTCTGTTGATACCTTTAGCTCTATGTGGTTGTTGTTGTTTTCGCTTCGTATACATGGTAGAGATACTGTGTATGCGGTGGATCTTGTCATGCGCCTGGGAAGAGGTAACCCGGGGCGTGACATCGTGGGTGGGGTAATTCTGCTCATAGCTCTTCAGCTGTCGAGAGGCATATGCTATCACTTGTCCCCTCTGCATAAGCACACACCCAAGACCGCGCCGTGATGCATCACTATACACCACAAAACCCTTCCCCGCAATCGGCAAGGCGAGAACCGGAGCCGAAGTCAACATTTCCTTTAGCTCCTTAAAGCTTTGGTCGCATTCCTCGCTCCAAACATATTTGGCCCCCTTGCGGGTAAGACATGTTAGTGGACCGGAGATTTTTGAAAATCCCTCCACGAACCGGCGATAATACCCCCGCATGACCCAAAAAGCTTCGTACTTCCGTGACATTGGTCGGGTGAGGCCAATCCTTGATTGCCTCAACTTTCATAGGGTCCACCGATACTCCTCCCGCGGAAATCACATGACCCAAGAAAGCGACCTCACGAATCTAAAATTCGCACTTCTTTAACTTGGCGAACAACTTGTTCTCTCGAAGAACTTGAAGCACAATCCTCAGGTGCTCTTTATGTTCCTCATCACTCCGAGAGTACACCAAAATGTCATCTATGAACACCACCAAAATCGATCCAATAGTGGTTTGAACACACGGTTCATTAAATCCATGAACGCTGTCGGGGCATTGGTAAGCCCGAAAGGCATAACCGTGAATTCATAGTATCCATACAGCGTCCTAAACGCGGTCTTATGAACATCCTCCGATTTAATCTTCAATTGGTGATAACCGGATTGCAAATCAATCTTTGAATACACCCGAGACCCTTGTAACTGATCGAATAAGTCATCAATTCGGGGTAGCGGGTACTTATTCTTGACGGTCACTTTGTTCAGCTCACGGTAATCCACACATAACCGCAGTGAACCGTCCTTTTTTCGCACAAATAGAACAGGGGCTCCCCAAGGTGATACACTTGGCTTTACGAAACCTTTGTCCAACAAGTCTTGTAATTGTGCTTTCAATTCCTTTAGCTCCGTGGGTGCCATCCTGTACGGGGCCTCAGAAATTGGCGCCGTACCCGGGAGCAAATCGATCACGAATTCAATTTTTCGATCCGGTGGCATTCCGGGTAACTCAGTCGGGAATACATCCGGGAACTCTTGGACTACAGGAATGTCCTCAAGTCCCAACACTTCCTTTCGGCTATCCACTACCGTCGCTAGGTAGGCAATGCAACCACTAGCAATAAGCTTTCTTGCTTGCGATGTGGACACCATTGACACAAAGAGCGAACTCTTGCAGCCACGGTACACAAACTCCTTGTGCCCGGGTTCTTTAAATCTCACTATCCGGCTTTCACAATCAATAGTAGCATGATATCTCGAGAGCCAATCCATTCCTAGGATTAAATCATACTCATTCATTCGATTTAACACCAGCAAATCAGCTGGCATGATCCAGTTTTCAACTCTCACTGGACAATCTACACACGCGTGATGTACACAAAAGGTGTGTTCAGGTACTTGCACAGTTCTTGCATGCGTGGCTTCTACAATTTTTATTCCATGTGCAATAGCAAATGATCGAGCAATGAATGAATGCGATGCTCCAGTATCAAACAAAGCTCTACATCGAATGCCTTTAATTAACACGATACCTGCCACAACATCCTCCTGGGCAGAAGGCTCCTCCACCTGCAAGGCGAACACCCGTCCACTGGGCGCACTGGCCGCTGGCCCTCAGTTGGTCTCGGCGGCGGTGTACGGCCTGCCGACATCGCCGCGGGTGGGATGCCCGCAGCTGTCTCGGCGATGCAAATGCTGATGCCGACGACGGTGCCCGGCCATCATCCATCGGGCAGTTGAACCGCATATGTCCTGGCTGTCCACATTTGTAGCACCGGCCCTTACGGTAGTCACACTGTTGAGGGTTGTGGGGGCCGCTACAAATCGGGCACCGGCTCGAGGGTCGATTCCACTGAGACCCTCGCGACTGGTTCTGCGACTGCGAGTGTTTCGGGGGCCGCTTAGAGCTAGATTGCCCACCCGAGCCACCGGGCGGTCGCTTCTTTCCCTTTTCCTTATCCTTTTCCTTCTCTCTTTCCAAAGACTCGCGCTCTTCGCGCGCACACGTATTCCCGTGCTCCACCCAAAGAGCACAGTCCAAGACCTCCGCAAAGGTCTGTAGCTTGAAGGCGTGCACCGCCCGAAAGATCTCCGGTCGAAGCCCGCGCACAAAGCAGTCGACCTTGTCCAACTCTCCGCGGACAATGTGCGGTACACAATTGATGATGTACGAGAACTCCCTCTCGTATTCACGCACGGTGCGGTTCCCTTGATTCAACTTCCGGAACCTTCTTTGGATTTCCTTTTCTCACTATCGGGGAAGTAAGCGGCGAACACCATACCCCGAAACTCCTCCCATGTCGGTGGCGGAAGGCTAGAGAGTCGATCACGCCTGACTCCCTTCCACCACACCTTCGCCGATCGCTCTAAACAATGAGCGGCGAGATGCACTTTGTCCCTCTCCAAGGTATATAGATCCTCGAAGAGCGTCTCCACTGCATCGATCCACGTCTCCACGTCCCATGGATCCACGTTCTCCCCGTTGAAGATAGGCGGGTTGAACTTCTTGAACCTCATGAGAGCCGCAAGTGCGCGCTCTCGCTCCGCATCCTCCGCCGCGGAGTCGGGCATAGGAGCACCCGACCCATCGGCTACAGTCGGTGGTGCCGGTGGCGCCACAGCCGGCGCCGGTGTCACCTCCTCGGCCGGTGCCGAAGCAGAGGCCGGAGGCGCTCCCAATCTTTCCTCCCTAATCGCAGCCGCTTGCTGCGCCATCTCGTCTTGGAGCTTTTTAATTTGCTCCTCCTGTCGCTGCATGGCTTCGGCCTGCCGCCGAACCACGCCCATCAACTCGGTCAACTGATCATGAAGACACGAGTTCTCGCCCTCCCCGAGTTGTTCGGGAGCCGCTTGATCCTCCGAGCCCAGCCCTCGTAGGAGGCCGTCCACGTACCATTATCTCATGAAAACACAACGACTTTGGTCATTTCATGACATTCAAAGTCATTCACAACATAACGTTTCACGAAAATAAACGTGAACCCAATCTAGGGGAAAGTCACACAAGGGTTCTTATTCCCCTCACTTGGTTTCATGTTGTCGGCCGCCAACATGAACTCTATTGGTGAAGAATAAGACACACCTCGAATCTACCTCTACTTCCAACTAGAGGTATAAGGACATAACCCAATCACTTATCTTTCGCCACAATCAAAGATCTCGTCACTCACGAGCCTACACTCCTAGGGTCTTTTCCATCGTAGGGTTTTCTTAGGTCCACCTAGACCGTTTCTACGCTCTGATACCACCTCAGTCTGTCACGCCCCGTCGGGCCTTTAACACCAACTAGGTGGAAAGGATAACCGCACGGGCGCATGCCCCAGACCCGCCGAACGGATAGAGTCTCTTCTACCCACCCAAGGCGTCACAACACAAGCATATCCACGATGTTCCAACTAGGAACGCAAGAGTTGCACAAGAAAAGCATCAACATAAAGAAGTTCTACTTCTATTACAACACAATTGCACATTTATACATGCCCAATTTTTTTTCTTTTCTTTCATTTCCATTCCATACATCATGTTCCAAAACTATGGAATATACAAGTTAAATACATTTAATGAAAACCCCTATACTATCAATGTCCAAGACTAGGGTACAACTCTATGTATCACCAAAATGGAAGGGCCGCTATCTAGAGAGCCAAACCCTTGTCTCGCTCCGCCACCTCACTCGCGGAAGGACCTGAAAAACGTGGGGTGAGAACTATAAACATAGTTTCCAGTGGGTAAGGCCACCCAAGAGAGAAGCTCGACCCACCAGGTCCAAAGAAACACCATATGCATAAGTTAGATCACAAATAACTATGTAATAATTATTTACATGCTTGTAAATAAACATAAAGGATGCAACCAAATAAAATGTCAATTTTTATTTTCTCCTAGGTTCAACCTATATCTCACATTGACCAAGTTCAAGTACTTGTCATTAACTTATGGTTTCGGAATCGTCGCATCACCATAATAGTTCAAACGTCCAAGGAGTGAAATCGTCAGCTCCGTGTTCGGGTAGCGAAATCGTCGCATACCCGGGATAGCGAAATCGTCGCATACCCCATTTCAACACCGCCATCACGTGGCACGGGTAGCGAATCGTCACACACCCAGGATAGCAAAATCGTCGCATATCCTAATTCATCACCGCCAACTCATGGCACAGATAGCGAAATCGTCGCATACCCGGGATAGCGAAATCGTCGCACATCCCAATCCGTCACCGCCAATTCATGGCACGGGTAGCGAAATCGTCTCATACCCGGGATAGCGAAATCGTCGCATATCCCAATGTTTACGTCTTACACTTGCCAACCCAAGTCCAATGGCCCTAGGTTCAAGTCACTAAGTCTCACCTATGTTCAATGACACTAGGTTCACTTTACATTCTCAACCTAGGTTCCATGACACTAGGTTCCAATTCTCATGTTTCAACCTATGTTCAATGACACTAGGTTCCCTTTGCACTTTTCAACCTATGTTCTCAACACTAGGTTCTAAGTCATACATGCAATCACATAACAAGTATAGATAATAGAAATATACTTGAATTCTTTAACATGCGAGAGGAGCTCATGGCTCAATCTATCATGATTCTCATTTTGCCAACATGCAAGTTCTAGAGTTTCGCATTACACACCATTTTATCTTTAAATGGTTATTTACCCTAAACATGGAAGTGACCTAATCACTTCGGTAAACACAAACCCACCTCAAGAGCTTTCAATTCCTTGAATTCTTTGAGCTCCTAAGTCTCCAAGCCTTGAGTTCTTGCTTCAATCCAAGCTTCTACAAGAAAATGGTTCGTTATTCGTTACGAACCCTTAATTCAACTCGATACATGAAATCAAGTGTTCTAACATGATTTTCTATGCCTCAATTGTAATTTCCGAAGGTCCAAATATTTTTAGAACCTCTCATGGTAAAAAACTCCCATTTCACCTAGGTTTCACATGCATGCATTAGAACCTCAAAATCTCTTGGCCAATCTCCACGTTTTGTGGTTTAGATTGCCTAGGATTTCCAAAAACCTCAAAATACTAGATCAATTCCAAGGTTTGAACCCAAAACATGAGGAACTCACCTTAGCCACGAGTTCCCCAAGCTTCTACTTGCACCAAGAAGCCTCTTCTCCCCTTTGGAAGCCTTTTTCAAGCTCAATCCACCTTTTTCTCCAAGCTTTGGAGAGTTCTCTAGAGAGAGAAAGTGAGAGAGATGGAGAGGAGAAGTAGAGGAGGAAGATGACTGAGAAGGGAAGGTATCCCTGCCTTTCTAACACTCCCTCGAGTGTGAAAAGACTATTTTGCCCCTCTCAACAATCAACACTTCCAACCAGCCAAAGCTGGCATTTCGCACACTGCGTACCGGTATGCGCATTGGTATACCGGTATACGGGTGTTAATTCCGGTATGCCACGGGGGATTCCGCAAAATCCGAGAGCTGGGTTCTCGGATTCAGCCCTCACATTCCGGTATGCCACACTCCATACCGGTACTAATCATTTAAGTACCAGTATGGACATCTTTATACCGGAATCCACTGTAGACTTCACAAGTTCAGCAGTTTTAACTTTTCGAAGTCCGTTTTCGCGTCTCATTTGCGCCGAAAATACTTCGCACAAGCCCCAAACTTGGCCGAAGCCGCTCATGTAGCCTCTCATGCTACTTTCTCACCGGAACTCCACAATTTGTAGAAGTTCGGTACGATGCACTGAAATTCAGTGTACTACAGATAGAGCATCTGAATTAACAATTGCCACTATTAAGCATGATTGAAAACATTTGCACTTTCTAGAAATCAAAATTTGTAATTTAAACATTATTTTCCTACCATTTAAGCAAATTCTAAAATTGATAAGTTTGAATGACTAATATAAGGTAAATTTGTGACTACATGATCACTAAATAGATAATACCATAAAAGGATGAATTTTACTTTGCATAAAGTTCAATTAGCTTAGATTACATTTAATGGTACGGATGTTTGTTGAGATATCACATTGTCATTATTGGCACTTTCACTTTAGAAGTATTCTAGCTTTTTTGCACAAAAAAAAAATTACTAGTTTTGCGATTTTGTAAAAGTGGGCCACTTTTTTTGTTTTTGTAGATTCAACCTGAGTTTTTCTTAAATGACAAAAATATCACTATTCTCTTTATCCTTGCTTTCTTTTTCCTCCCGCTTCCTCTTGCTCCTCCTCCATAGCCCCAACGTTGCTGCCGTGCTCCTTCTCTACCTCACGCACTAGCGGCAGGACGATGGCAAAGCTTGACACGCTTTGTGGTTGTGGCCGTTGGGCAAAGTCGCCGCAGATAGACGAGGGTGACGCTGCTCGGAGCATTGCCGGAGATAGAGACTAAGGTGTCGAAGGAGGAGGGCAGGGCAATGATCACTGATTGAGAATGCTTCTAAAATATGTTCGCGAGTTGGTTCACAAACGTGGCCACGGTGGCGAAGTAGTAGTGATACTGAGAGAGAAAAATCTAGCAGATGACGCGATATTGCACTATTTAAAAAAAAATTATACTATTCGAATATATGTTGTACTATTTAACAAAAAAATTACACTATTTGATACATATATTAAGCTATATATGAGTGCAATTTTTTAGCTAAATAGTGCAAAATATGTCCGAATAGTGTAACTTTTAATTAATAGTGCAACATCTTGTCGTCCACTAGATTATTATTATTTTTTTTCCTTTTACTACCACCACCATCTTGTCGCCATTGGCCACGCTTGCCGTGAACATGCTTCGGAAGCATTCTTAACTAGCAATCATCGCTCTCCTCCTTTGCCACCTTCGTCTCCGTCAGATAAGCATTGAGCGGGCACGACGATGAGCGGGTCAAGTTCTCCATATTCCTCTCGCTTGTAAAGTGTTCACGATGCGGACACGACGACGGAATTGGTGTGGAGGCAATGGAGGTGGGATGATCGAGCGTTTGAGGTTGCTTGGGCGGTGGAGATATGGCACATGAGGAGGGGGCGAAAGAAGCAGAGATACCCTTGTGTTTAAGGCATAGAGGCAATTGGGGTCAACTTTAAAAATTTTGATCTAAATATGCAAAAATAAGAAAATGGTGCACTTTTGCAAAAATATAAAACTAGTAAGTTATTTTTTGCAAAAAAAACCTTTTATTTATTTTTATGCATGAAATATGACATAGCTTTTCTAGAGTCTTCAGTAAAACTAATCAGAGAGGCTCAAATATCCAAAACATCAAAACGGTAGCATTGGGTCGTCCGGCAATGCTGACAATTAATGGCGCCTCAGGGCATGTTTGTTTGGGTGGAAGTGGGGTGGAAGTGGAGAGGGCGAAGTCATTTTTGCCAAAAACGACCATTTTCGTCGTTTTGTTCGCCGTAAAAAAATTACGGTCGAAACTCGAGTTAACCCGAAAGGGCATAATTGACTTCGGCCCACCGTGGGCCGAAGTTAATTACGGTGAAGAGAAAATATTATTTTTAATTATATAAAAATATAATTATCTTATTTTTATTTATTAAATTATTTATTATTTGTACGAAAATTATATTTTTATATCATACACTTCCTACCAAACAAACAGCAGAACTAATGAAACTTCACTTTCATAACTACGAATCAAACAGCGAAAAAAAAATAGTTTTCACCGAACTCCACTTCAACCCAAAATCTATTTCAATCCAAAGTTCAGTTTCGACGAAACAAACATGCCCTCGGTGGGAATTAAACCCATCGGTCTCACCATGGTCCATTGGCCCGGATCCATACATTTGGGAGACTCCAGAATCTTCAATAAAGCTAATCAAGGAGGCTCAAATTCCCAAAACACCAAAACTGTAGTGTTCGACGCCCTGCGATGCTCACAGTTAATGGCTCCTCAATTGGAATTAGAGGACGAAGAGAAAGAGCTCGGCTCCTTCTCTTCACCCACTCTAGGCCTCGGATTAGGATTAGGATTAGGGTTAGGGCTAGGGTTTCTCTTCTTCGCCCGTCCCCGATCCCTTAGGCCCCTCGTCACCGCCGTGAAGGTCGCCGATGGCGCCATCAAGGGCACCAGAGGCCTCCGCTCCCCTTCCCCCTCCTCCCTCCTCCTCGCCTCCAAGATCCTCCTTAAGGGCTATAAGGCCGCGTCCCGCCGCCTCAACCCTGCCGGCCCCGGCGTCCCCGCCGCGAAGCGGCTCAGGGCTTGCTTGGGCGCCGCCAATCTCCTCAGATACGCCGCCTCGTCGCCGCTCCACGCCGACGGGTTTCCCGGTTTCGGCATCGTGAAGTGTGGGTACGAGGTCTCCAAGAACTTCGCGAAGGTTCTGGAAGGGTTCGTGGGGCTGCAGATCGATTCGGCCGTGAGGAAGGGCGTCGACGCGGTGGGCCTGGTGATCAAGACGGCGGCGGTGGCGAAGGAGCTCAGCCGTTGGATTGCAGCCGGGTGGGGGCTGCAGAGGATCCAGGGCGGTGAGCTCCGGTTTGTTCGATATCTCGATCGGAGGTATGGTGTTTGTTTGCGTTGTAAAAGAAACACTTTTCATAGTAATTGTAGAAATCTCAGGGGTTTTATTGTAAGGGTAAAATACGCTATAGTAAAGAAAGATAGGAGCAGTGAAATGCCTAGGTTTTGTCTATCTGAATTGCTTTGCTTATCAATTCCTTTACCAAGTAGCAATCTTGTGTAGTTACTCTGATATTTACCTTGTTGACTGTAATTATAGAGTACAGGTCTAATGTTATAAAATGTAGGCAGAGTATAGGTTTTTGGCTGACTTTGTTTGTGGTGAGGAAATGGATTGAATTATGCTCTCTCTTCATGCTAGGGTTCTACTTCTGGGATGTATTGAGCATTTCACTTATGGCTTAAGTTTTCGTTGTAAGTGAACTCCGATGATGCGAGGGTTCATATACTGGTGTTTGTTATGAAACATTATAAACTGTCCATTTCGAAGCTTAAGATTTTACGGAAAGAATGGTTGCTTATCCAACACCATGTTCTTTAGTTGACAGCACTAGCTGTTTCATATTCTTTAAGTTGTATTTTGTGTCCAAGTTATTCCATGCTATTAGAGATGACAATTGAATTTATCCTTTGTACTTGATTTTTTGAAACTACTGCAAAATAATCTTTTTGCTTCATCATGTTTTGGTCACTATGCCCAGAAAAACTTCATATCTAGTCTTTCAATCTTTTTTCCCCCCAAGATTCGGTTAGTTACCAAGTAATATCAAAGTTTTTGGTTTACCAATTAAGTTGATCAAAATTTTAGTTTTCATTCATAATTGCCTACAACTGCATGGTATGCTATGATGCTGAGGCCAGACAATTGATTCTGTGACCTTTTGAGTTCATTCTAGGCCATGCTGTATTATGCCAACAGTGATTCAACTTTGTTTGAACTTGTAATCTAACTAAATAGAAAGAAGGCTACTTAAGGAGCGTAAATGCGCCCAATGTGAGATGAGCCATGGGTTGCTTGTGCTAGCAGTTGATTGGCCTGGCATTGTCTGTATATTTTACCTGGTTGATTCTTGGTCTTGAGATCATCCAATATTATCGGCATGTACGGAGCCGGCTCTAGACGTACAAACTTTTCAACCCTAACTTAGTCCGTAGCGTCAAGGCCCTGGCTTCATCCCTGAGCCCCCAAAAATAGCAGCTTAGCTGGCTACCTCGACATTGGCCCCCAAGAGTCGACATTGGCCCCCAAGAGGAAAGCATTGTATCGGGGTGGGATCGTGGGGGAGAAAAGGAGGGGTGGGGGGTGTAGGTGACTGGCGTCATGATATGGCGAATGTTGGAAAAATTTCTGATGCAGGACGATTTAGGATTCTCGAGAATTACTTGAAATATGGATTGAATGATTCAAAGAAATCAAACTAAAAGAAATAAATGACAAATGCAGAATTCTTAGATTTAAATAAAAGATCGATTAGAAAAGATCACACCTTAGGGTTTCCGCAGGATCGGATCCATCGCACGCACGCGGATGAGTTAGTTTTAATTCCTTTCGATCGTCGGATCTTAGCCGCTTTGCTAGAATTTCTAAAATAGTGGAAAAGAAATTAGGATTAGGATTTTCGAAACGATAGGATAATGATAATAGAAATTAGGGTTTAGGAATAGTTGCAAAGAAAGAGAAATCAATCGATTCAACGACGGTTTGTTTCCACGAAGTAGACTTGATCGCAATCTCGGTTGGATGGTTGTCACGGCCACGACGGATCGTCGGGTTGTTGTTGTTGTTTTTTTTTCCTTTTGATCAAGTCCGCCCTGGTTCTACCCGTACGGACGGAAGGAGGGTGGGAGGAGGCATACGATGAGAGGGGAAATCCCATGTACGGTTTGTAGAGGAATCCCGCGGATGGGTCCCGCACGGATAAGTCGATCTCAACGGCCCTCTTTAATTGGAATCGATCCAACAGCTAAAATAAAGTAAAAATAGAAGAGGGAAGAGAAGAAAAAGGAAAAAAAGATAATTCACGGGACTCGCTCCCGAGCCGGACTTGCTCCGGTTGACACCTCCGCGAAGGCAAAGAAAATTCACGAGGAATTCAAATAACTCAATTTTCATTCATCCAAAGTATAGCATACCTTACAATAGAGACTTGACTCTTATTTATAGAGAGTATAGATTAAAACGACTAGCAATACGACTAGGAGTCTAAAAAGAAAATTAAATAAATTCTCATAGTAGAATTCAAAATAGAGTTCTAAAAAAAAAGGAATAGAATTCTAGTCTAAAACTTCCAAATAAACTAAAATCCTAATCTAATAAAAAATTTAAACCTAATCCTCCGAATCTTAATCAGACTCAGATTCAATTCAGGATCTGAATCAAACTCAAATTCAGGTTAGGCTTTCAGGTTTGGTCCATCGTCCAACCAAATATTTTGAATTCGGTTCCGACGACGAGTGTAAGTCCGAAAAGGACCCGATTCTCCATCAATTTCTTTCTAATCGTTTAGCAAAATTTTCTTTTAAATAATTTTGAACAGCAACAATTTGATTTTGATTTTGAAAAATCACGAGAAAAAATTGACTATTAAAAACTGTAGAGAAGTGAGTATTAGATGAGGCCTGTGAGTCGAGACGTGCCGAGCACTATCCTAGAAGCGAGATTGCCCATCCTCGTATGAGGCTCCGGCAATCACTTCCAGCTATACAACGGCCATCGCCACTCTGTCAGCACGTCTTCAGGGTGGTGCAATACAAATCCAACGAGCTTTCAGAAATCCAGTGAAGTGTAAAAAAAGAATAACATGAATAAGACGAAGAATTTTTTCAAATCTCAGGTAACCCTTTCATGACCCTTACCTGCAACATATAGGAGGAAGACAAAGGGTGCAACGGTTCAAATCTGTGCAGCGCAAGGTAAGGAACGTGGCCGTATCTTGCGGGTTACGGGTTAAGGACCAAATACAAAATTTCAAAAAAAAAAATAAAACAAAATAAACCGGGTGCCTAGACCGCGCCGCCGCCCGGCCCGACGCGGCTCGTGCTCGTGTTTAGTCGAGAGCATAATTTTATATTTCCCAAGCAACTAACTTGAGATTAAAGGACTATATATATAGTATCAACATGTTTTTAGTTTTTAATATAGGACTAATCTTCACATATGAAAATTTTAGCCTGGACTCTCAGACAAGGCTCATAGAATATTGGGCTGCCCAGAAAGTCCATGAAGTTTAAATCACAAAAAGCCCAAGAAAAACCAATAGCGAATTCATCAGGAATTGATGGCAACGCTCTTGTCGGTGTCATTGGTGGCAACAAGTTGATGGTAATGATTGTGGATTTTGACGTGGGCAGGTTTGATGATGCAGAATTGGCCTGGCCTGATTTGGTTGATCTGTTTAAATCGATTGAGTTCATTATTTTTATTTTGAAATCATCTTAGAGTACTTGATCTTATTTTTTAGTTAGTATTTATTTTTTAGATTTTCATTCTTCAATTAATTTGTGGATACTGGTTTTTTGTTGATTATTTAGAATATGATTTAAATCCGAAGTTGGTTATGTATAGGTAAGACAAAGGAAAGTATAAATAAGCATAAAGCTTCTTTGTATGATGATGATATAAATTTATGAATTATAATGAAAACAAATGCTTTGGCAATGATTTTTTTTCTCCTTTGCGAATGCGTTGCATCGGAGTGAGTTCAGTCCTGAAGCGAGTTGGTTCAAGAGTGAGTCATGATTATATTTTTCTAATTTTTTTCCTTTTTTTTGAATTTTCTTTTATTTTTTAATTTCGTAATTTCCATAATCTCTTTTTTTAATTTCGAAAATTAAATAAATTAAAATGTTCAAAAAATATGTCAAATTTTTTTTAGAATTTCAAATGCATTTTTAAAAAATATAAATCATATGTTGGAGACCTTTCAAGCGTAGGGTTCTACATTCCCTTCTATATCAGATTTGATATTAAATCTTAGGCTATTTGGTGGTTTTGTTTTGTTAAATATTTTGGGCTTGTGGAAGAAAATATGGTGAGCACCGGAAAAAAAAGGTGAGAAAAAGTATAACAAAAAAAAAAGTGGAGTGAAAAAAAGGTGAAAAAAAGTGTGGAGGAAAAAAAAGAGAATGAAAAAGATCATCATGGATGCAAAAGAATGTCTTAAAAAGTTTTTTAGAAGTATGACAGAAGAAAAGATATATATATATATATATATATATATATAGAGAGAGAGAGAGAGAGAGAGAGAGAGAGAGAGAGAGAGAGAGAGAGAGTTATTGAAAGAAATATGTGAGATGACAAAAGTTGAGTTTGATGAATCGTTGTATGATCAGAAGTCATAGTTTGAGAGGGAAAAAGAACGATATTTCGGTGGAAATACTAGATGTCTTTTGAGATGGTGGTATAGACACAAGCAAATATCTCATTTTGATTTTAACAGAATACTTTTGGAAGAAGAAAAAAGGAGGTTAAAGGATATTGAAGGTGATGCTAAAATTATTGAAGGTGATTTCCAATGGATGGATAATGTCAGAGATAAGTATCAATGTATCCAACTAAAAGTTCAATTGGAGACCCTAATTTATCAACAGAGTACGCCACCTGTAGCATAATTGGGAGTCGACAATTCTGATCTAGTTCCGTCCGCACCATCTGATTGCAAAGAAGTTCTAAATGTGACTAAGTTAGAATTTGAGCATCTGCAATTAAACTATAAAGCCAAGGTCGATGAGCGTGTTGAAGAGGTAAGATTACAGATCGAGTTACCCTCGTTGCTCCAACAATGTGAGTCCTCCATACCTGATCTTCAAATTGCATCAAAATTACTTTCCTCCTTAATATTAATCCTATGAAGCCTCATTGACTTATCAGTCATTCCTATGTTACCACCAGCCCAGAAACTTTGATGATAAAAGTTGTTCGACATGCAGACGTTGGGCTGCACCACTTTATTCTGCATACTTCGTTACTTTTTATCACCTTGTAAATTCAACTAATCTCGGGGACGTGATCCTGCGCAGCGGACACGAATGATGTAGAACTGCTCGACCTGATATGGTTGATCGATTTAAATGATTGAGTTCATTGTTTTTGCTTTACATCAGATTAGATTAGTTGATCTTATCTTTTAGTTAGTATTTATTTCAGATAATTATTTAAGAGTAGTTAACTTTAACTTAGATTTTGAATTATTATTATTATTATTAATTTATTTAGATATTTGCTTTCTAATTTTTAGGATTTATCATATGAAATAGATCCCTAAAATTTAGGTATATATAGTATATAGCCTTTTTAAATATGTTAGAATTAGAAAAAGTTCTAAAATCATGAGATTTGGTTTAGATTAGGATTATATGTTGACGGCTATAAATATAGCGTTGTAATTTTAGAGATGAGTTATAATAGAATAAAATTTGGTGCTTTGGATTTTGACTGCGGTTATAATATCTTCTTTTTCCTTTTGCTCTGTGTGTCGCCCAAAATCTATTTCTAAAGGTTCTTACTTTTCTTTTCTTCATCTGGTTTTTCTCTTTTATTTCTAGCTTCTTCATTTAATGCTTATTTTCTAATCTTTAATTATTCTGAATTTTTTTTTAAAATTGTAAAATTGGGTTTTATATAAAATCTAGGCTCATCACAAGTAAGATAGATTATGGTTTTTCTAATTTGTCTTGCATCAATTTTGTTATCATAGCAAAATTGGTCCCTAAATAATTCCAAAATCGTTCCTTAAATTTTTCGATTATGAATTCTACTCTTCTTACTTCTTTGCGAACTTCTATGAGATTCGATGGAGTTCTTTGTGAAGTATAAATTGATCATTGATTTTCTCATAATTTTATTTCAAGAAAATTCGTCAAAAAACTAGATCTTATTTCGTGTCGTTGTTTTTCTCCTTTTCTTGTGTCTTATGATGACATTATTATCGAATCCAAATATATTAAATTCGACATGCTCGCAATGGAAGATGATACAAAGAGAAAATTGTATTTGTTGTGGTTGATATGAAGAGATGTGACATACTAGTTGGACTACTATTGCATGAGGCCAAAAATGCATTTCTAGTCGTGGAGGAAAATAAGTATATCTTTCACGATACTTGGATTTGATATGCTATCTTTTCAATGGTCACGAAGAGGAAGTCGACGCAACCACATCCAATCATGTATAATTCTTTGCCACCTCCGTCGACTCCACCAATTTTAGAGCCATCTAAACAAATTATTGAGGCACCTGCTATTCCACCTCCATTAACAATGCTGAAGGCCCCTCTTTTACCACAAGTCGAGTTTCAAAATACTATTGTGATTGAGATGGTGTTAATGAAGATTGTTCGTGTCACGCCCCAAATCTGAGACATAACAAACGCCGCATATTTGCAATTATTCACTCACATGCATGCAAGGTAACAAAATACGTAGATATCGAGCAAAAATATTCTATCTCGAGATCAAATTGCATTCTATCAGATTTAACATCCACAAAACCAAAAGTCATGATTCAAAGTTCCTCAAATACTCAACTAACGTTGTTTACCAAAAGAATTTTGCAACAATTCTAAACCAAATAAATATATTTTATGTCACTCAAAAGTTAAATTTGAAACTAAATTATATAATTTTATTAACAAAAGTCTAGAAACAAAAGGGATCTCAACAACTAGCGGTCACCTCAGTCCCATCCCCCACAAGCTGATCAGACTCCATATTTGGATAAGCAACTATACACCATATTAATTGGATTAAGCATATGGAACAAAATATTTTCTAAATGTTCAGACATAATTTTTATATTAAAAATATAATAATAATGCTTGAGTTTAGTAAAATTTTAGAAATCTCATTTCAAAATTTTGAGTTTTAAACAAGCATATTTTACAAAAGAACAAAGAGGAATGAAATTTAAACAAAAGTATTCTTATTCTGAAAAAATTAGAATTCAGAATTAAAGCATCCGATAACTAGCGACTTGTTGGCAAAGGTCCTAAACACATATCAGAAGCGCTTGAAGACACAATCGCAAAGCGAAATCATCCGGAGGTTTATCTAAATAGCAGTGGAAGGCGCATCACAAAATTGCACCTAAAGGCACTTCACAAAATTTGCGCTCGATGGTGCATCACAAAATCGAAGCTAATTCCTATCACAAAAGACATGTTGAGATTGCCAACATAATTATAGCAAAATACCAAGGACATCACATTTTAAGATTATTTACTTACTCAACACTTAAATTTTTAAAAGAAGGCAAGTTATTGAGTACTAAATTTTTATCGAATAAGCACAATTTAAAGTACACATTTTTCTAAAATTGCAAAGCAATCACAGCAAAATTTATTAGAAATCATTTAATGATTTGTAGTTCATATAGAGATGCGTAATATTTATTTGAAAGAGATTTTTGTTACAATAAAATATATTTATAATTTTTACCAAAAATAAACTAATAGGTGTTAGGTCGCTTACCTCTGAACAAATTGAGTATCGCTCGGTCGAATGTCAAGTATCATATTAATCAATGGAAACCTAAAGTAATAAACAAAATATTATCACAAGCAAATAACTCGAAAAATAATTAAGACTTATTAGGTTTAGGTTGAGTGTGAGGACTGAGATTTTTTATAGTGTAATTTGATGCTTTTCAGTGGTATTTTTATAGAAATGTTAATTTTGGAGCTATTTGTTTAATTTGGGTGAAAACGAGTTCTTTTTTAAAGGTGTATAGTGACATGTACTATTCACTTAAATGAATAATAACATGCGTTTTATTTTGAGGCACCGGCTTGAGGATGGCTTTGGACGTGATTTGGGCACCGTTTCAGATGATCCAATAGGTCGTTTTCGATGGTTCAGCTATACCGGAGATGATGGCAATGTCCAATTTTATGTTCGACACATGATTTTCGAGAAAATCTCCTTTTATCGTAGATTGGCCTTTTATTACTTGATGTTTTTGCTTTTTCGAATTTTTTCGTGCTATGTTTTGTGTGAAAATTTATGAAAAGGTGCCACTGGGTAAGTTATACGCACTAGTGAGTTTTCAATATGAAACTCTAAGGTTGGAGAGCTTAATTGCAGTTTTTGCAAAGTGCAAATTTTTCGCGAAGGAGCTATCATTTCATGTGAAAAATTTCACAGTTGTGGCGAGTGGAGGGATTTATTTGAAAATAGACTCAGAGGCGAACATGCGAATTAAATTTCACGGAGTTCAGGGATTTAAGGACAAAACTGCACATGTCTGCTTTTGGAAGAGTGATGTAGGGTCAATGGTTTTCGGTTGAAAAATTCAAACTTTCGTGTACCATAGTGCACGAAACCACTTGAGGAATATATATATATATATACATACATATATATGTATATATATATATATATATATACATATATATGTATATATATATATATTTATATATATATATATATTTATTTATATATACATGTACATTTGCCTAAAAGCCTCTTGGAGTCTCTCCCACTTAGCCTTTACACCCCTCGATTGTGAAAACTGCACAGTGGTCCCTTTGACGTGGAATGATTTTCGACTTTATGTATAGTTACAGTGATTTTAACAGAAGGATACCCTCAATCGATTATTCCTCTCTCAACTTCATCTTAGTGCAACTTTGCACATAAATCCCTGAACTTCTTGAAATTTAACCCACATGTTCGCCTCCGAGTCTATTTTCATATGACCACCTCCGCTCACCGCATTTGTGAAATTCTTCACATAAAATGATAGCCCTTTCGCGAAGTGTACTATTTTCAAATTTGCAAAAATTGCATATTAGCCCTCCAACCTTAGAGTTTCTTAGTGAAAACTCACCAGTGTGTGTATCTTGCCCAGTGGCACCTTTTCATAGACTTTCACGTAAAACGGAGCACTGAAAAATTCTAAAAAGCAAAAACATTAAGTAATAAAAGGCCAATCCGCGATAAAAGCAGATTTTCTCAAAAACCATGGGTCGAACATAAAATTGGATAGTGCCATCATCTTCGGCATAGCCGGACCATCGAAAATGACCTATTGGATTGTCTGAAATGGTGCCCAAATCATGTTCGAAGCCATCTTCAAGCCGATGCCTCGAAATAAAATAGGTTACTATTCATTTAAGTGAATAGTACAAGTCACTATACACCTTTAATAAAAACTCGTTTTCTTTCAAAATTAAACCAATAATTTTAAAATTAAAGTACCTACATAAACACCACTAAAAAGCACTAAATTATACCATAAAAATCTCAATCCTCATATCGGCAGTAGACGACGACGACTATCCGCTTGACGCTTAGCCATCGACGGAAAGCGCCAATCAAATTATTGATTGCCGCTCTTTTTAATTGGTTTTTTGTTAAAAACAACTTGTGCATGATGTATAGTTTATGTGCACATGCCAAGTGTTAGACAAAATGCCAAAAAGAATTTATGCATAGCGCATTGCTTATGTGCGCGTGCTAAGCGTTCAACGAAATGCCAAAGACATACGCACATAACGGAATGTCAAAGAAAACTTGAGTGTTATGCATTATTCATGTGTGTGTGCCAAGCATTCGATGAAATGTCAAAGACAGCTTCTGCATAGTGCATAACTTATGTGCGTGTCAAATGCTCGATGAAATGCCAAAGAAAGCGTATGCATGATGCATGGCTCACACTATTCGGAGAAATACCTTGACGAGACACTAATCATATGTTCGCGATTACTTGCACTAGAAGAGAGAAGGAGAGAGATGATAATTTTCGCTTTTTCTCTTTTACTTGTATTTATTTTGTACACTGATGTACAAAAATAACGGAAATAAAAAAAGTACATTCGATTTTACTAATTATCATAATTGACCAGCTTAATCGGAGATTGCCTAAATGCGAATAGGTGTAATTAATTAGAAATCTTTATGATTCCTAAGGAGTATAGAACCTTTAATTTTGGTTTTTTCAACATATAATATTTTAATTCCCTCGCCTCACGCAACGGATTTAAATTTTTAACCTCTCACAAACTTGTTTCAGAATCTTTTTTGAATCTTGCTCATGTACCGATTTTCTGTCACTTTCTTTGAGGATCTTGATTTTTTTGTTATGAGATCCCTTTCTGTATGTGTTCTTGCTTTTAAGTTCTGTGAGTATGATGCCCAAATGATTTGATCCTCTCATTTATTATAGAATATGTAAATATTTGTGGGACTTATACTCAAATTCTAATTCAATAAGAAAAAGACTGTAAATCTGCATTGGATTTAAAGAAACCCTAATTAGAACCCTTTCCTCCCATATTCTCTGCATCATTCTCTCTCTCGTGTTCTGCCCATCTCCTATCTCTTCCAAATGGCAAAAAGCAGCGGTAGCAAGTGGCAGCTACAATTAGCGACGACAACAAGTAGCACCAGCTGCAAGCAGCAGCGGCAACAAGTAGTAGCAAGCAGCAGTGGCAACAAGCAGTAGCAGCAGAACACATCAAGAGCTGTAGTATGGCCATCGTACTCCAGTTCTCTAAAAAAAAAAATCTATTTTGAAAATTTCTTTAGTTCTTTTGATGGGGTTTGATGTTTTGGCGAGGTTTTTTTTTCCCTTTTTTCCCCTTCACATTTCTTTGAATGCTTTATTTTCAGTAAATGTGCACCTCACCTTCTTGAGATGCATGCCTTGCGGTTCGCCTCGTGCCTAGGCTCTAAATAACCTTCGCGCTTTATTGCTCCTCATGCCTGTTCAAATACTGCAACCACTAAAGTTGATGATCATTAACCATCTTGGTTCCAAGAGTTTATGATAATACTCTTTTTCTTGATTTTAACTTGCAATGAATTTTAAGAGAGCTTAAGTTAGGTTGGCAGAGATGGCATACTAAATCACCACCATATCGTGGAAAACGGCAGTGGCCTTTTTCCTTAATTCATTAGCAAATATTTTGACTATCTAGTTTTTGTTCTCTTAATGATGTCTAAGGTAATCGATTTCCAGAAACTATGACTTATTACATATAAACTATTTAGAAGTGGTAGATTACATCCCCAAAGAGATCATGCATTCTGTGCCAATATGTGAATGTAAGTGTAAACAAAATGAGTACAACACTTTACTCATTCTTGGCCCTCTCATTTCATAGTTATCATTTACTGTCATTTGGGCTTGAAGCTATGGTGTTGCTGGTGCTTAAACATGATTCCAAAACCCGATATGGCCTCTTTAGGTGTATAATGATATCCGAATTGTATTATATAGCAAAATGAATAATGGAAAGAAAATTTCTTGCTATCTTCTTGCATACGCATGGTATATAACTGTAAAGACAACTCTCTCAGCCATTCTACTATCCATTGATGAATTTCTGCGAAAGAGGGAAAACTGTGGAAGCTTTTACTTCTTTCTGTTTTTGCATTGTATGAATCAAATCCAATACTTGAGGATGTAGTTGAACTTCAAGGAGTTCACACCGGAGTTCACACCACTTATGTGCGCAAGAATATCAGAGGAGTCGAGTATATCCCTGTTTTTCTTTCACCACCAAGTATTATAGAAATAACTTGTTACTAGAAGAATAATTAGATCATGGTAAAAGGAATTCTTGTATTGTTCATATTCTTAAATGTGAGAGTAATTTTACTATATCCATAGCTAATGAATTATTAGCTACTCAACATCAATGTTCCTTTTGTATGCCTTGCTTTGCATGATTTTTTTTTTTATCCATATGGATGGATTTTACTGGTTTCCTTAAAAATATATTGATGTGTTATAATACCACTTCAAGAAGCTTTTTTATGTTTCTAAAAAAGTGCTGATTGATTTCATGTTCAAATTTGATCTGCAAGAAAGAGTTGACGTTTCATAGAGCTTCCTTCCTCTTCCTCATTAGAGTGTTGGTTGATTTCATCATCTCGCCAAATGTCACGCTCCGGGCCATAGTGGGAGCCTACCAGGCACGTGCACAGACTCGCCGTGTACACCAAAACAACACACAATGTATACAAGGCGTCTACAACAACAACAATCAAGTAGAAGAAGGAATACATCATAAACAAGGTGATCAGAGCGAGAACATAATTCTACCACTAAAACAAGATGACATAAAGCCACAATCTCAAGATATACAATAAAATTATACATCTTATGTGCTAACAGATCAACCAACTAACACAACTATACACCTTTCATACAAAAATAAAAGAAAGGCATCAAGGGTCCATCTAAAACATCATCGTCGCGGCTCTAGCTAGCTGCTAACCCCTCGCCACGATCCCAAGCCTCTCCCGCTGCGGAAGACTCTGAAACAAAAACCCAACAACCATGGGGGTGAGAACTATTAAACAATAGTTCCCAGTGGGTAAGCCGCCGAGAGTGGCGAAATACACCGCTAGGTCAACTGAGGCAAAGATAGTATAAGTTGAAACATAAGGCATAAAGCAATAAGTGCTAAACAAGTAATTCTACTACTATCATGCCTCCAAAAGATTATATCATTTCAACAAAAATATGATTTCTACCACTACATGCATAGGTAAGTCCTTTACCAAAATATATATATACTTGGTTCCTTACAATCATATGCACAATTATGTCTTCCACCATAACCTACATGCATGTCCATTTATGGTATAAACATTAGTTAAGGAAAACCTCTTTTTCATTAACATCATACATTCCTGCCACTATACTAAACCAATGTGAGTATAGGCCTAATGCTACTATGGATGCCAATGTATGTAGTGACTAACAAATATGTCCAACTACAATGAATGCATCCCAATGGTGTCAAGCTAAGTATTGCCACAATATGCGACTCACTACTATGTCCATACACTACATGTATATGCATCAAACAACCGTGATGTACTATGTCCGGTTTACTTAGCTTTTACCCAATCCACGAGGGGACTTACACAAGGTAACATCCCGGCTTGTGCCATGCCTAATGGTCCCGTGGTAGTCAACATTGCTCCGCAGACAATGAGACACTCTCCCACGGCGATCCACTTCGGCGCCCAATCCTGCACGGGTGATCAAACGTCGCAAAGGCTAACTCCGGAGTGCCGGCTTGTAGGGAGCGACCCTCACAAGCATGTGCGAATGAGCACAAGGGCAAACAAGCGCTGATCATAAGCATCGTATCCAAGGCCAACACATCTCAATCATCATGTCTAAAACATGAAATCACAACATCGACTCGAGGGTCGGAATCATGACACATAAGTCACACTTGTTCTCAATTCACTTGTGGGTATATTTCTACCAATATGTAACATGTCTCTAACATGCAAGTGGTTACATCTCACTCTACCAATAGGAATGGACCCACGTCTCATTCTTGACCTCAACGGGTTACTATCATATGCTATAACCAAAGCCATACTCAATGCATTGTACTAATACTATTTTCGATGCATTCTACAAATGCCATAATCCATGTATTATTCTAATGCCATAATTCATGCATTCTACAATGCTATAACCCATGCATTATTCTAATGCCATAATTCATGCATTCTACAATGCTATAACCCATGCATTATTCTAATGCCATAATTCATGCATTCTACAATGCTATAACAATACATTCTACGATGCCAACAAGACCATAATCCATGACATGCATGAGCTACATAAACCTCTACTACATAGAGTATAAAAGTCATCATGCAAGTATTTATTTCTTATTATCAATGTGATGGTATGCAATTACCACTTACATTACCGATAAGAAAACTCTTACCTCATGTCTTAAACATGGAATACCAATCAACGACCCGAGGGTCTAGCACTATGTCATAAGGCCAACCTTGTTGTTCTTCTAAGTGAAGTGTAACATACTTAGCCTCTCACTATGTCAAGAACACGCCGGGTGTCATATTTTCTCCTACCCAGGGTAAGTATGTCATATATCATGCTCATTTCTACCAATAACCGATATGCTAAGTGTCCCCAAGTCCACTTTCCATCAAGTACTTCACATGTTGTTTTAATCATTCCAACATGCATTTCTATGTTATCATAATTTGAAATGCCATCTTACCACAACTTTCCATAATATGTCATGCATAAACTCAATCATGAACTCTACTACATAGAGCATGCAAATCTCATATATGCTATACATATATCATGATTCCAAAATTTCTATCATGTCATAATAAGCATGAGTGTGCATCAATTCAACTCTAATATATTAGAGAAGACATAGGGGGAGTTCACCCATTTCGGTGAGGTCAGACCCACCGGATATCCATCGAGACCTCGCAGTACTTCAAAACGAAGTTGTCCCCCGAGCTTCACATACCCTAAGATAATTTTCCAAGGGGTTAGGGGCTTCGAACAAGCTCACCACGAAATTCACCAAAATTCATGAAGAAAATAGGTGAATAATACCTTAATCCAAGAAAATCTTGTGCAAACTTCAAATCAACACATTGGAGCTTCAAATCCAACCTACAAGAGTGTTCTACACTCATCAATTTAGCCCCAAGAGCTCACAATCAAGAAACCCTAACAATAACCCTAGTTTTCATGAAACTAGATTTTCCCTCTAAATTCTAACAATAACACAAATAGAAGTTGTAAAAGAGATTACCAACCTCAAATCAAGCTCTCAACCAAGCTCAAACATGCTAGGGTTGAAGCTAAGCCCACCAAAAAGCTCCTCTCATCCATCCCGAGCTCCCCTCAAAGCCAAGAAGCAGCTCCATGGAGAAAATGGAGAGAAAAGAGAGATTAAAACCTCAAATCAAGTGTTTGGGGAGGGAGCAAAAAACCAGAGAGAGAAAGGAAGAGAACTCACCTCCTTCTTCTCTCAAGCCTCAGCAACACTGGGCAACAAGAGAGGGTTGAGGGGATATATTACATGATGTAACAATATCCCCTAAGGCCCCTCAAAACTCAGAAATTACAAAACTGCACGAAATCTGATTCTGCAGCTGCGTACCGGTACACGAATTGGCGTACCGGTACTAATTAAATCAGTACCCGTATGCCAAAATCAGTACCCGAATGCAGTACAAATTCTGCACCTTTTGTAGAATTTGATCTCCGGAGTCCGTTTTCGCCCTTTTTAAGCCACGAAAACACCTCAAAGCTCACCAAACTCAACCCAAATTTCCAGAATAGCATAAGGCACTATTCTCTCACTAGAACTCCGCAATTTGCTAAAGTTCAGTGTGCTACATTCTCCCCTCCTAAAAAGGAGTTTCGTCCGCGAAACTACGGATCAACAACCAACAAACAAACAGCAAAATCTGAAGGAGATAAGAACATCGCCCTCGCAGTGAAGCCTCCATCTCTCACAATGCATCACATCCAAGATGTTGCTCCAAAGCACCTTGTAGTAGGAATAGTGATAATTCCAAATTCCTACATTCCATAAGTCCAATCCACAACAATTGCTCCTTGAAGTTTAGGTCTTCATGTAGTTTTAACGAAGCGACATCCACCATCGGGGTAGGATTCGAACACTTACTTGGAACGTCGCTAGCTGAAACACACCATTTACCTCCAACAGGTCTGAGGTAAAACAAGTCAATACGCCATTTGGCCCATTCGCCTCAGGGTCTCGAACAATCCAATGAATCTAGGGTTTAGATTCCTTATACGCACAACTCTTGGATTTCCTTAGCCAAGTATCACAATCAGATCATCTGATTCAGGTGCCAAATCCTATCTCTCACCGAGAATCATCCATTTGACTCAAATTCCAAAACGATAGAGCTAGGCGCTCTACGCAGTCGCACAATTTACCAGGGTATACTTGCGCGAAATTTCCTCAATCCAACCCAGGTGAATAGCTACTCCTATTCACAATCTCCCAACAATCATCATATCTAGCTTGGAAGCGAGACAATCCAATTCCGGAGCCTCCGGTAATCCTCCTCTATTATACGAGGGTAGGTAGTCCATGCAACTTGTCGTTGGGAAAACGACGCTCATCCTTCACTTGTTGTTACATCCAACATTACATCATAACTTTCCAGTGTCATTTCGTCCCTGGCACTGGTACGACCCATCTGGTCTATATACCTTTGATTGCACCATTTACAAGTCGGGATCAAAGCTAACTTCCGTGATCCGATCCAAAGGATAGATATCAATTCATGTTACCCATCTCATTGATATCTCTAGTACACCAACCTCTAACCTGTCTTCATTGCTTCAACTCATTTTTCTGAATGAAGAGACATCTCAAACATTCAGATCTGGGTGCACTTCACACCACTAACTATACATAAAATTGCCATAGTTTTCAAGTAAACGCTATGGCGGCCAATTTCAATTCACAAATTGGCGATTCCTCTTGCATTCCCTCAATTGCTGAAAGGTCAGCCCTACCTTTCTATTTCACACCAAAGCGCAACTCAGTCCGCGGAGAGAAACATAACTACAAAGCACATAACCCGCCTTCGGGGCAGACAAAGTTGGCGGTCGTCAACCATGCCAACGATTCCAAGAAACTTCTCTCACACATATCTTTCCAAAAGGTTTAATCCCTTTATGTGTGAGTCAAGTGAAGGGAGTAGGCAACTTAGTAATCTCCCCACAATTATCCATAACATCCAATCAAACTAGGAAGTTTGAACTTCGATTACATCCGCTTGTCCAAATCAACTATGGATGGCTTGATTCCTTGAGATCTCCAATCATATCCACTTTGGCATCAACTGCCAAGGGATGCTAGTCCTCACAACCGAATTAGTACGTCTTCAACTTGAAGCACTTGCAGTCCTCATTCAAGGAATCTTCATGGTCTCCATCACTTCATGGCTTCCAAAGTGTCGGCACATACAGCGATAAGAATACCCTCAAGGGTCAGAGAATACAACACACAAGAGCATCAACAGCTCGAATGACATCACGACAATTTCGTAATGTCTACACCGAGTGAACAAGTTACCCTCGGTCCAAACTCAAACTCAATCCAACGAGAGTAGTACTCAGATTGCAACTACCCTCGAGTAAATCCAGAATTCATGGAGCTGATCAGACAGATCAACAGATCTCGGCTACGGGTACATATCCTTGATCGTGACCTTACCGAGTTCACGATAGTCGACCCACAGTCGAAAGGACCCGTCCACTCAAAACAAATGAGATCGATGCTCCACAAGAGAAAATACTAGGCAAAAGAGGTCTCCAGACCAAGCCTTCGGTTCTCACCACTCAACCGGGATTGCACAAGCAACTCCCTCACAAGAGACATCCTCACTTTTGAGGATTCTCAACTCTCACCAAGGATGCTGGCCTAAAGGCCACGCGCCCACTCAGCCAACAACTAGGCTTGGGCGGGTGAAACAATCATCGCAAATAGCGAACCTTCACGCCCTCTGAAAATACTATTTCGTGTCCAGGTTCCCAAGACACTACAGCTTGGCTCACTCAATCATCGGTAATCCGATACCCGAAGAGCCCGCCCGAGTCCAAATCAGAACCATACGCTCTCAGCCAAACAAAGCCAATCGCTTCGTTGGCGCACAGAAACATCCAATCCTAATGGAGTACAAGAACAGTACTCCCAAGTCCAAGCAATCAGGACCAACTCGTTCTGCAAGCAACAAGGAATGAGTTTCCTGCCATGCATTCGGCAAACAGCCGATCCAAAACTACAATCAACGCAATCATAACAAACAACAAACTAGCTCCAAAACCACGAGCTGCGAACAACCTCCATCGTCGCTGCATCATCCTCCGCCTGTCATACAGGCACGCATTCATCCGATGCCAGCCGCGCAAAGTCGATACCAATATTGTCGACACTGTTCTCCTCATACACTACAACTGGGAATGGCCCACCTGGCCACGAAGAGAGCACCCGCCTCCACCCCATGGGCATCATCGGGTACATGCGGACTCCACCGCTCACACATCATAATAGTTGATGACGATTTGACGTCCCTCTTTCATTCTGCTAAAGATCCACATTCTCGAGATCAATTTCTCTTTGAACACCTTGATTGTCCTCTTACATTAGACTTGCCACTCTTAGTAGCTTCTTTTGCCGTCCCAACGGTCTCCCCGTCTCTTGCCCTTATCAAGGTGCGATCCGCATTCTCATAAAATTTTTTGAGGTCGGCTGCCTACTGGATCAACAAGTTCTCCAGTCGCTTAATCCTCTCGTCTACCGACGTAAAGCCTCAACTTGGAGTAACATTGAAAATGTTTGCCGCTCCACCATGCTCGCTGTAATCGCTAGCTGTCCTCTCAACTTCAGGATCTCACCAAATCCGGAGGAGGCAGGGTTCCCGTCTCGGCTGCCTCGGCCGCTATCAAGTGTGTCGTCCACAACTCCAGCTGCAACAAACATAACATACGCATGTAAAACACCCCGCGCCATCGCATCCCCACACAAAACTATAACCCCAATCATGCGAAAGTAATGAAGTGGACTCCCACTATTCTCCGATGTCACGTTGTCGGCCGCCAACGTGACCCTCCAAGGGTATAGAAGTGGTTCACTCCGATCTAACTCCAACACTTTTGGAGCTTTAGAAATGACCCAATCATAATACTTTCGCCAAATGTCACAAGACATCCCGTCTCTCACGTTCCTATTCCTTATCGTCCAACCTGCCTAAGGTTTACTAGGTCCACTAAGACTCAACCCTAGGCTCTGATACCAAAATAATCTGTCATGCTCCGGGCCCTAGTGGGAGCCTACCAGGCACGTGCACAGACCCGCTGTGTACACCAAAACAACACACAATGTACACAAGGCGTCTACAACAACAACAATCAAGTAGAAGAAGGAATACATCCTAAACAAGGTGATCAGAGCGAGAACATAATTCTACCACTAAAACAAGATGACATAAAGCCACAATCTCAAGATATACAATAAAATTATACATCTTATGTGCTAACAGATCAACCAACTAACACAACTATACACCTTTCATACAAAAATAAAAGAAAGGCATCAAGGGTCCATCTAAAACATCATCGTCGCGGCTCTAGCTAGCTGCTAACCCCTCGCCACGATCCCAAGCCTCTCCCGCTGCGGAAGGCTCTGAAACAAAAACCCAACAACCATGGGGGTGAGAACTATTAAACAATAGTTCCCAGTGGGTAAGCCGCCGAGAGTGGCGAAATACACCGCTAGGTCAACTGAGGCAAAGATAGTATAAGTTGAAACATAAGGCATAAAGCAATAAGTGCTAAACAAGTAATTCTACTACTATCATGCCTCCAAAAGATTATATCATTTCAACAAAAATATGATTTCTACCACTACATGCATAGGTAAGTCCTTTACCAAAATATATATATACTTGGTTCCTTACAATCATATGCACAATTATGTCTTCCACCATAACCTACATGCATGTCCATTTATGGTATAAACATTAGTTAAGGAAAACCTCTTTTTCATTAACATCATACATTCCTGCCACTATACTAAACCAATGTGAGTATAGGCCTAATGCTACTATGGATGCCAATGTATGTAGTGACTAACAAATATGTCCAACTACAATGAATGCATCCCAATGGTGTCAAGCTAAGTATTGCCACAATATGCGACTCACTACTATGTCCATACACTACAAGTATATGCATCAAACAACCTAGATGTACTATGTCCGGTTTACTTAGCTTTTACCCAATCCACGAGGGGACTTACACAAGGTAACATCCCGGCTTGTGCCATCCCTAATGGTCCCGTGGTAGTCAACATTGCTCCGCAGACAATGAGACACTCCCCCACGGCGATCCACTTCGGCGCCCAATCCTGCACGGGCGATCAAACGCCGCAAAGGCTAACTCCGGAGTGCCGGCTTGTAGGGAGCGACCCTCACAAGCATGTGCGAATGAGCACAAGGACAAACAAGCGCTGATCATAAGCATCGTATCCAAGGCCAACACATCTCAATCATCATGTCTAAAACATGAAATCACAACATCGACTCGAGGGTCGGAATCATGACACATAAGTCACACTTGTTCTCAATTCACTTGTGGGTATATTTCTACCAATATGTAACATGTCTCTAACATGCAAGTGGTTACATCTCACTCTACCAATAGGAATGGACCTACGTCTCATTCTTGACCCCAACGGATTACTATCATATGCTATAACCAAAGCCATACTCAATGCATTGTACTAATGCTATTTTCGATGCATTCTACAAATGCCATAATCCATACATTATTCTAATGCCATAATTCATGCATTCTACAATGCTATAACCCATGCATTATTCTAATGCCATAATTCATGCATTCTACAATGCTATAACCCATGCATTATTCTAATGCCATAATTCATGCATTCTACAATGCTATAACAATGCATTCTACGATGCCAACAAGACCATAATCCATGACATGCATGAGCTACATAAACCTCTACTACATAGAGTATAAAAGTCATCATGCAAGTATTTATTTCTTATTATCAATGTGATGGTATGCAATTACCACTTACATTACCGATAAGAAAACTCTTACCTCATGTCTTAAACATGGAATACCAATCAACGACCCGAGGGTCTAGCACTATGTCATAAGGCTACTTCTAAGTGAAGTGTAACATACTTAGCCTCTCACTATGTCAAGAACACGCCGGGTGTCATATTTTCTTCTACCCATGGTAAGTATGTCATATATCATGCTCATTTCTACCAATAACCGATATGCTAAGTATCCCCAAGTGTACTTTCCATCAAGTACTTCACATGTTGTTTTAATCATTCCAACATGTATTTCTATGTTATCATAATTTGAAATGCCATCTTACCACAACTTTCCATAATATGCCATGCATAAACTCAATCATGAACTCTACTACATAGAGCATGCAAATCTCATATATGCTATACATATATCATGATTCTAAAATTTCTATCATGTCATAATAAGCATGAGTGTGCATCAATTCAACTCTAAAATATTAGAGAAGACATAGGGGGAGTTCACCCATTTCGGTGAGGTCAGACCCACCGGATATCCATCGAGACCTCGCAGTACTTCAAAACGAAGTTGTCCCCCGAGCTTCACATACCCTAAGATAATTTTCCAAGGGGTTAGGGGCTTCGAACAAGCTCACCACGAAATTCACCAAAATTAATGAAGAAAATAGGTGAATAATACCTTAATCCAAGAAAAGCTTGTGCAAACTCCAAATCAACACATTGGAGCTTCAAATCCAACCTACAAGAGTGTTCTACACTCATCAATTTAGCCCCAAGAGCTCACAATCAAGAAACCCTAACAATAACCCTAGTTTTCATGAAACTAGGTTTTCCCTCTAAATTCTAGCAATAACACAAATAGATGTTGTAAAAGAGATTACCAACCTCAAATTAAGCTCTCAACCAAGCTCAAACATACTAGGATTGAAGCTAAGCCCACCAAAAAGCTCCTCTCATCCATCCCGAGCTCCCCTCAAAGCCAAGAAGCAGCTCCATGGAGAAAATGGAGAGAAAAAAGAGATTAAAACCTCAAATCAAGTGTTTGGGAGCAAGAAAATCAAGAGAGAAAGGAAGAGAACTCACCTCCTTCTTCTCTCAAGCCTCAGCAACACTGGGCAACAAGAGAGGGTTGAGGGGATATATTACATGATGTAACAATATCCCCTAAGGCCCCTCAAAACTCAGAAATTACAAAACTGCATGAAATCTGATTCTGCAGCACTGCGTACCGGTACACGAATTGGCATACCGGTACTAATTAAATCAGTACCCGTATCCCAAAATCAGTACCCGAATGCAATACAAATTCTGCACCTTTTGCAGAATTTGATCTCCGGTGTTCGTTTTCGCCCTTTTTAAGCCACGAAAATATCTCAAAGCTCACCAAACTCAACCCAAATCTCCAGAATAGCATAAAGCACTATTCTCTCACTAGAACTCCGCAATTTGCTAAAGTTCAGTGTGCTACACCAAATTTGTTGGTCTTTCTGAATCTACCCCGCACATGAGGCTGGCTGTCCCCTTAGGATTTTCTACAAGCAAACTGGGAATGGAATTCGAATTTGTTTATGTGATGCCATCGAGATTAAACCAACTATTTGTCCATTTGTATCTTCCTTATTTCAAATATCACCAATGCTACCTTGATCTTTTTGGTGAAGTTCCTCTCATTCCTCTTCTTCATATACCTGTGGATCTTCTCCTTCCACTCTTCTGCCGATGGGCGGCTTATTTTGAAGGTGGACTTGTTGAAGTCGGAGATCTCCAGGGATGGTTGGGTCTGTTAGTTGTATGCCCTAGAAGCCTATCAGGCTGACATATATATTTTTTCTATAGGACATATCTTTGTACTTAATCTTTATTATTTATATATTTGGGCCCCTTTATTCCATTCATGTTTAATGTGTCCGTGAATCGTCCATTGAATTAATAAAATGATAATTTGTATTCTCAAGAGTTGAAAATTTGAGATACATATTATTGGTGATTAATTCGTAAATGCTCTCAATCAGTGGATCATCATGGGGACGATGATTGATCCGGTAAGATTGATGTGTGTGCCGCTTCCCTTTTGGGATGACGAATTTCGAGTCATCAGTGTGGAGACACTGGAGCGAACATGCAGGTGGTTGTTAGAGAACAAGGGTATTGAGCGTGACCAACCACGAACAGTTACATGGATATCTACTTATTCGTCAGTAACTGGTTCGATGTTGCAGTGATACAACTGATCCTTAGACCTGCGATACCACGATCAGTCATTCAATGTGAGGCTGCTGTAGTTTGACTATACAACAAACTCTGATCCTTGCTATTGGTCTTAGTAGTATATGTTAGCTGCAGTAGGTTCATATCAGGAATGGGTGTGTGTTTATAGGGGATCTATCACTCTCGGTAGAGAGATAATTAGTCCTATGCTTTTTGTAAGGCAAAGCTCGGAAATCCTCGGTCGGGGTAATAATGGTGTATGGAAAGAGTTTTCCAAGAGTAACCATAAGAGCTTCTATCCTATCAAATTTGTCATATGACGGGTGATGGGGTTCAACGAGTATTCCATGATCTCCACTTAGTTGGGACTATGCGATAGAAGGATTGTATTGTACGGTAACTGCACCTAGAGGTTCAGTCCGATATTCACTTCTGACTGGATTGCCACCATATGATGCTAGACGTCACTAATGGATTGTGGGAACCGAAAGAATAATTATAGATGAATAATTATTCTATAAGGGTGGAATCAAAAAAGTTTGAGCCATTGAAAGGAGTTTCGATGATGATGTAGATGGGGATCGCATCATATCTCACTACCAGACAGAATTGAACCTATTAGGTTACACACATAAGAAATCGCGCATGATCGATATTAAGGAGACGATAAAAGAAGTTTATCGGATGGGTTAATTACAATTATAATATGATTAAATTCTAAATTAAGTTTACTAATTTATTAGTAAAAGGACTAATTTGTAATTATTGTAAATTAGAGGTATTTAAGTGTAAAAGTTGCATGGTGTACTTACTAATCATTAGTAAATAATATGAGGACTTATGTATAAATAGTACACACGAATCGAATTAGGATTCGGATTCGATTAAAATCAACTTGAGGGTTAATGGATAATCCAATCGGACTAGGATTCGATAAGGACTAGGATTAGGCTTAGGGTTTTCTCATTATAAATATATGTCATATGACATATTAATTTTTGAACGCATTACAAGAGAAAACCCTAGCCGTCAATTCTCTCCCTCTTCCTTAAGTCCTCCACAATTAATCCATCGGTTTCGATCTTCACAAGGTTGCTAGCACATCCAGAAGATTGATTCATCTTCCTCAAATCGACGCAAGAGTTAATTCGTGATCGGATCGCGGATCGAAGCAGTCGACTAGTTCGACCAAGGGCGTGATTTCGTGTGGACGCGAGTAGAGGCCGGGCGCTTGCGCGGCTAGCGAGGACGAACAACTTTTACCAACGGTTGTCGACTTCGCGGTGATCTCGACCTGCGCTAGGTGAAAAATTAAATCCTATTTGATTAGATCAATTGGATAATTGTTAACGATCTAAAGCGAAACACGAGGTAATCTTTGGTTTAGAAAAATTTTAATTGTATTATTTTCTTCTGCTGCGCACACATAATTTTCTTACAGGGTCATCAAGTTCCTGTTGTACATGGCATCAGATTCTGATTGCCTTTCCAACCACCTACTCAATGAGCAGATGCATGTAGAATTAACTATGGAACTCCATTACTCTAATAATTTGAGACGTGATAACATTTCTTGATTGAATGATTTTATCGGATTGAGATGATTTAGTCTAGAAGCGTATTTGTTAAAAATTAGGTTGGCAACTTAGAGCCTGAGTGGTCTGATTTGGGTCTGCTAAGTCGCGTATAATTATCAGTGCATAAGTACTGTTTGAGTTGAGTTATTTGAAGTACCAGTAATTTTCATTAAAATTATTTCAATGCTTTTGTACTGTAGTTGATGAAAGTATTTTGAATTGTTATTTTTACGTTTGGAGTGAAGAAGCTTATTCAGTTTCCCTATAGAGGGAAAGAATTTGCCAAATGCATGACCTTTGCTATTCTGAGTAGAGTACTATTACAAAAGCCTGTAGGTCGTTGTTGTTGATGACGGTATCCACTGGAGACTACCTTTATAGTAGTTCTCATACCCGTTGATGTTTCCTTTTTTAGAGCACTCCACATCTGTTGCCATTGCTTCTGATCGAGGTAAGGGAATCGCGGGATAGATAACATTTCCTACCTCGTGGACTGTACTAGTGGGGGACTCGGTAGACTTTACCTTTGGGATAGACTGTACATAGTGGATTGACGGTGCCAGTTGGTTTGTATATTTTTATTTTTATGCTATCTGAGAGGTGGATGTTGTACTATTTTGGAGTAGTTTTTGTATATACAGTATGGTTTCATCTATGTACTAGTTTTATTTACCGCTCTGATATCTATAGTTGTAGTAGATCTTTATATCTATGGTTTCAGTGTATACGGCAGATCTATTGGCGAGTCTGGGTTCCGCTGCAATCCGGGGCATGATAGTAGGGTTGACTGTGACCAAGATTAGTTGACCTCAGCACAATTCGAAGCTAATGCATTGTCAATTCCACAATGGTTGAACACAAGGTGCGGTTAGGAAACCTTACACTCTTCATATGCTTTGAATCAAGTACGAAACACATAGAAGTCAAATTGTCCAAAAGCTAGTTTGTGAGGACTGAGATTTTCCCCTATGTAAATTTGACATCTTTTTAAATGTTATCGTGTGTATTTTAATTTTAAAACTGTCTATCAAATTTCAGTGAAAAATGATTTAAAATAAAGATTTTACGCTATTATTACTTTTCATTAAAGTGAATAGTAATCCACGTTTTCGGTTGTGACCGAGGAGAGAGGTGGGCTTCGGATGCAAATCGGACTCTGTTTCGGACGATCCAATAGCTCATTTTCGATGGTCCGACTATGCCAGAGCCAATGGTGTTGACGGATTTCATGTTCGACGCACGGTTTTTGAGAAAAATAGCTTTTATCGCTGGGAGGGCATTTATTCCGCATCGTTCTTGCTTTTTAGAAGCGATCGGTGCTCCGTTTTGTGTGAAAACTCCCGGGCAGGGACCTTTCTGTGAGAGGAACGTAATAGAGAGGGACTAGAACATGAATTTTGAGAGTTGCAGGACTTTGGAGTGATTATTCTCTAAGAATAATGGGTTTTAGGTTTTTAAGGTTGGATTTGGGGATTTTGGAACCCAAACCCTAGATCAAACCGTCATCCTCCTCCTTTGACACCTGAGGGAGAACCCTGCCGCCGCCGTCGCTGCCGTCGGTCGCCGGAGAAGGAGAGGAAGCCAATCTCTTTCTCTCTCTCCATTGATGTGTGGTGTGAAGGGGGGGAGCCCGAGCCCTCTTGTATCCAGCCGCCGCCGACCTAGACCGCTGCCGACGTCACCACCGGACCCCGGGTGGCTTTCCCCGACGCTTCCCCAGGGCCGCCGTGCCCTTGGGAGCCGCCGCGGCTGAGGTGGAGCTCCGCAGAGCTTGTGCGGTTGTGGAGAGACACCCGGCCACCACTGGGCCGCGCCGCCGCTGCCTCCCGCTGCCGGCCAGGGGTCCCGGCCGACCCCCCTGAGTGCGGCGACCCTCCCCTGGCCGGAGCTCCCCCTTCCGTGCTGCCGGCCGCCGGCCCCGTGATGCCCTAGCCCTGCAAGGAGGGTGCCTAGGTGGAATCCAGGGGCTGCCTTGGCCGAGCTCCATTTTTCGGCCACCAGAGACTTCGGCAAGCACCCAAGACGTGAGCACCGCACTCCTGGGATCATGTGGAGTCCCGTGCTCACCTTCGCTGTGATCAATGAAGCTCCGGTGCGCGCGTGGGACTCGGCCGCTTCCAGGAGCAAGCCATTGGAGGGGTTTCTCCACTATTTCGAAGCCTTCCGGCCGTCGATTGTGCTCCGGACAGTGAGCACGAGCATCATCACGTCGAGACGATTCAAATCGATTGGTTGGTTGGATCCATTGCAACACGGATCGGGGTAACGAGCTTGAAGCTCGTGTTTTTGTATTATTTGTATAGTAATTAATGCTATAATGGGTTGTTTGCAAGTTGTATGGAATGGGGACCCCGCGCACAGCCTTGGACAGCATGTATCGCTGTTAGTGACCTCTTGACTGATCGTCAAAGGTCCGGGAGCCGTTGCGGAATGAAAACGGGGTCCCGTGGCGTCGTTTGGCGGAAATTCGCCGATCGGACGTGGTTTAAGTTGCGGTTTCCGCACATTAGCAATTTGAATGCCCTAGCGGCCCCGCCAAGCCTTGTTGGCCTGTTGCTACTGCCACCTTTGAAGACCGGAGGCGGTGGATGAGCGGCGGAGGGGTTTCGGTGCGTTTTTCGACGAAATCGCCAGTAGAATGCAGTTTCGCGTTGCGATGAGTTTCCGGCTGCGTGGTCGCCCCAGAAATCATCGCCTAGCCTTGTTGGCTGGCGCCAGGGTCACCTCATGTGTTCGGAGGCAACAGGTGAGCGGCGGAGGCTTCCGGTGCCAAAGTGGACACTTCCGGAAGCTCGGAGTGAAACGGCCAACCGGCGACGACCGAGTTGACCTTGGTGCTTGTGTTTTCTGCCCGGACACTCAAATGGATGTGTTTCAGGGCAACGGGTGACTCGCGGCATGAGTCGGTGTGTTTCGGGACGTTTCGTGGGTCCCACGAGCATCCCGATGGATTTTTTGGATTCCTGGCGAGTTCGGGAATCGGTTATGGGAAACCGATCGCACAGGTGGTTTTGGGTTTGAGAGCGATGTCTTTTGAGTCAGTAGGTTTGGTTTCTGACTCGGTGGACCTGTCGTAGGTCCGTCGACGGTTCTGCACACCGCGGGAGCTAAGTGCAGCTGCGACACAGGTGGGTACTTCGATCCGAAATCGGTTCAGTGGTGCACGCTCGGTGATGTTCCCTTCATCCCTACGTATTACTTCTTGCACATATCTAGTATTTGAGCCTTACACCACATGACTTCGACTCTAACTCTAATTAGCATATTCATATCTCGTTTGCCATAACATAGAAGTAGAGCGGTAGTGGTTGCCTACACATGATCGTACACGCGTCATTGTTGACCTGAGTGGTTGGTTCTTGTGCATATTGTTAGATGTATGCCCTAGAAGCCAATCAGGCCGACACATGTATTCTTTTTAGGACATAAATTTGTATTTGACTTTAAATATTATGAATAAATATGGGTTCTTATTTCTATTCATGTTGTGTATGTGTCCATGAATCGTCCAGGGAATTAATAAGATGATGACATGTATTCTCAAGAGTTGAGAATTCGAGACATGTGTCATTGGTGGTTAATTCCAAAATGCTCCCGATTGATGGATCATCACGGGGACAGTGATTGATCCGATGAGATTGGTGCACAGGTCGCTTCCCTTTTGGGTAGATGACTCTCGAGTCAACAGTGTGGAGACACTGGAGCAAATGTGCAGGTGGTTGTTAGAGAACAAGGGTACCGAGCGTGACCAACGCGAGAAGTCACTTGGATGTCTACTCACTCGTCAGTGACTTACTCAATGTTGCAGTAGTGTGACTGGACCTTTGACCTGCGGTGCCTCCGCTATTCACAATGAGGTTACTGTAGTTTGATTGTACATACATTTGGTCCCTAGCCATTCGGGTCCTTGCGGTGCATGTTGGCTGCAGTAGGTTCGTTGTAGGAATATGGTGTGCACCTATATGGAATCTATCTTCCTTGGTAGATAGGGGCGTTAGTCCTATGTGATTTATGAGACCGAGTTTAGAAGACCTTGGCCAAGACAGGATATATAACAGGAAGGATTTTCGATATTTGAAACTCGAGTCGAATAAATTTGACATATGACAGATGATGGGGTTTGACGAGTTGTTCCATGACCTCCGTCTATTCGGGACTCATGATAGAAGGACTGTATCATACGGTAACTGCACCAAGAGGTTCAGTATTCCATTCTACTGGAATGCCACTACATGCTGCTAGGCGTCACTGGTGGATTGTGAGACTCATGAGAATTATCTAGATGATCGATAATTCTCATTGGGCTGAGTTGGAATTGTTCCGACCCACTGAAAGGAGTTTCAGTGATATTGTTGATAGTGATCAGAATATATCTCACTACCAGATAGAATAGAACCTATGGGGTCACACACATAAGAGGTTGTGACTGATCGGATAGCTAGATCGCGATTTTTGAATCGCGGAAGGACCTAATTATCAATATGTTGATAATTGGACAATTATTACAAATTAGTGGTATTAAAGTGTAAATGTTACAAGAGAGGACTTACTAACAGTTAATAAATTATGAGAGGGCTTATGTGCAAATATTGCATTATTAATTTGATATGATCAAATTAGGATAAAATTCAAGTCGAATCAAATTAGGATTTGATTGATCTAACCAATTAAGGAAATGATAAATTTAAACCTAGATTTATTCTTATCCTTAATGGTTATTATATTATTAAAAGAGGATTATATCTCTCTATATAATATACGGGAGTTTTTAGAAAACCCTAGCCGTCATCTCTCTCCTCTTCTCTTTTCTTCTTCTAACAAGAAAGACGTCCTTTGCAAGGGAGCTAGCACCCTGGTGAGGACATCGATCAGATCACCAATCTCGTGTGGATACCTATAGAGGCCGGACGCGTGTGCGGCTTCAAGAGAACCTAATTCCACGATCATCAAATTGCGGTGAAGAACTACCCGCGCAAAGGTGAAGATTAGATCTTCTTTTCTCCTTAATCTTGAACAACATGAGGGATCCTATTGCGTGGTTTTGAGATCGGATCTCAAGTTTTTAAAAATTAAATTTGTTTGATTTTGTTCCGCTGCTTTTTTATCGTACGCAATTTACTAACAGTGGTATTAGAGTCACCCTCATAGTTTTCAAGATTAAAATTATAAATTTGGGTATTTTAAACCGTTCTTCGCCGGTTAAATAATTTATAGATCGTTTTAAGTTTATTCAAAAAATCGTAAATTGATCAAATAATTTAATCCGCGGTTTCTACACGCACACAAAACAAAAAAAAATACTGGTAAATGGTTAATTAGAATACCCAAAATTAATTGTTATGTATGTGATGTATAAGATACATATCGGTGTTGATCATGGATAGCGACCTATTTATTTTATTTCGACATGTGATGTATTATATGTATGCAGAATCCTGTAATTTTAAATTTGTTTAAATTAAGGACTCTGTATTAGATATGGCTTTTTTTTTAGGTGCTTGCGTGCACAAGCCGATTTATTTGGAGACCTGCGTGTCTCAATAGATTAGAGATAAAAGTTATCAAATGTAATTAATTTTATTTTATCATTATTGTTGGGTTGTATGTTGTATGGTTGCACGTCATTGGTTGATCGGTTGCAAGCCGAGAAGCACACAAAGACCAGATCGAGATGAACACTTGATGGCGTTCGGATTAAGATGTTGATAGGGATCGGATCAAGTTGTAGCTCCGGATCGGATCAAGTTGTAGCTCCGGATTGGATCAAGTAGTTGAAGACGATCAAACCAATGACGTGTATGTGCTTGTAATTTATGACCCTAAGATCTCGATTCCGGCTCAGTGGCTCGAGCCCGAATCCACTTTTTAGATCCATGATCATCACCAGTTGCATTATATTTTTATGCGCGGATTATTTTATTTGCATTAGATGTAAATAAAGAAAATAAAATATGAGACCTAAATTTTAATCTCACAAATATTAAGTCGAGCGGTCTTCTGCCGTTGTAGAAGTGCGAGCGTTTTTCTGGTGTTGATTGGCACGGCTGGTTATAGTGGTCAGTTGCATCGAGAAGGCACAACCACTCTATTAGCATGAGATGCTGCGGAGTAAAGATGGGGTTGGGCCCAATATCTGTGAGGTGAGGTGTAAGGTACCGAGTTTTGAAACACTATACTAAACTTGGGCCAATTGGACAAAGTACAATTGAGAAGTAATTTAAACATGCTTAAAAATAAGATTTGAGGGTTTTGGAATGATTAGAAGTGGATTAGAACTTCAAGGAGCGAAAATGAGAATTTTCGGAAAATGCATTTTTTTGAGCTCTGGACCTACGGGGTCCGGACCCTGGATCCCAAGGTCCGGACCCTGACCGCGCTGCGCGAAAATGGGCTACGGGTTCCGGACCCTGGAAGCCAAGGTCCGGACCCTGCGCATGCTAGCAGCCAAGAATGAGGGCATTTTGGTAATTTTTGGGTGGAGGCTTATAGGGGAAGCCTCCCCTCTTCTCCCTCAGCCAAAACACACACACACACACAAACACACGTTTGAGAGAGAGAGAGAAGCACTCTCTCTCCCTCACAACCTCCTCTCCCTCTCTCTAGATCTCTCCCAAACTTGGGGTTTTGGTGGAGATTGAGCTCGGGAACGCGTGGAGGACGGTGAATCGAGCTCTAGCGCGCGTGGCGGCTTGGGAAGCTCGCGACCCGAGGTGAGATTTTGAGGTTTAGGGTTTAGGATTTTGCTAAATCCTTCAAAATTGAGATGTGTGAGTTCCCTAGATGATTCTACACAAGGTTGTTGAAGGATTCTCCGTAAATTTCGGAGTATTCTCGGAGAAATCGGAAAACCCTAGTGTAAAGGAGGATTTTGGATTTCGAGGGTTTAAAAATGGTTTGAACCCGTGAAACCCTAATTGGAGGTTAGCGAAACACGCGGGACAACTTAATTTCGTCGAACTGCAAGAAACGAAATTGTTTTGAGTTCGACTCGGATTAACGAGTCCTATATATGTGTGTTAGGGCAAGAAGCTTGAAGATCAAGCTTGAAGCCGAGGAAAAGAGCTCGATTGCAAGTGTCTACAAGCAATCGGAAGAGTGTAAGGTGGGTTTGTGCTTACCGAAGTGATTAGGTCACTTCCATGCCAAAGAGTAAAGTATATTTGATGCATGTAATGGTAGGTTAATTGGTAATATGAGTAGGCATGAATTGTATGCTACTTAGGGTAAATTACATACCATTGGACGTATAACACTAGGCAATTGTTGACATATGAATATATATATATATATATATGTGAGTGTATGCCTAGGTGTGGATGTGAACATAGGTCGATGAACTCTAGGATAAATAGAGGATTCGACAAATTGGAAACAAGGACTAGATGTCATAGAAACTTTGAATCCTAGGTGTGGACAACTAGGATTGGAAAGAACATAATTGTTATTAAGTGTTATTGAACCTAGTGTCATAAACCTAGAGTCGTGGAACCTAGGTAGGGTAACATAGTGGTAGAGAGAGACCACTTGGATTGGAATGTGTATGAACCTAGTGTCGTCGAACCTAGGTTGGGAAACATAGTGATAGGAAGATCACTTAAACAGAAAAGTATCGAACCTAGTGTCATTGAACATAGGTTGAAAAATGTAGTGGTAGGAAGACCACTTGGATTGGTATGTCATTAAACCTAGAGTCGAGCGAACCTAGGTGGGAAAGACATAGGTAGTGTTGTTGAACCTAGGTTGTGAAACATAGTGGTAGGATGACCACTTGGACATGAGACTATGAACCTAGAAAGGTTGACTTGGAAATGGAGAGATGTGCACATCTAGTGATCTTGGTGATCTTGGTACCAGAGCTAAGGCGTGTGCGACGATTTCGCCGCCGTAGGCTTGATACCTAGGGCGTGTGCGACGATTTCGCCGCCCGGTGACTTGAGCCATTGTTCGGCGTGTGCGACGATTTCGCTGCCAGGTGGCTAAGTCAGGTGAGGGCGGTAGCCCGCTGATGATTGACTCAAAAGTGAGTCGGGTTTGACCTTGGCTAAGGTGAGTAAACCTTAGGAGATAATTGGATAAGAAATGGATAGTGAAATAGAAAGTATATGAGTAATACCTATTTGCATAGATTTCATTATCGCATTTGCATGAAGTGTGAGAATCCGAATTTTGGGAATTTGAAATTCTCAGTGTTCCTCTCCCCCATTACTGTGTTTTTGATCAGTATACGTATATATATACCGGTATTTATATATATATATGTATATAAGTGATTTTAGTGGATTTTAATAGTTGTTGGTTTTTCGTCGCGGAGAGCGAACGGCTTAACGGCGCGATCCGGAGTCCGAATCTGACGAACCAAAATGGTGAGTTCGATGTCTCGGCAGTGCTGAACGTGATGGCGCGATCCGCGTCGTCGTGCGACGAGCAGATGAAAAGTTATTCCATCTTGATCGCCGAGAGGTCGTAAGTCGCATTTTGTAATTTCGCGATTTGGACCCTGTTCTCGCACCGTTTCGCGTGAGATTGCTTGTGGAGGGGTGTTTGGGCATCTTGTGCTGGCTGAGAGGGACCTTGGGGTGTTTTGCTGAGTTTGGAGGGGTTTTTCTATAATTTGGTTGGTGGAGGGGGTGGGTGAAACATCCCCTCACACTCTCTCTCTCTCTCTCTCCCTCTCTCACTCCCTTCTCTCCCCTGCTCCCAGGGGGGGGTGAGCACGAGGCTCCCCTGCCCCTCAGCCTCCTCCCCGAGCCCTGCCGGTCGCCGCCGGCCACCGCCTGGCCGGAGCTACCCCCCCGGTCACCTCTCTCTCCCTTTTCTTCTTCTTCTCCTTCTTCTTCTTCCCGGAGGTGTGCACCCAGGGGAAACCCACGCCAGAGCTCCCCTGAGGTGGCACGACTGCTCGAGTCCTGCGCCGCCGCCGGTGACCACCGCCGTGGGCCGCCGAGCTGCCGCAGCTGCTGCCAGGGCAGCTGCGGGCAGGGGGTTGGTGGCCCGAGCCGCCGCCGGTTCGCGCCGCCTTGGGGGGTGAGCGCCCTCACCCTCAGGTCCTCCGGCGCGCGCCCCTTTCTTCCCCGGCCGCCCCCGTGCCGCCGGTGCGCGCCGCCGCGCCGCCTGCGGCTCTTGCGTGCAAGCTGCAGGCAGGAGCAGCTGGAGGCCGCGCCCCGCCGCCTCCCGCCGCCTCGGAGGGTGAGCGCCGCCACCCTCGGGACCTCCGCCGCCGGTCTTTCTCCTTCCCGGCCATCGCCGTGCTGCCGGAGCGCCGCCGCAGCCGCCGCGGCTGCCGCCTGTGCTCCTAAGGCACCCGCGGCTGTGAACTTCCGACCGCCGCCGCCGTTGCCCGGAGTTGTCGCGGTCGCCCCTTCCCCGACGTCCGGCGGGTCCCTCTTGCCGGTGCTCGCGTCGCCGTCGGCTGCCGACGCCGTTCCTTGCCGGAGTAGGTGTGGCCGAGCCTTCCCGGAGCTAGGGCTCTTCCCCGCGCCGCCGCCGCCACTTCCCGCCGCCGGCTGAGGTGAGCCCCCTCTTCCTTGCCACCTCCTCTGCCGACCTTGGCCGCCGCTGGCCGTGCATGCCGGCCGGCAGCCGGCCGGAGCTGGTTGCTCCGGCCGGGGTCTTGCTTTGTTGGATTTTGGCCGTACCTTGGTGTTTGAGCTCCCCGTTGCCTCCCGGAGCTCGGAAAGGTGAGCCCGATGATCGCGGCGATGCGCTGATCATCATGCTCACCTTAGTTTCTGTTTTGGGTGAGCCGTTTTACCGTTCGGCCTTCGTCGAGCATTTTTGCCTTGTGGATGCACTGTTTTTATGGGTTTTCCCGGACTGCGACTGTTCCCGTCGCAGTGAGGCTGTGAGCATGGCCTCCGTTACATCGTTGCCTATCCGCTGGTGCTTGCGGAAGGTCGTGCGGATGTACGGTTTGCTCACACGGCCTTAGTTACGCTCGCTTTTGTGCTTGAGCTCGCTGTTTTTATGGGATTTCCCGGCTTGCGACTGGTCCTGTCGCAGCGGGACAGTGAGCACGGTCTCCGTGACGTCGCTACCTATCCGCTGGTGCTTGCGGAAGGTCGAGCGGACGTACGGTTTGCTCTAGCGGCTTAATTTAGTGATTGTATGTATGTGTATGTTGCATGTTTGGGGACTTTGGCGTTTGTGACAGCGTAGCGACGCTGTGGGCTGCAAGGGTAAGGTCTTGGAGACCCTGTGGACTGGTTGTCCAACCCCCTCGCCCTTCGTGTAGTTTCGGATTCGTTTCCGACGTGTTTTTCGATGAAATAATCGGCGAAACGCACGTTTCTAGTTGTGCGACTCACTCGCTGTTTTCGTGAGCGACTTGGCTTCATCGTGTAGCCTCGTTGGCTGTTCCTCATCGCTGTCCCGAAGTTCCGAGGACAGCGGATGAGTGATGTGGGGTTCCGGTGCCAAATTGGCACTTTTCGGGAACCCGGGAAGCCTTTACGGGTGCATTTGATGTTCGTGGCACCCCGAGCTTGTGCTCGCTGTCCCGTCACTTGGTTTCGTGTGTTCGGGGACAGCGAGGGACCATGTTGGCTGTTTGGTACCCCTCGGGGGCTTTGTGTGGTTTCGGGATCGTCCCGGTGGGTTTCCCGGGCGATCCGCCGGTTTCGGGATGTGAGAGCTTTGTGTTTAGCGTCGACTTGGTGGACCTTGACCCTGTGAGTCTTTCGTAGGTCCTGTCGCGGTTCCCGAGAGCCGTCGGTGTTAGATTGGATCTTACCTACAGGTGGGTACTTCGACCCGGAGTCGGTTCAGTGGACTACGGTGATACCTTTCTATCCCTTCCTTTGCATTTCTGTTAGTAGTTCACTTGACTCCCGTAGACTCTACTCATATGCGTGCTTGGATAGTAGAGTAGTGTGGCTTGCATGTTCTTTGAGACGACCCAGTCGGTCGGTGGGGATCGCTTGTCATTCTGAGCGATCCTAGTGTGGTTTGCATGTTCTTGAGACGACCCAGTCGGTCGGTGGGGATCGCTTGTCAGTCTGAGCGATCCTAGTGTGGCTTGCATATTCCTTGAGACGACCCAGTTGGTCGGAGGTGATCGCCTGTTGTTCCGAGCGATCCTAGTTGTGGTTTATTGGTTGCTTCTCGGCTTGTTGCCGTTCTGTGGATTGAGCATATGCATCGATCGTCACAGCTCTTCCCGCACTTCACGTACACCGCGGTCTGATCCACCGTTTAGAGGTGTTCTTTTCCGGAAAAGGGTCGTGAATTTCTACCGACCCGTGGCCCCGAGCATTGCGTCGGGATGGATGGTGCCGTTGGATTGAGCAGGGTGACAGTGCCAGGGCCACCCCCTGGTGGCTATAGATTGGGTTCACTTTGTGGTTATCCCCTTTGATGCATACTAGTTGCTTACAGTAGCATTGTTATTTCTGTTATAGGTTCAGCCTAATATTTACTTGTGCTACTGTATACCATATCTATCTTTTGTTGACCCTCGTGCCGGTGTGTACACCTCGCCTTCGTCGGCTTGCGGTACCCACTGGGAGGGGAGACATGCGTGCATGTTCTCACCCCCCACCCCCATTACAGGTTTCAGGTGAGCAGGGTGGTGAGTGTCGGGACGCTGCGAGGCACGCCTAGATAGTAGCTCTAGAGGTTCCGACTCGTGAGGCTACATCCCCAGATTTTGGTTATTACCCTATCTTGACAGTGGACTAGATGTGGATGGGGTTCAGTTACATTTTGGATGTTTATATGCATGCTTACTTTATGTTTGTTTTGGTTAGTTCCTATTTGCGTGCATGCTTAGACTCTTGTATGAGAACTATTCTAGTTATTTCATTTGTCGCACACTCTGGTTTTCTACCCCTCGTGGTAACGCTTTCAAGTAAAAGGTTCTCGTGTGGAGAACAGTTTTCAAAAGGTTTTAAATGATTGAATTTAGGATTTCAAAAGAAAGCTTCTGGGTAAGGAGCAGTTTTATAGAATGATTGCTGATTGTGCATTGCATCATCCTTCGCTTAAGGACCTGCTTAGATTCATACTGGATTAAGGATGGTTAGCTGTATGAATCTTGTTTTGTTCTGTTTAGTTGTGTTGAATGAATAGTGGTTGTAATCCCCTCGTTAATGTTGTCCACGCCGTGCAAATACAGGGGAGGCTCTGTCCGTATGTACAGTGATCCCTGTATTTGTGGCGGATCTGTACGTGGCGCGGGCTAGGGTTTCAAAAAAAAAAAAAAAAAAATGGCACGCTTTTCCGCTTCTAAAACTAGCCCGGGGCGTGACATGAAGCATAAGCATGTTTACTATTTTTGCATATAGTAGAGTTATATGCTTACAAGTTATATGTATATTGGACTAACCCATGCTTATATGCTTCCTTTGGACCTGGTGGGTCGAGCTTCTCTCTTGGGTGGCCTTACCCAATGGGAACTATTTTATATAGTTCTCATCCCACTGTTTTTCAGGTCCACACGTGAGCGGCGCGGCGGCGCGAGAAAAGGGCGTAGCTCGATAGATAGCGCCCTACCACTTGTGACCAGAGATAGACGTACCCTGGGTCAGCATAGCTTAGGGGTATAGAAAAGAAAAGAATGAACGAATTGATTGTATTTGGAAGAAAAAGGCAAAAATGTAAATGTAACGTGAATGCAGATGAATGCTTGTAATAGCGTAGTTGTTTTACGTTTTTGATACCTTCCTTATGCAATCTGTGTATGAATTATGTTCCTGTTTGGAACCTCGTGAATTGTATTGATTGCAACGCCTTGGACGTACAGGGGAAACTCTGTCCGTTCGGCGGTCTGTTGGCGCGCCCGAATCCGACCAAAGAGGCGATCTCGGGGCGTGACGGATAAAGTGGTATCAGAGAGTAGAATTTGTTTAGGCGGACCTAGGAGACCCTAGGAGGATAAACCATATGGACTTAAGCTCGTGAGAGACGAGAACTTGTGACTTGCGGCGAAAGGTGAATCGATTGGGTCATGTGTTGTATGCCTCTAAAAAGGATGTTAGAGGTAGATTCAAGGTGTGATTTAATCTCAGCCGAGGGTGTTCATGTTGGCGGCCGACAACATGAAACCGAGTGATGAGAATAGACGCCCATGTGTGACTTTCGCCTGATTTGAGTCCGTGATTGTGTAAACTATTGTACTTGACCTAGAAGGTCGAGGATTTTGACGGAAGTTGTCGTGTTTCAGGATACGATGGCGTCACGGGCGATCTCCGACGAGATCAACGCGGGATGGACCTAGTGAGGTCCCTGTGCAATCTGGGGCAAGTGGAGACCCGGAGCTTCGTGAACAGTTGGCCACACTCGTTGGAGTGGTGCAACAACAAGCTGAGACGGCACGGCGACAGCAGGAGGCTGTCGTGCGCCAGGAGGAGCAGATCAAGAGACTCCATGAAGCCGTGGAGCAAATAGCACGTCGTGTACCATCAGGAGCCGTAGCGGGTACCTCGCAAGTAGATGCTGGTGCCTGAGCCCCTGATTCTGTGGAATTGGAAGCGGAGAGGGAGCAGGTTTTAGCTGCCCTCATGACGTTCAAGGGATTCAATCCGCCTACCTTCGACGGAGAGACGGTGGATCCGTGGGTCGTGGAAACATGGATTGATTCCATGGAGACCCTGTTTGAGGATTTGTACACCCTGGAGCGGGACAAGGTGCATCTAGCCGCACATTGCTTGGATAAGTCGGCGAAGGTATGGTGGAAAGGGGTCAGGCGAGACTGATCTTCCAGTCTCCCTCCTGTGACTTGGGAAGAGTTTCGGGGATTGGTGTTTTCTGCCTATTTCCCCGATAGTGAAAAGAGAAAGCTTCAAGAAAGGTTCAGGAAGCTGAAGCAAGGTGACCGCTCGGTGAGGGGTTATGAGCGGGAATTCTCTCGCATTGTGAATTGTATCCCATACGTGGTGCGGGATGACAAAGACAAAGCCGACTGCTTCGAGCGGGGACTTCGGCCAAAAATCTTTGTGGTGGTCCACTCATTTAAACTGCAGACTTTTGCCGAGGTGTTGGACCGGGCCTTATGGGTGGAGCAAGGCAATGCATTCGCGCGGGAGGAGCGCGAGTCCTATGGCGAGGAAAAGGAGGAAAGACGACCATCGAGTGGATCTGGTGGTCAATCAAGTTCCAGACAAGCTCCAACGCATTCGCGCTCGCGATCACGTGCCCCAGGGACCTACCGTACTCGGTCCTCGGCGAGCTGTATTATTTGTGGAGGCCCTCATCACCCACAATAGTGTGAACTGCGAGAGGGCAAGTGTTTCAGGTGTGGGCAACCGGGCCATACACGGGATGAGTGCCCACAGGTGGATAGCCGGACCTTAACACTTGCGACGGCCTTTTCCGCTCCGAGACGGCTCGCGGGTGTGCCACCTGCGGCAAGGTCTAGGGAGCGTGCGCCGGTGTCGGGACAACCTGAGGGTTCGCGTCGGGCACCGAGTGGCCATGGATAGGCGATCTAGGTTGAGGAGCCTACTGCTGCCGGTGACATCACGGCAGGTATGATTTAATTGTGCAATCATGCGCAAGGCATATTTGATGCTAAAGCATTGCATGCATTATCATGTGGTCAATTGCCGCTATACGGGCATGCGAATGTCATAGAAGCGCGTATCCGCCTGCTGGAGCAGGTAGGGATGGGAATGGTAGACTGACTCTCGAAATTGAGGCAATGGGTATAGCCACTTGCGAGAGCCGAGTCATGACACTTGAGGATACGCGAGTAGTTCGCGAACTCTGGACATTGTTCCGGTGGATCGATGGCAGTAGTGGAACCGCGGTTGTGAAATTAATAAGGTAATCGCCAAGATTAGGCGAGTAGGCCTTGTAGTACCTCAAATTGAGGTGGGTAGTGTACTCACAAGGCGAGTGAGTTTGAGCTAGTAGCTTAGTGCATGCGGTTAGCACGGAAAAGCATAGAAGCGTAGAACGCTTTGGTTATTGTATTAGTAGAGTACAGGTTTCGTTTAGCCGAGAGGGTTTGTTGGCAATAGCACTTGAGCGTTGGCTAAGTGTGAAGCGGGCCATGGACCGCTCGCAGGGCTGGTGGCTCGCACTAGGTGCTTAGGAGCCGATAGAGGTTTGAGTTGCTCAGTAGAGCATTTTAGTCGTGTGTAGCGACGGTATTGGCTATTGCTTGGGGACGATCCGTGCCCGGACCATGTGTGGACTGTGGAGCCTGGGGCCATATGGACAGGCGCAGTCAGCTGTGTGAGACAGCGGCCCGAGACCTGAGGGTGGGGCAGAGATTTGTGGTCGGGACGGTGGTCCGAGCTGTGACCTAAGAACGTGGAATACCACACGTGTGACTGTGTAGTTGATAGAACTCTGAGAGTGTGATTGTGACCCAACCCTAGGATTTGTAGAGGTTTGGCGTCTTGGTTACTCCTGGTTGGAGTATGTATGCGAGTTCCTGAGTGAGGACTCCGCCGAGTGACGATTGGGTCTGCGCTTGCGAGCGAGAGACGTTACACAATGTTAAGACGTGAATTTAGGCGATAGGCCTAAGCGGATGTTGGTCTATGGACCATCCGTGATAGACAGAAATAAGAGGTTTAGTTGGAAGCTCTTGCGGTGAGAGCATCACTTGTGTATTGAGTATCGAGGGTAGTGACCATAGAACTTCGGCTCGATCATACCGTTCGTCTTGATCCTAAGTCGCCAAGTGCCGAGTCTAGTAGTATCGGTGAGATGGGATGTAGTTCACGAACGAAGTGTTCGTGTGAGCTCGTCGTGAGAACGATGTGATGTGAACTAGTGGCATATGAAAGCGAGATGCCATGCTCGTGTTGAGGCAATGGAAAAGTAGAAGCCACGCGTGGATTTGAGGGTTTTGCTCCTAAGTGAGCTGGAGTTGAGGATGTGCCAAGTGTGCCATCTTGAGTTGTGGCTGGGAATTCACAAGTGATAAGGCCACTTGTGTTTGGTCGATGAATCAATGATATTGCTTTTAGGCAATGACGGTGATCGAACCAATATGAGTTCCACAATGGAACTATGAACTTGGAGGAGAGTCGCTTGTGACGACATAGACTCTAGAATGGCCAAGGTGTTGGGCCAGTTATGTGAATGGGTGTAGATAGCACCAAAATCTGGTCGTTGACAGAATAAGTTTGTCGTCTATTGATGACAGTTGACGATGACGCAGGCCCGATGAGAAAAAGTTTTCGGGCGATCGTCGGTTGAATGGGAATGTATGCGGTAGATGACCGCAGTTCCTTGGAAACGCCACCTGAGCAGAGGGGGAAGTTGGAGTGAAGTTCGAGGCAAGATAAGTCTTCGATATGCCGGACTGTGAGAGGTGTGGGAGCGTGTAGGGTCGTTACCTATCGACTTGTGCTGCCACCGACTTGCGGGAATTCATAACGTAATACCTGTGTCATATTCCGCAAGCAAGTTCATGATCGGACCCACGTCCTTCATTATGAGCCACTTGAGCAATCACGAAGAGCGTGAGGCTGCTAAGATGTGGAAGAACTTGATGGTACTCTCACCTTCTCGATAAGTTGAACTAAGGTGTGATCTTAGTTTCGCGGACGAAACTCTTTTAAGGGGGGAAGAATGTAAGGTACCGAGTTTTGAAACACTATACTAAACTTGGGCCAATTGGACAAAGTACAATTGAGAAGTAATTTAAACATGCTTAAAAATGAGATTTGAGGGTTTTGGAATGATTAGAAGTGGATTAGAACTTCAAGGAGCGAAAATGAGAATTTTCGGAAAATGCATTTTTTGAGCTCTGGACCTACGGGGTCCGGACCCTGGATCCCAAGGTCTGGACCCTGACCGCGCTGCGCGAAAATGGGCTACGGGTTCCGGACCCTGGAAGCCAGGGTCCGGACCCTGCGCATGCTGGCAGCCCAGAATGAGGGCATTTTGGTAATTTTTGGGTGGAGGCTTATAGGGGAAGCCTCCCCTCTTCTCCCTCAGCCAAAACACACACACACACACACGTTTGAGAGAGAGAGAGAAGCACTCCCTCTCCCTCACAACCTCCTCTCCCTCTCTCTAGATCTCTCCCAAACTTGGGGTTTTGGTGGAGATTGAGCTCGGGAACGCGTGGAGGACGGTGAATCGAGCTCTAGCGCGCGTGGCGGCTTGGGAAGCTCGCGACCCGAGGTGAGATTTTGAGGTTTAGGGTTTAGGATTTTGCTAAATCCTTCAAAATTGAAATGTGTGAGTTCCCTAGATGATTCTACAGAAGGTTGTTGAAGGATTCTCCGTAAATTTCGAAGTATTCTCGTAAGGTGGGTTTGTGCTTACCGAAGTGATTAGGTCACTTTCATGCCAAAGAGTAAAGTATAACTTTATATTTGATGCATGTAATGGTAGGTTAATTGGTAATATAAGTAGGCATGAATTGTATGCTACTTAGGGTAAATTACATACCATTGGACGTATAACACTAGGCAATTGTTAACATATGCATGAATATATATATATATATATATATATATATATATATATATATGTGTGAGTGTATGCCTAGGTGCGGATGTGAACATAGGTCGATGAACTCTAGGATAAATAGAGGATTCGACAAATTGGAAACAAGGACTAGATGTCATAGAAACTTTGAATCCTAGGTGTGGACAACTAGGATTGGAAAGAACATAATTGTTATTAAGTGTTACTGAACCTAGTGTCATAAACCTAGAGTCGTGGAACCTAGGTTGGGTAACATAGTGGTAGAGAGAGACCACTTGGATTGGAATGTGTATGAACCTAGTGTCGTCGAACCTAGGTTGGGAAATATAGTGATAGGAAGATCACTTAAACAGAAAAGTATCGAACCTAGTGTCATTCAACATAGGTTGGAAAATGTAGTGGTAGGAAGACCACTTGGATTGGTATGTCATTAAACCTAGAGTCGAGCGAACCTAGGTGGGAAAGACATAGGACCTAGTGTTGTTGAACCTAGGTTGTGAAACATAGTGGTAGGATGACCACTTGGACATGAGACTATGAACTTAGAAAGGTTGACTTGGAAATGGAGAGATGTGCACATCTAGTGATCTTGGTGATCTTGGTACCAGAGCTAAGGCGTGTGCGACGATTTCGCCACCGTAGGCTTGATACCTAGGGCGTGTGCGACGATTTCGCCGCCCGGTGACTTGAGCCATTGTTCGGCGTGTGCGACGATTTCCCCGCCAGGTGGCTAAGTCAGGTGAGGGCGGTAGCCCGCTGATGATTGACTCAAAAGTGAGTCGGGTTTGACCTTGGCTAAGGTGAGTAAACCTTAGGAGAGAATTGGATAAGAAATGGATAGTGAAATAGAAAGTATAAGAGTATTACCTATTTGCATAGATTTCATTATCACATTTGCATGAAGCATAAGCATGTTTACTATTTTTGCATATAGTAGAGTTATATGCTTACAAGTTATATGTATATTGGACTCACCCATGCTTATATGCTTCCTTTGGACCTGGTGGGTCGAGCTTCTCTCTTGGGTGGCCTTACCCACTGGGAACTATTTTATATAGTTCTCATCCCACTGTTTTTCAGGTCCACACGTGAGCGGCGCGGCGGCGCGAGGAAAGGGCGTAGCTCGATAGATAGCGCCCTACCACTTGTGACCAGAGATAGATGTACCCTGGGTCAGCATAGCTTAGGGGTATAGAAAGGAAAAGAATGAACGAATTGATTGTATTTGGAAGAAAAAGGATGTAACGTGAATGCAGATGAATGCTTGTAATAGCGTAGTTGTTTTACGTTTTTGATACCTTCCTTATGCAATCTGTGTATGAATTCTGTTCCTGTTTGGAACCTCGTGAATTGTATTGATTGCGACGCCTTGGACGTACAGGGAAAACTCTGTCCGTTCGGCGGTCTGTTGGCGTGCCCGAATCCGACCAAAGAGGCGGTCTCGGGGCGTGACATGAGGGACCCAATGACGGCTTTTCTTATGCGTTTGAACGGTGGGTCTGACTTAACTAAGGAATGAGGCCAATATCTGTCAGGTGAGGCCTACAGGACTTAGAGACCGATCACTGTAATTTGCTTGAGAAGCATTGGACAAGAGTTGTCCACTTATCGGTTTGCGTGTCGCCAATATCTGTCAGGTGAGGTGGTACGTTAAACTGGTGGGACCGCAGTACCCACTTGAAATATTTTGTCGCGTTGGGTTTCCATTTCTCTACCTGAGGAGTGTAAGAGACTCGAGAAAATAGTGGGAGGCTAAATTTGTTTTTAAAATCCCTAAAATAAAATTTTCAAAACAAATACAAATATCTAATTTGAATCTTTACTCCCTGCAAAGCAAATGTCTGCTTCCAATCGTCTCTCTCATATTCTCGACACAAACTCCTTAATCGAAACGAATTATAAAAACTGGCTAACGAACTTAAAAATAGTTTTGAGTTCCGAAAAGCTCAGTAATGTTCTCGACCAGGAAATCCTCACGTTACCAAACCGTCCAATAGCTGATGAAAGGGCAGTCTGTTCATGATCATTGTTTGACAATGATCAAAAGATCTCGAGGAGCTTGAGAAGCTCGGCATGAAAATGGATAAGGAATTGCAAGTTGATCTGATCCTGCAATTCCTTCCTGTATCATAAGGACAGTTTATTGTAAACTATCATATGAATAAAATTGACTGCACCAATGCGGAGTTATTAAACATGTTGGTAACAACGGAGGGGACTTTAAAAAGTTCAAAGGGCTCGATTCTCGCTGTGGAGCGGACTTCCTCTTCCAAAAGAAAGTCTAATTGGAAGAAGAAACCTACGAAGAAACAAAAGACGGAGAACAAGCCCAAGAGGGAAGCTCCTAAGATAAAGACCACTGACAAAGGAAAATATTTTCACTGCAATGTTGACGGTCATTGGAAGAGGAACTGTCCCGTCTACCTAGAGAGCCTAAAGAATAAGAAGAAAGACACACCTTCGGAAGGTTTGTTAGACCTGCTCGTAATAGAAACTAACCTTACGGTTTCCTCTATTTCTAATTGGGTTAAGACTCTGATTCTAGTTCTCGTTTGTGTACTTCAATATAGAGTCTAAGAAAAAATAGAGGGCTTAGGAAGGTGAAGTGACCCTACGGGTTAGCAATAGGGTAAGAGTTGCTGCTGTAGCTACTGACACCTATCCTTTTCGTTTTCTGAAACTGCTAAGTCATTTCGGATCCAGGATCGGGCGCCCGGAAAGTGAGCCCGGAAATCTACCTCGTGAGTATCGATCCGTTTTGACACGTGTTGGATGGTTGGTGAACTCCGCCGGACCAGATTAGGGCGCACCGGACCGCGGGCGGAGAGTCCGAAGTTCTGGACTTGTGCAGACTGAAGAACCGGGCGCCCACTTCTTGGGTTTCGGGCGCCCGAATGTTGGTTTTCCTGCTGAGGAACAGGTTAGCAGCATATTTGTTCTTGAGGTCCATTTTACCCTAACCTTTGGTCTATAAAAGTTATGGACGACCCTCCCCTGAGGCTTTTTCTCCCCTCTTCAAGGTGAATCTCGGATTTTGCTTGGAAGCCCTCCAATTCCTCCCAAATTCCACCTTTCTCCATTGAAAACCTTGGATTCCTGCAGAACTATAACGTCGACCTGTGGTGTGTTTGCTCGTGTTCAGTGTGAGAGCGTCCAAATCCCACGAAACTTAGTTTGTTAGATAGAGGACTCGTAGAGGGAGACGTGGAATCCTTCCAATCACAATTTGGACAGGTATTTATGCTACAGTTGCTGTTTTACTGGACCCCTTGTGTTCTTGAGCTGAAACTTGGATTTTCCTTTGATCTTTTGGATCCAAATCTCTTGGGAGCTGGAATTTCGAAGTGAAGATTGGTCCTTCCTCATTCCTTGCTGGTTTGGAGGTTCCTTCCACCTGAATTGAGAATTTAAAGGTGAGTTATAGCTCAGATTTTGAGTAATTAGCTTAAGTGCTGAATTTTTGGACATTTGATGGATTTCTTGGATTTTTGAATCCAGATTTTTGTGAGGAACTTTGGAGAGGATTTGGGTTGTTCCATCACTATATTTGAGAGGTTTGTGACCCTTTTCCATGGGCTAGATTCGTTGGAATTCCAGAATTCATGCTAGAAGTGTTATTTGCTTAGTTGCTGAAATTTCTGGATGCATGTGCAGGAGGGTCCAAAAGTGGGTCCGAATCAGTGTGAGAATTTTTTGGACATCAAGTCGAGCTCCGTTTTGGCTGAAATTTGGACGGTTTGTTCTTGAACCCCTGCTAGTGAGTTGGGCAAAGTTTCACTGCATTTGGACTTAAGATTTGGATTTTATCGCATGTTGAATCCATGTTGGTCGTGCTGCCAGGCTGCAGTTCTGGGCTGATGTTCTGGGCGCCCAGAACTTGAGCAGGTGGGTCCGAATCTCGAGTTTGCAGTTTTGAGCCCGATTTCAGCCGGTGTTGTTTGGAGGCCTTCCACTCGACTCCTAGCCGTTGTTGGATAGTTTTCGAGGTGGGTTAATGTTACCGAAATCGCCGAATTTCCTCCTAAGTTGTAGAGAGTGCAGCATGCTATTTTATTATCTGTTTGATCATGTTAGTAGCTCGAATTCATGAATTTGCATGTGTTTATATGAAATCTGAATTTGAAGCATAAATTGATAGTTTATAGACATGACTTTACATGCTGAACTGGGAATTGACTTAGGAGAAAACTCGTGAACCTACAACCGTCACTTTTCGAACTATTATCAGATTTAGCTCTAGGAGCCGTTTTGTCACGCCCCGGATTACTCGTTTCCCCGGGCTCGCCAACAGATCCGCCGTATACATAGATTTCTCTATGTATACGAAGCGATAGCTAACCTGTAAACAAACATACAAGCCACTACAAGAGATATATAGAGCTGAAATAAAACATACTAACAACAAAAGCCACCTGTACATATAGGATCCAAAATACAACGGGTTCATCACAACCAAAATAGGAACAAGTCCACAGTATATGTACATGGCACAACTCAAAAAGAAACTATCTCCAGTAGGGTCCTCCTCTAGGAACAACAGGGACAGGTAGGGATCTAGCTCGCGACTCCCTTACCTCGATCCGCAGGAACAAGAGCAGCAGCCGCAACCGACGAAGGCTCTGCAAGAAAAAGTGGCAACAACGGGTGTGAGAACTACTATCAAAAGAAGTAGTCCTCAGTGGGTACCACTACCGACCTCAACGGTCCACCCACTAAGTCTACGAGACTAACAGTATAGCTGGTAGGTAAAGAACAACAAGATAAGCTGGAATAAACTCAACAGCTGAATGCCACTACCCTACCACTATCCCAGTCAAACTCTCAAGTAAGCATCACCAAAGTGAAAGGTCACCCCTGACCCAATCTAACCACACTGCCTAGATCCACACCGCCACTAACGCACAATCAAAAGAAGGGATAGCCGGGTCCAAAACCAGATCCTAACAATCTGTGAGCGAGTCATGCACAACGCAAATAGAAGCCTCAGCTGCCGGATGCGGCACTCGGTGGGAGATATACCCAGCCGAGTTTTATTTTTTTTTACGTAGTACGCGTATTCTCAGTCGAGCACAAAAACAAGGCTCTCGGCAGGCTGATAATTCAAAGGAAGACAAATGCGAGATTCAAAATGGGTGCAAAAGACTCTAAGCTCAACGTAGCACCTCTGCACAAACCAGAAGCTAAGCAAAAACAAGAGTCTGGGTCCACCGAGCAAACCCCGACGGCACACCCGTAATAAAGAACAATTCGCTAAACCTGCATGTAAGAGTACAAGGCTCGGCATCCCAGCACGAGCGGTAAAACTCGTCCTATAACCGAACTAAGTATCCACCCTCGCCACTAACAGCGGTGATACAAGAACAGAAAACGGCACCTAGACGCTAAATTCTGATAAACAGTTCGAAAAGTGCGACGGTTGTATGTTCCGAGAGTTTATCTCCCTAAGTCAAAGTTCCCAAGTTCAGCGATGTAATCATGGGTCCGATGTATATCAATTTATGCTCGCCCAAATCAGATTTCATATAAACACATGCAAATTCACAATTCGGAGCTATGCTCCAAATTCAGATTTATATAAACACCATGCAAAATTCACGAATTCGAGCTACTAACATGGATTAAACAGATGAATAAAACAGCATGCTGCACTCTCTACAACTTAGGAGGAAATTCGGCGAGTTTTCTGGTAAACATCAACCCACCTCGAAAGCTTATTCCAACACACGGCTTAAGAGTGAGTGGAAGGCCTCCAAGACAAACCCCAAAAAACGGCTGAAATCGAGCTCAAATCTGCAACCTAACGAGATTCAGGACCCACCTGCTCACTGTTCTGGGCGCCCAGAACATCAGCCCAGAACTGCTGATCCTGGCAGCACAACCCATTATGTATTCAATCAGTGCGATAAAATCCAAAATCGTAAGTCTTAAATGCAGTGTGAAATTGGCTCAAACTCACCAGTCAGAGGATCAAGAAACAAACCTCCAAATTTCAGCCAGATCGGAGCTAGACTCGATAGTCCAAAAATGCCTAAACAACTGATTCAGGTCAACAACTGGACCGCTCCTGCACTATGGATCCAGAAGTTCCTGTACTTTAGGCAAATCACAAAAACAGCAAGAATTCAGGGATTCCAACCGAATCTAGCTCTCATAGAAAAGGGGGTCACAAACTCTCAAAAACAGTGATGGAACAATCCAAAACCTCTCCAATAGGTCCTCACAAAGATTCTGGATCTAAAATTCCAAGAATTTCCATCAATGACCCAAAAATTCAGCACTTAAGCAATTACTCAAATCAGAGCTAGAACATCCCTTTGAAACCTCAATCAAGTGGAAGGACCTTTGTCCCAACCAGCAAGAAAGTGGAAAGGATGCTAATCTTCACTTCGAAATTCCAGCTCCCGCTAAGAGATTGGATCCAACAGATCAAAGGAAAAAACCCAAGTTTCAGCTCAAGAACACAAGGGGTCCAATAAAACACCAACTGTAGCTTACATACCTTCGCAAGATATCGCGATTGGAAAGATTCCACTTCATTCCTCTGCAGCTCTATCCAAACAAACCAAGTGTTCGTTGGATTTGGAATACTCCTACACTGGCACACGAGCACGAACACTCCAGTCGACGTTGGCAGTTTGTTTCGCAACCTAGCGCACACACACTTCTTCCAGAGCACAACAAAACCCCACCCATGGCCCACCATGCGCTCAAGGGCGGGGGGGGGGGGGGTGGGTGTGGGGGGGTGGTGAGGGTGGGGGGGTGGGTATGGGGGGGGGGGGGGTGGGTGGGGTGGGGGGGGGGGGGTGGGTTGGGGGGGGGGGGGGGGGGGTGGGTGGGGGGGTGGGTGGGGGGGGGGGGGGGGGGGGGGGGGTGGGGGGGGGGGGGTGGGGGGGGGGTGGGGGTGGGTTGGGGGGGGTGGTGGGTAGGGTGATGGGTGGGGGGGGGGGGGGGGGGGGGGGGTGGGGGGGGGGGGGGGGGGGGGGGGTGGGGGGGGGGGGGGGGGGTGGGTGGGGGGGGTGAGGGGGGGGGATGGGGGGGGGGGGATGGGGTTTGTTTTTTTTGGGTTTTTTTTTTTTTTTTTTTTTTTAATTTTTTATTGGTTATTTTTTGGTTATATGTATTTTTTTAATTTTTAGTTATTTATGGGGTGATTTGGAATTAAGATTTTGAGTTATAGAAATGTTTTATTGTTTTTTTCGTGGTTGGTTGTTTATTGTTGAGTTTTTTGTTTTATTGTGGTGTTGTGGTTATTTATTTTTATGGGGGTGATGTTGGAGGATTTGGGGGTGTTTGATTATTTATATGAGACAGAGAACATAATTTTTGGGCGATTTTGTGTGAGTTTTTAGGGTAGGCGGTTTTTTTTATTATAGGGTGGGTATTTAATTTTGGTTTTTATTTATTTATTGGATTGTTTTGTTTTGTTGGATATAGGGGAATGGGGCGTTGTGGGGTGCAGGTTTTATTAATTGTTGGAATAGGGGTGGGGGTTTTTTTGGATTATGTTTGTAGGTGTGTGGGCGGGAAAGGGGGTGGCGCGTATTGTTGGGATTTTGTTTGGTTTTTTTAGTGGTGTATGAGGGTGGTTATGAGTTATTATTTTTTTTTTTAGTTTTTTTGGTGGAGGGGGTTTGGGTTTGGGATTGGTTTTTCCTTCGACATGTCGTTGTGTTTTATATAATATTATCGCATTCGGGTGAGTATATTGTAATTATTGGTATGGGGGTTTGTTGTGTGGTTTTGATCGATTTGTGTGGTATGTGGATTTTTTGGGGTTGTTTTATGATGGTTGGGTGGGGAGGGAATGGGTTTGGTGATTTGGGTTGGTTATTTTTTCGGGAGGGGTTGCAAACATTTGGGCACTCTTTTTTTTTTTTTTTATGTTTTTTTTTTGAATTTGTTTTTTTTGGGTTTTGGGTGTATGGTTTTTTTTTTTTTGTGGGGTTTTTGTATTTTGTATAGCTAAAGTTTAGGGAGAGTGTTTTAGGGGGGGGTTGTTGGGTGTTTTGATTTTTTAGAAGATTTTATTTGGGGTTAAGGTGGGGGTTTGTTTGGGGGGAGTTTAGAGGGGTTGTGGTGTGAGGTTTTTAGTTATTATTTTTTTTTTTTGTGGGTGGGGGGTTGGATTGTTGGTGGGGGGCGTTTTAGGTGTTGGGTGAGGGGTTGGTTATTTTTTTTTAGTTGTTTATTTTTAGTGTGGGGTTAAGGAGGTGTTGGGGGTATGGGGTTTTTTTCTACAGGTTATTTTTGATTTATATGTATTTGTTTTGGGTTATGTTTTTTATTTTTAGTTTTTTTTTTGTTTGTTTTTATTATAATGGGGATTTATGGTTTATTTTGTTTTATTTATGATTTTTGGGGAGGTTTTTTTAGTTTATTTTTTTATTATTTTGGTTGGGTGGGGGTTTTTTTCGTAATTTTATGTTTGGGGGTTATTTAGGTTATTTTTTTCTTTGTTTTTTTGGAGGGGGGGTTTTTAAGGGTTTTCGTGTTTAGGTGGGGGTAGTTTTTTTTCGTTGGGGTTAGGAGAAATTTTAATGGTTTTTTTGGGGAGGGTTTTTTATTTTTTTTTTTGTTTTGTAAGGGTTTTTTTATTTTGTGGTTGTTTATTTTTTTTTTTTTGTTATTAATGGGTTTTTTGTTTTACTGTTGGGTTGTTAGTTTTTTATGGTTTGATAGTAGGGGGTGTTTTTTTACTTTCAAAGATAAAAATCTCATTTCAACCTTCTGTGTTGGGGTGGACAAATTCTGACAGCTTTGCTAGCGATGGTTGTAATCGAATGAAAACGCAGATTGCGCGCAGAGCTAGATGATTGGAGGAGGGATTAATAAAGG